>BPTQ01000005.1:346257229-346497381 GCA_019973895.1 Chrysanthemum seticuspe | reverse complement strand
AAGAGTATTTTTCGACGACGAGTAATATTTTCAAAACCCGTAAATGGTATAAATAACATACGAAGTGCATGCATAACATTACATTGCAACTCATGACATATCATATCATTCGTAATAGGTCCCGGTTGACGCATTACATTATAAACCTCAGTGTACTCACTTTTGCCGTTATTCCAGTTTATCCAAGTGAGTTTTCATAGCCCCGTTTTACATGCTTTCGATTATTTTCAAACCCACGGGGGAGAATACATTGCACTACATTTTTTTTGTACGATACCAAGTATGTTAAATTCATTACATTGCTTAAGTTACCGCATTTGCCAATTTGAAAGTCCCCATTACTTGAACATGAACCGTTAATCTTTGAAGCGAGGATGAGTGGATAGATCTATCGAGGGTGACGCCTCCATCCGGGTTGGTGAATCCCAACCAGGCAAACGGATGCATTTCATTTGATGGTATTACGGAGTTGTCTGGCAAACACTCTGCAGGGGCATACATTATTGAACAGTCTAGTTTCGGGGTCATGGGCTTAGAGCAATTGTAACATTATTTTTTTACGTGACTGGATTGTCATGCATAATCTATACTTGTGTAGTCGTATAAAACATTTACATAAACCTATGATTTCTCACCAACGTTATTGTTGACGTTTTTAGCAATGTATTTTCAGGTAACTGAGGCACGTTCATCATGACATGGTTTAGGGACCTATATTTTGAGTCGCGGCGTCGACTTACATTATGTACATTATGGTACTTTATTTCAAAACATCGTTTGGATTTGTAACATATTTGTATTTTCGCAAACTTTGTAAACCTTTTGGGACCGATGTTGTACTCTGAATGTTTTTATGAAATATCCAACGATGTGTTTTTAAAACGACACTTTAGGTCGTTCAATATAACTGTGATGTGGTGCTATGACAGTCAATCCCCAGGAATTCCATTCCGCTGCAAAACAGGTAAATTGGGGGTGTGACAAAGTACACAACGAATGATCTATCGCATTACTAGATCATTAATCAACTAAGATAAGAAACAACCAATCAATATTCAATAATTAAGTTTCATACTTCCTAAGCAAACACACAAATAAATTAGCCGGACATGGAGAACATGCAAGCATACACACAAATAATCAAAGACATAATTGAATTAATGAAGTAAAGACTTATCTTGATGTAAGATAGGGTTTAAAACCCTAAAATACTGTACAAGACACCTTAGGTTCGGTTTAGGTTTTTACTCCAAAGACTCTCCACCCAAAGACTGAAAAATTCGGATTCTATATATAAGATTACAATTGCGACGGCGTCACCTTATGTTTTGTGACGCCGTCGTGTCGCCGCCATTAGGGTTTCGTCTTGGCCACGTTAACCTTGCGATGGCGTCACCTTATGTCCGTGACGCCGTCCTCTTCAGCTTCTGACGTCGTCTGGATTG
This sequence comes from Chrysanthemum seticuspe, assembly GCA_019973895.1. Classification (NCBI taxonomy): domain Eukaryota; kingdom Viridiplantae; phylum Streptophyta; class Magnoliopsida; order Asterales; family Asteraceae; genus Chrysanthemum; species Chrysanthemum seticuspe. The sequence goes on along the minus strand of BPTQ01000005.1, from coordinate 346,495,936 downwards.
CATCTAGGCCGTCTGAGTAGCGACGGCCTACTCTTTCACAACTAGACGCCGTCTCTTGAAAATACGAGTTTTGGGTTCTGGCCCGTCACAATAATTTTGGGACGGCGTCGCCAATAGCACCTGACGCCGTCGCCTTCTACTTTCAGCAACTGTGAGTGTCTGGATTTTGACTTTGGCCATTTTCTTCATATATTCGCGCCTTTTGGTCCAAATAAGTGCCATTCCAGCATTTTGCCTTCACGAGACCTAAAAAGTGAAAAGGAACGATATTAAGCAATAACAAATACAAAAGTGATCAAATAAGGACTTAAACGACCCCTCAAAATGGTACCTTTTAAAACCTTATCAGTTAGGGATGAGTGTTTAAGATGCTAGCGCCCGGGCACTCATTGTTATAAATCTCGCATGTAGCGGAACTTAATGACTTGGCTTAGGGGACTAAAAACAACTGGACTTTCGAGGGGTCACCCGATGATCTCCGGTGGAAACCATTGACGACCTCGGTTTGACCGAATACTACACTACACATGACCGGGTACACTGCCCGTTAGTGCATTAGGGTAGACCATAGGTATTACAAGACTTTATAAATATTAAAACCTGATTAGTAAAACCTGCATCACATACCCATGATTTTGTGGTAGAAGGAGTCGACAATGGAAACACTACATCAGTCAACTCAGAAAAAAATGACAATACCTATCAAGAAGAGGAACTAATTACTGCTCCAAACTCTCTAATCACCCCACCAACATACACGTACAACCCACACTCAGAAGAGGAAGAAGATGCTACTACTAGTTCAATTAAGAACTCAGAAAATAGATTTGATGATACACCAGTACAAGGTTTCAAGGACATGACGAAAATATATAAGTATGCATGTAGAGTTGAAACTGAAAGTATACTATTTACGGAAGGAGAACCATGTAACTACAAGGAGGCTTCAACAGATAAGAAATGGATCAAGGCCATGGAAATTGAACTGGATTCAATAAACAAGAATAACACATGTACTCCTACTACTTTGCCTACAAATCAGAAGGCAATAGGACTTAAATGCGTCTTCAAGACCAAGAAAGATGCAAAAGGAGAAATCATCAAATACAAGGCACACTTAGTAGCAAAAGGTTATGTACAAGAACAAGGAATAGACTTCGACAAAGTATATGTGCCAGTTGCACGTATCGAGACAGTTCGTTTAATTTTAGCACTAGTAGCATATCATGGATGCCAAGTATATCACTTAGATGTCAAATCGGCATTTTTACATGGAGATTTGAAGGAAGAATTCTATGTCACACAACCTGAAGGTTTCACACAACAAGGAAATTCAGCGAAAGTCTACAAGCTCACTAAAGCATTATATGGCTTAAGGCAAGCACCACGAGCTTGGAATTTGAAACTTGATCAAACCTTAAAGTCATTAGAATTTAGGAAATGTAATCTTGAACAAGCAGTTTACACGAAGAGAAGCAAAAATTCCACACTTATAGTTGGAATTTATGTTGATGATTTGATAATCATGGGCTCACCAAAGAAGGAAATTGACTTTTTCAAATTCCAGATGGAAGACAAATTTGAGATGAGCGACTTTGGATTGTTAGCGTATTACATTGGGATTGAAGTTACTCAAATAGGAGGAGAGATTACAATCAAGCAAATAGGTTACATCAACAAGATCTTAAAAGATGAAAGTATGATGGAAAGTAATGACACGAAGATACCTATGGATCCCGGTACTAAGTTGGTCAAGGCGGAAGATGGAAACTCAGTTGAGGCAACTTATTACAGAAGCCTAAATGGAAGTCACGTATCTACTACATACAAGACCAAATCTTAGTTACTCAGACAGACTACTCAGCAGATTTATGCAAGACTCAAAGGATAATCACCTGAAGGCAATAAAGCAAGTAATCCGATACATCAAAGGAACAAAGGAGCATGGTATTATATACAAGAAAGAATGCGGCTACAAGATTACTGGTTATAGCGACAGTAGTTATGGAATCAATTCTGATCAAGGAAAAGGAACTACTGGAATAGTATTTACTTTAGAGAATCACCTATTACCTTGTGCACTCAGAAGCAACCAGCAGTAGTGCTCTCATCATGTGAATCAGAATTCATGGCAGCAACTGGAGCAGCATGTCAAGCTTTATGGTTAAAACGACTACTTAGCGAATTAACAGGTTGGGAGGAGAAGAGAATAACACTGAAGGTTGATAACATCTCAGCAATAGCACTCGTCAAGAACCCAATTTTTCATGGAAGAAGTAAGCACATCGACATTCACTATCATTTCATTCGTGAATGCGTAGAGAATGGACACCTCAATGTGGAACACGTCAGTGGAGAATTACAAAGAGCAGATATTTTAACTAAAGCTTTACCAAGACTAAAGTTTGTCACTATGCGACAAATGCTCGGAGTTCAAGATTTAGGACGAAGCAACGATCAAGATTAAGGAGGAGAATGTGAACATAATCTTGACATTGCTCCTGCCATTTATGTAATAAACTAAAGCCCAAGGGCTAAACCCATATATTAGTTAGTTAATAACCGTATAGCGGTTAAAAGTAGTTATGATAGTTAAAAGTTAGTTAGTTAGTTATTTTTAGTTAATGTTCCAACCGAATAGTCATGATGGTTCGAATGAATCATTATATAAACGAAGGCTATGTAAATGTTTGAATGTTCGACGATATTCACAAACATATTTAGTATGTTGGGAGGAGAAGAGAATAACACTGAAGGTTGATAACATCTCAGCAATAGCACTCGTCAAGAACCCAATTTTTCATGGAAGAAGTAAGCACATCGACATTCACTATCATTTCATTCGTGAATGCGTAGAGAATGGACACCTCAATGTGGAACACGTCAGTGGAGAATTACAAAGAGCAGATATTTTAACTAAAGCTTTACCAAGACTAAAGTTTGTCACTATGCGACAAATGCTCGGAGTTCAAGATTTAGGACGAAGCAACGATCAAGATTAAGGAGGAGAATGTGAACATAATCTTGACATTGCTCCTGCCATTTATGTAATAAACTAAAGCCCAAGGGCTAAACCCATATATTAGTTAGTTAATAACCGTATAGCGGTTAAAAGTAGTTATGATAGTTAAAAGTTAGTTAGTTAGTTATTTTTAGTTAATGTTCCAACCGAATAGTCATGATGGTTCGAATGAATCATTATATAAACGAAGGCTATGTAAATGTTTGAATGTTCGACGATATTCACAAACATATTTAGTAAATTGCAACTTTGTATCAACTGGATTAGGGACAACAAGTACACTCCCCATGGAAACTTGCCTTGTCCTCAAGGCAAAAGTGTAGGAATTGTCCAGAAAGTAAATCAAAATCTTCCCAAGTGGCTTATTCAAGAGGTCGGTTTTTCCATTGCACCAACAATTCCAAGGTATTGGATCTAGATATGCAGCGGTGTGTTAGTATCTTTCCAGGAACAAGAATCTGTCCCAGTCAGCAGTGACGGGTAAGGGTGCAGGGGGTTGAGAAACCAATTGACCGTGTGCCAGACGTAGTAGGGAAACATGGAAGATAGGGTGTACTTTAGTGTATGCAGGAAGAGCAAGTTCATAGGCTACAGGACCTACTCGGCGAGTCACAGCGTCCGTCCAAAGTAGTGTCGTGAAAGCTTTTCAAACTTTCAAGTCGAAAGGGAGCATTGACAAAATGGCTGAATTCGAAGAAGAATTACATCACCCACCTCAAATGATACAGCTCTTCGCATCAAATCGGACTCTGCTTTCATACATGACTATGCTTTAAGCAAGTTGGTTCACAAAAGCTGGAGCGCATCTTCACGAGCAACCAAATGTTCCTCTAAGTATGCATTATGAGTTTCACCTTGAACATACAAGTTAAGTGGAGGCAGGTCACGACCATAAACAGACTTAAAAGAAGTATGATAATGGTATTGAGTGAGTATTCTGCCTAAGCCAAAAACTTGCTCCAAGAAGAGGGTCACTCATGAGCTAAGCACCTTAAGTAAAGCTTCTAGGCAATAGTTAACCACTTCCATCTTACCATCAGATTGTGGGTGATAAGCGGGGCCCACACGTAGTCGGGTTTGACTAAGACATAACAACTCTTGCCAGAAGTTGCTTAGAAAAATGACATCTCTATCAGATATGATGCAACGAGGCATACCGTGTAAGCGAACGGTTTCCTTTTCAAAAAAGTGCAGCCACCGACTTAGCTATAAATGGGTGAGCCAAGTGGTAAAACGTAAAAGTGACTGTATTTAGTCAATCTGTCAATCACAACTAGCGGTATCAACACCTCCTGATTTCGGAAGCCCAACAATGAAGTCCAGAGAAATATATTCCCAATCACGACATGGAATTGGTAGAGGCTGTAGTAGACCAGTCGGAGCAAGTGTTTGGTATTTGTTCTGTTGACATAGCAAGAAATTTTGCACTAAGAATTTTTCAATGATTAAATCACTCTTCATTTTTGGCCAAAAGAAATTTTCAGAGAGGTTCTTAAGCATTTTAAGATAACTACCATGCCCTCTTGTTAATGAATCATGGCACTCAGACAAAGTTTCTTTCGCAAGGAAGACCTATCTGGGATAACAATGTTGTCCCAGCGGGGTTTTAAACACACAAACAAATTAAGTAAATGAAATTAACAAACAATAACTGATCCAAAAGGCTTTTATTGAATCAAAGTAATGGTTTTTACACTATTGTACAATATATCTGGTTGTCTAAACTGAGATCAAATGAATCCTATTTATACTATGTGAAGCGACATCCTTGTGCCTGCAGAATATCTTGAACTGTTATGATGTTTCTGCTTTTGTGTCGTTTCACCAAAGAACCGGTGTGTTGTTTGGGTTTTGACCCGTTTCCTCCAATATAACCGTTCTTTTGCAGTTATCAGGTTTGATATAAACCTATCTGGTCCTTGTGACTTTTATTTTGTACACGTAGGCCCTTTAACTTTGGTTAGGGGTGAGATTATGCCAACAATCACTCCCCTAATCTCGTGCCTAAATCCATCAGATCTTTTACGCCTAGCAGCTCTCTCATTTCTGCGTACTTGGTCCTTGCCAATGCTTTGGTAAGTATGTCCGCCTTCTGTAAGTCTCCACTTAAGTGTTCAACTTCGATCTGATTCTTCTTTCGTAGAAAAGTCCTTGTCTTTATACTTTGGCTTTCTGCTCATCCTTTGCTTGACCTCTTTGTCTTGAATGTCTTCACGTCTCTTGTATTCTTTGATTATTTCAGGCCATCTCTCTTTCGTTGATTTCCACTGCTTTGCTGGTTGTTCTCTAGCCGCACTTATTCCATCACTGGCGTCTATGCCTTTTACATAACCTCTTCTTAGCCCTGCAGTAACTTTCATCCCTTCTGGTGGGATCCTAGTCTTCATAGCAATCTTACTTGGAAATCTTAAACTATTGACAGCCTCTTGAATCTTCTTTAGACATTCAACACTTGTCATCTCATTCTTCATCTTGTTTTCAAATGAACTTTCTCGTTCATGCATCTTCTTCTCGAACTCTAGCTCTTTCATTCTGAACTTCTCCTTGAGTTCTTGTTTCTTTTCTTCAAATTCATGAAGTATTTCATACTTCCATAACTCCAGTTTACTTTTCAAGTCAGTCTCAATTTCTGACCTTAAGTTTTCTAAGCTTTTATTTGGGATTTCATTATTAATGATAATTCCCTTCCGCCTTGGTTCTTCTTCTGAAGATGCCTGTTCTAGTTCATCCTTCTCAGTCATAGTTGCCATCAACAATGTAGGTTCGTTGTCTACTTCTACAATGTTTGTCTCTTCTTCTTTATTCTTCTCTGGACAATTTCTAGCAATATGTCCAAATTCATGGCAATTATAACATTCTACACCTCGTTTTCCTTTCTTGAAGCAGTTTTGATCTCTAGAGTTTTTCTTTCTCCAATCACGATCATCTCCATCCTTGCTTTTAACGTTTGTTGCCTTTTCGTCACACCAATTGCCTTGTGACGAATTAGCTCTTCCTTGTTCACTGTTCTTAAAACCTTTCCCATTACTCAACTCGTTGCCATGTTTTGTGAACAATAACCTATCCTGAGTGTCACTAGGGCTTTCATCAAAGAGGTTTACTCTTTCCTCAAAGGCTTTTAACCTTCCAATTGTCTCATCTAGGGTTGTGTTTTCTAGATCAGAGAATTGTTCTATTGCTGCCACGATTTGTATAAACCTTCTGGGTACTGAACTTAATAGTTTTCGTACTAAGGTTTGTTGATCAAAAGTTGATCCTAAGCCACTAGCCCTTGTAACAATACTATTGAGCTTTGCCGAGAAAGCATCAATAATATCATCTTCTTTCATTCTCAACATCTCAAATTCCGTTTTGAGAGTTTGTAGCCGTGCTTTTTGCACTCTATCTACACCTATGTGCCTAGTTTGTAGTGCTTCCCAAATTTCTTTTGCACTCTTACAACTAGCCACTTGTAAAATCATATCCTCTGGTAATGCCTGGTAAAGATATGCAGTTGTAGCCATATCTTTCTTTATATCCAGTTCTTCATTACCCTTAGGTTCTATTATTTCCCAAAGCCCGTTTGCCCTTAGTATGGTTTTTATACGCAGAGCCCATACTGTGTAGTTTGTAGGTTTCAAAATAGGACATTGAAATTGGGTAAATGATGTAACCTCCTTGTGAATTACGATTTCCTTGTTTTTATCTCCTGACATTGTGCCTAAAAACTATTCCTAATTCTAATAGGGAATTAAAAGTAGGAATATTGGAAATCCTATAATTCAAACTAGGAATCAAAAGCAAAAATTTCTAATCTTATCTATGTATAATAAGACTAAAAATTATTAAAATTCAGATTTTAGTTTTAGAATGTAAAACCCGAATTCTGCCATTCCTCCACGATACGATTTTCTATCCTTGTTGTTTTTCGGAGCCCGCAAGAACACCGCAATGTGTCCTTTTCCTTCCTGGTACAAACAACCAAACGCACCTCTTGGTGTCTTCTTCCTTTTTATTCCGTTCGAACCCGAAAGTAAAGAAAAATCTTTCCTTTGTTTTTTCTTTTCCGAAGCAGCAACCGCAATTGTTCCTCTTCCTCCTCTTTCCTTTTCGAACCACCAAAACACCAAACCAATGGTTTGTTTCTTTCTGCCCTTCTTGGAAACAGCCCAAAACAAAACGCCGAACAACTTCAAATTTGTTGTCCTTTCTCTCCTTGAACCAGTAAACACCAACAAAGGGTTCTACCCTTTCTTGTGTGTTTTTTTCTCAAAAAAAACACGCCCTTGGTGTTCTTCTTTTTCCTTGTACAACCACTCAAACGTTCCCTTGATGTTTCTTCCTTTTTCTCCTTTTTTTCGATCCAGAAATAAAAACTATCCTTTTGTTTTTTTCTTGAAACAGTAAAAACACTAATTATGTTTTCCCCTTTCTTCTTTCTTTTTCGAACCAGCAAACAAACACCAACGCAGTTTTCGTTCTTCCTGCACTTGTTCTAACGAACCCGTACACTCAAAACCAAACACTCTCCTTTTGGTGTCTTCCCCTTTTTTCGAACCAAAAAAAACAACCACCTGTTCCCTTGTTTATTTTCTTCGTAGCAGTAAACAAACAAAAAAACGTTACCTGTTGTTTTTTTTCTTTTTTTTCGAAATCAGTAACACCAACAAAAGCTTCTCTTTTTTCTGTCTTCGTATCAACACAGAAAAAAAAACACCAGCTTTTCTTTTCGTTCACCCTTAATCCTCTTCGCCAAGGAACAAAGTTCCTTCTTCGTTTCTGCCTGAAACCAACAGCAGGTCTGCTGTTTTTGTTTCAGCGCTTCCAGAAAACCAAACGACCCCAACTCTCTTCTTGATCTTCTTTCTCGATAACGAGCCAAGCTCTGATGCCAATTTGTTGTCCCAGCGGGGTTTTAAACACACAAACAAATTAAGTAAACGAAATTAACAAACAATAACTGATCCAAAAGGCTTTTATTGAATCAAAGTAATGGTTTTTACACTATTGTACAATATATCTGGTTGTCTAAACTGAGATCAAATGAATCCTATTTATACTATGTGAAGCGACATCCTTGTGCCTGCAGAATATCTTGAACCGTTATGATGTTTCTGCTTTTGTGTCGTTTCACCAAAGAACCGGTGTGTTGTTTGGGTTTTGACCTGTTTCCTCCAATATAACCGTTCTTTTGCAGTTATCAGGTTTGATATAAACCTACACTACACCAAAATCATCGTTTGGGGATGGGAGAATTATTTGGGTCGACTTTGTCATCCCAAATTGCACGTAGGACCCACACCTTTTCAACAAATACAGCAGTCAACAAAATTATTTTGGGACGACGCAAAAAGGCACGACAATGTCGTGCCTTTTTGTAATTATTTATTTTCTAATGATTTAAAATATTTTCAACAAAAAATTAAACGTAAATTAATACATCCCACCTTTTTTTTATCCCGCCAAACGTTTTGGGACGACATTGTCGTCCCAAACTGTAAATCTATATATATATATATATATATATATATATATATATATATATATATATATATATATATTATACTTTATAAACCAATTTTTAATTAAATTATTTAATTTGAAAAAATTATTTTTATTTAATATATAATTAAAATTAAATAGTTTATATTTATAATCAAATACTTTAATTTAAAATTAAATACATTTATAGAATTAAAAACATTATTTTTCCCCCCGTTATTTTTCCCGCCATTATTTTTCCCGCAAAGTTTTCCTTATATATCCCGTCAAAACATAAATAACCACAAAACACACGTAACAATAAAATGGCTGATTACACGCCGGAAAAAGAGTGGTCACTGGTTTTATCGTCCATATATCTCTTTACTCGAGTTCTTGATACGTATGGGTCAGAAATTTATGATGAATATGGTTTTTATAAGAACATAGACCCGTTGATGAGAGACCGCATTCTGGAATGGTTAAGGAAAGAGCGATTCTACAGAGTGTATTTGGACTGTGAAGCTGATTCTACATTCTGGAATGGAGGAGCAAACCCGCTGGAAGCTGAAGCAATGTGGGAGCAGTTCGTCAAGCAAAGGAAGGAAAAAGATGAAGCTGAAAAAAGCCCGTTCGATTACACATTTGATGATGCGGGAAATAGGGTAACAAATCTTGAAGCATTGTTTGAACAGTTCGTCAAGCAAAGGAAGGGAAAAGATGTCGCAGGTTCTAGCAAAGCGGGAAGTAGAAGGGAAAATAATTGAATGGCCGAGTTGTTTCGTTTGATCTGTTTCGTTTTATTGTCAAGTTGTTTCGTTTGAGTTGTTTCGTATGTCGTGTGTAGCATATGGTCTATGTCGTGTTGTGTATCATATCGTTTGAGTTGTTTCGTTTGCTTGCCGAGACCACCTCGTTTGATCTGTTTCGTTATGTTGTCAAGTTGTTTCTTTATTCATGTGTAATTTAGTATTGGAAAAGGGGTGTTTGGAAACCATAATCTTGTTAACTTAGAACATGGTCAAATTGAAAGGTACATAGTAATAAGTGATATGTTAACTTAGAACATGACCAGCTTTACAAATCCAACATGTGCTTTGATTTATAAAAATACTTGACGGATACATATTACAAGAACAACGACAACAACATCAATAACAACAACTACCATAACAACAACTACAACAACAACAACATCAACAACAACAACAACAACAACCAGAACAACAACTACATCAACAACAACAACTAAAAGAACAACAATAACAACTACGTACAACAGCAGCTAGAACTACAAGAACAACAACTACTACTACATACGAAGATTATCCATGTCACCTAACAGCTCACGAAGTAATGCATCCGACTGACATGCGTGGTCGTCAGGAATCCTTGCCATTTCAAGTTTGGCCTCCAGCAACCTTACTCTTGTCTCTAGCACATGTTTTTGTGTTTCCAGCAAGCTTATCCTAAGACCTTTTTCATGGCAGCTCGAGCACTCTGTTGGTGCAGAGATTGTTCTTCATTACTCGTCAAATGCATCCTTCCACATAAAATATCCGCACCCATTATCTTTTCTGGGCTGTTACATAATAAGAAAATTCTAAGAGATTACAACCCAATTATTTGTATATTTACATAAATAAGAAATGTATGATTGTTCACCTTTGACAGAGGACATGAATAATATTGTTGTCCAGATGAATATTCTCTATGCGATGTTCTTAATTTTATATTTCCTGCTCCACAAGAACACATGAAAGGATTAAATGGCTCCATCTCAGGTTTTGAAATTTTTGCGAAGATAAGAGGTTGTGAGGTTGAGTGGTTTTGAGGATAAGATCTGGTGGCTTTTGGTGGGATAATTTCTCAAGTTTTCTTTATGTGATATATAGAGCAGATCTGGTAGATTTTGGTGGGAAATTTTGGCGCCAGTATTTTTGGAGGGAAGTTTTGGCGCCATTATTTTTGGAGGGAAGTTTTGGTTGGATGTTTTGATGAGATAAAGAGTTATAGACTACCCAATATCACCTTGACTTGTTAGTATAACGATATCACCTAGACTCGTTAGTGTTACATATCATGTATCACGATACTATCTCTATTCATCCGTTTTAACATGTCATGTATAACGACATTATCTTGACTCGTTCGTTTGACATTTCATCCGTTTTAATTTATATAAAAAATTTATAATTAATTTTAAGAATCCAAACAACCTCAGAAGTAGCAGAAATTTTAAGAATCCAAACATTATCTTGACTCGTTCATTTAACATTTAATTCGTTTTAATTTATATAAAAAAATTATAATTAATTTTAAGACATTTTCAATCAATTTTATAACCAATTTAAACTTTATATAACTAATTAATTAATTTTTAAATTATTTAAAAAGTTTATAACAAATTTAATTTATTTAGTATTAAAGGGAAAAAAAAGACAAAAAGGCAATGTCGTACCCTTTTTTTTACCCAAAAATTTCACGAAAAGTTAAATAATTAACCCGCCAAATAATTCGGGGGAAAAAAAAGGGACGACAATGTCGTCCCTATTTGGTCAAATAATTCGGGGTAAAAAAAAAGGGACGACATTGGTCGTCCCAAAAAAACTTCAATAATTGCAGATCTCAGTCTTCTCTTTCTTCACCACTTAGAGAAAAAAACCCAACATAAAACTGCTTCTAACCCTCGTAAAAAAAGAAAAAAAAAATCGGGAAAAATCACAAAAAAAGGCAATTTTCTTCAAAACACTACTATCACTCATACCCATCAATTACACACGCACCACTGTGCACAATTTGTATAATTTTTGTTATTTTGTAACATTTAAAGGTATTTTTTTTTTATAAAATTTGGTTTGTTAATTTAATTTCTTTAATTATGGTTTGTTTACAATGGTTTTATGTTGTGTTTGTGTTGGTTAGATGGTCCACCGCAATAGCTCACCACCACCGTGAACCACCACCAACAACCGCAGCAGCTGCAGCAGCTCCACCACCACCACCTTTTGTGTTGGGGATAGTGATTTTTTTTTTTAATTTTGTTAATGTGTTTTGGTACGACAATGTCGTGCCTTAAGTTTTAATTAGTTAATTTGGTACGACAATGTGTTTTGGGACGACAATAGTTTGTTTAACTATGGTTTTATGTGTAGTGTTTGGGACAGCCGGGACCGTAGACAGCCGGGACAGCCGAGACCACCTCTTTTTCTCTTTCTCTTTTCTTCACTTCGTGTATTTCAGCCGCGAAATAGGTATATATATATATATATATATATATATATATATATATACTTTTATTACTTTGTCGATAATGTATATACTTTTATTACTTGGTCGATAATGAAAATGATATGTGATATATATGTTATTAATTGTCGATAACGAAAATGATACTTGTGTTACTGTTTTTAGGATTTTAGTGATTAATTTTGGAAATTCCCCGTCTGAAGTAAATCATCCTATAGAAAACCCGTCCGAAATTAATTTATTAGAAATTAATTTCGGAAAGTCCCCTGTTTGGGACTGCTTTTTGAATGTTTTGTCTCATTTAGGATATGGATGCGTATAACTGTTTTACTATTTGAGAGAAATTCGACAGTATTTCCCTTTCACTCCTACGAATATGTCTTTAATGCACATATTTGGGGAGTTGAGGGGAAATACTGCCGAATTTTTTTCAAATAGTAAATCAGTTATACGCATTCATATATGAGACGACACATTCAAAGAGTGGGTTAGGATTGCCTTCCATAGTTGCACTAGGTAAACAGAACAGCTCATAATTACGTCTTTTCATGTTTGAATATGTATGTATATATACAAATTAATTTTTTTGAATATGTTTTTTTACAACGCAGTCATGACAATTGATAAGAGTTGGACCACTGTATCCAACCGTAATTCCCCAGAATTTTTAAATGGTCTTTTTTGCATTCATCGCGCATTGTAAGCCATTGGTAAACCCCATCACAAAAATGATTCATTGCCCATGTGTTCGTTGTGGTAACGCTCCAACTAAATTGGGTACGCTCAAAACTCTTGAGTCACACATATCTAAATACGGGTTTGGCACACTTTAAACCCCTTGGAAATATCACGGTGAACCACTTCCTCCACCCGTAGTACATAACATACCACAACCACCTTCACCTGAACACATGAACATGGATGCATTCTTCCAAGATATTTCTGCTGATAATGTCCCAACTCCACCATCTCAAACAACAGTTTCTCAACCAGATGAAACAACAGGTCCTCAACCAGCTCAAACCAGTGATCATAACATTACTAACAAGTACGAAAAGTTACTTGCTAGGTCCACCCAAAAGTTGTACCCAGGTTGTGATATGACTACATTGGGCTTTACGTCAGAGCAACACAAGTCTTCTACCTTGAAGACCCTGCTAGACGACCACCTCATTGGAAGGTTGTCGAAGATGTTCATCACCGGAAGATCTGGCATGGGGATGTGGTAGATTCTTATCAGGATGTTATACATGGCAGCAGTTCATCTGATGTTGCATTGTCTGTTGGTTTAACTGGTTTTGAGTATGCGAATTTGAGTGTAAATGATGAATCAGCAGAAGTGGACGCCCCACCAGATGTTGTTGCTGAAGAAGATGCTGATTTTGTTACTAATGAAGATAACGTCGTTGCCCATGTCCTTGATGATGATGATGTTGACGTGTCTGATGATGATGAAGTGAACCCCACTATTGTTGTTGAAGAAGTTTTATCTAGTGATGATTCTGATTATGACAATTAATTGTTTTTGAATTGTAATTTGATTATGACGATTATTGTTTTTAAATTGTAATTTGAATGAAATTGTTACTATATGTTTATATGAATGTGTATATTAGTGTTAATTGGTCCACGAAATTATGTGTTCTTTTACTTGTACTTTTACAGATGGCGTGTGTACAGCCTAGATCACACGGCGGGGATGCTGGCGGTGATCCACCAAGACGGCCCTCATTTACTTTGCCGGGCTATTGCGCAGGTAACAAATTGTGATTTTTTATTTTATTATTTTATTTTTTATTATTATATAATTTTTATTGATAAAACTAAATTTTTTTTACATGTATTTTCACAACTTAATAACTTATATTTGTAGGTTCAATGATCACCGGTGAGACGGCAAATCGGGCCTTAAAGAAGGCTTTTAGGGAGAATAACGGACAGCCTTTGCCTATAGGCTTTGATACTGATGATCAAGGCACCTTCACACCGGTAGGCACTTATGCAATGCAGTTAAGTAGTCTTATTGGGGAACAAGTGAGGCCACTTCCCCTTGATGCCGATTGGGAAGAAATTCCTGATTCTTATAAGGCGCATATAATGCCGACCCTACAGGTTATATTTATTGTTTATTTTATTTCTATTCTGATTGTTATTAACCGTTTAGATATGCTTGTTATATTTAAATTGTGTGTTTGTTTAAATGCGTATACTTTTTTGCAGACCTATTTCAACCTGGCGCCTTGGTTGAATAATGAGACCAGATTCACGGTTGGACAGAATGTTTATACGGTGGGGGAAAGGATAGGACTTGGGCTATGGTTACAGCAGAGGACGCTATACCGAAAATACAAACACAAGCTCAAGTCTAGATACTTTGATATCCACGAGACACCCGCGGCGGCAAGGGCACATCCGCCACCCAAGAAATCCTGGGGGAACAGAACCCAAGAGGAATGGGAGATGTTGGTTGACTGGTGGTTAGACCCGAAACGGATGGCAAGATCGACCACAAATGCAGAAAATCGATCAAAAAACAAGATTATAACTTACCAAGGTCGACAGTCGTTCGTTCAAGGACGCAACATTCATGTAAGACTCGTTATAATTTTTGTGATTTTTAAAGGTTTTTATATTGTTTATATTTACCTCGTTATCAATTTATTTTATATTGTATGTATAGAGGGTCAACAATAACAATCAAAATGAAGACCTGCTTGAAACCTGGAGGAGAGGCCATTCAAAAAAAGATGGCACATTTGAGACGAGAGAGAACGAGACGGCTTACGTAAGTAGTTTATCTCTTAACATGCGTCATTATATTAAGTTACTTCTCATTTATTATTATTATTATTTTTTTTTTTGAAATTACACAGAATGAGATGAGGGCCTTTCAAGAGCAAGTCAGAGCCGGTCTCATCCCGTACATGAGCAGCTTGGAAATATTGCAACGTGTAGTTCCGAGTGATAACCGCCATAACTGGGCAGGCAGGGGCAGGAGGTTACCTGGTGGTGGCTCAACCGCTCGCAGGTTCACACGTGGGCATGCTACTGAAGATTACGTTACTAGGGAGCATATGGCAGAGGCGATGAGGGAAACCAAGGCTGCTCAAGAACGGGCTCGTCAGGCTGAGGCAAAAGGTGCCGCGGCTAGGCAAGAGTCTGCCACGGCTAAGGAAGCCGCAGTCGCGGCCCAAGCCGCAGTTGGGACATACGGATCTTACCTTCAGAATTTTTTGTCCCTCTACAACTCACAAGGTAATCCATTTTCACCTCCCTTTCCCTCGGTACCCATTCCTACCCCTTTTCCCCCTCCCGGCCCTTATGGTTTCCAAGCTTCCACTTTCAACCCCAATAATGCATTTGCCGGTTGTTATCGCCCAACCTTTCCAAACTCTATCACGTGCCCGGGTACTAGTTCGAACTATGCTATGCCGCCACCAGACCTTAACCGGTACAACTCACAAAATAATCCTCATTAGGGCCAAAATGATCATGTTGATAATAATGATTTGAATAATAATGATGATGATAGTGGGGATAATAATGAGGCGGGCAACGAGTCGGGTGACGAGTCGGGCGGCGAGTTCTTTGAGGAGTAGGCGGGAAGTTAGTTTGTGAATTTTAGACTTATTAATATTATGGAATAGTATTGTATTTGTCGAATGTTATCGTGGATTTATGTTAACTTTATAACTTTTGGACATGTTAGCTTTATAAGCTAGTGACTTGTTAGTTTGAGACATGTTATTTAGGAAATTTGCGCCTTGTTAGTTTGAGACATGTTAGTTTGAGACTTGTTAGTTTAAGAGTAGTTTACTTTGTATCGTATTTGTTAAATGGTATTGTAGAATTGTGGAATGTTATTCGATCCGTTTAGTAATTTGGTATTGTATCATATTGTCGATTTGGTATTATGGATTGTGATTGATTACAGGTTGCATTTGTTTTGGTAGATTTTTTCCGGAAAAAATCTGGAAAATATGCAGGAACAATTTTTTTTGCCCATCCAGGACAATTAGGGACAACATTGTCGTCCCTAATATACAAAGCATGTCGTGCCATTCTGCACAAAGTGGCCACCTGTTTTTCCACGTGTGTATACAATTTGGCACGACAATGTCGTGCCTTTTTGCAATTTAATTAACGTTTTTTCGGTTAATTTAAAAAGATTTAAAAAAAAAAAAAAAAAAAAAAAAGAAAAAACGGTACGACATTGTCTGAAGGGATCTGTCATCCTGATTTTCAGGTTGAATTTTATTTGGGCCCCACAACATCTGTCATCCCAAAGTCTGAAGGGAATGTCGTGCCAAATTTTTTTGGGTCAACACAATAGGGTCTACCAAAAAGGCACGACATGTCGTGCCTTTTTTTCTTTGGGTCGACATTATTTGCAATTTTGGGACGAGATTGTCGTACCAAAATACACATTTTTTTGTAGTGCTATCTGGTCCTTGTGACTTTCGTTTTGTACACGTAGGCCCTTTAACTTTGGTTAGGGGCGAGATTATGCCAACAAACAAGACGATTCTGATAGAACTGTTAGTTCCCAGTGACTCATATCCAGTGGACACCTGCAGTCACTTTCCATGACCAGTTAATCGAACAATTATCTTTAGAGTTTTAGATTCTTTTAGTGACCACTTTTATGCATTTTTTTTATGTATAAGTGACAAAAAAGTATCTATCACTTAAAAAGGGAATATTCTTTTTGTTAGATTTCTTCTTCTCCACTAGATCTACTATGTCATCTGTTTCGAAAAATTAACTGACTTATAGTTGATTTCTTGTTATTAGCAAGAATAAATTCTAACTGGCATATTCCTATACAATGTTAGTGTGTCTACAGAAGGTGATAATTCTAACACCTAATTAACTGTATATATTATAGAAAGGTAGCAATCTTCATTGATATACCTTATTTCCTTATTAAATAACAATCTACAACATAATTCAGGACAAGAAAACAAAACATAAAAAGTTCCTTAAACTTTATGACTAGACATCATACAAAATCGATCAAGCATTAAGTTACCGATACACGCATCTTCATCCAAAGTCGATCATCCACTGAAAATAAATCTTTGACTTGGCACATTGTTGGCCTTTCCTGTGGGTTGTTGTTCAAACATGCCCGTGAGACATTCAAAATTAAATGAGCTAGTTTCTCAACTAGAGGTGATGGTCGCGGAATCCGTCTATCTCCTACATTGGCCAGCAATAGATCATCGGTCGACATTGTTGGTAGACATGATATAACTTCTCCAGGATGCTTTCCCATAATCACTTCTAGTGCAACAACTCCAAAACTATACACATCGCATTTCTCTGTAGCCACCATCGTATAAGCAAGCTCTACATGGAAGGAAACAAGTGAATACAAATAAAATTGTTATATCAGATCATGATTAAATGTAACATAGATAAATCTGAAACATAAAAATAAGTACGTATAGTATACATAACTTTAAAATATATGGTAGTTACCTGGCGCAATATAGCCATAGGTGCCTACAACTGCAGTCCAATTGGATGAATCCAGCTTTAGAAGTTTCGCTGTTCCAAAATCCGAGATGTGTGCCTCATAATCAGAATCCAGAAGGATATTAGCTGCAGAAATGTCTCTATGAATTATAGGTGGTGTGCAATCATGGTGCATATAAGCCAAACCATTTGCTACAGCCCTAACAATTCTTACCCTTTTCAGCCAATCCAATTCCATTGCTGTGATATCGCTACTTAAGAGCGATTTTAGACTTCCCTTTTCAAGATATTCGTAAATTAAAAATGAGTGACGAGCATGGAAGCAGTATCCATATAGCTTAACTATGTTTCTGTGCTTTATGTTTGTTAATGCTCGTACCTCATTTAGGAAGCCTATATGATCGTCATTCTGAGATGACGAATGGAGTTTCTTGACAGCTACTAAATTGTTGGGTTGTAATTCAGCTTTATACACAGTACCGTATCCTCCGATCCCAATACAATATGCATCATCAAAATCATTTGTTGCATTGATGATTTCATCATACATCGCCTGTCCATCAAAACTTGTTATTGAGAAAAATTTGCCACCTTCTTCGCCTGATGGTTCCTGTGGAGAAGTTCTCTTTCTATGTCGATAAACAATGAGGCTACACATGCATAAACCAAATAAAAGAGCCGCAAAAAGTGGGACCGTGATTACAAGGATGAGCTTATGATGAAAATGATGATTTTTTTTCATTATCTTCTGATTTTCACAAAGTTTCAAACCTGTAACATTTCCACATAGACCACCATTCCCTTGTAATGCTTCTCCAGACACATTTAGAAAGACAGCATAAGGGGGAACCGGACCTGTGAGCTCATTGTAAGATAGGTCGATATCAATCCCTCTTGGAAAGTTACTGAAACTATTAGGAATAGCACCAGATAGCTTATTGTGAGAAAGATTCATCATTACGAGACTTTTTAAACTTCCAATTTCTGATGGTATGTCTTCTGTGAGTGAATTCCATGATAAATCAAGACCATTGAGTTGACTTAATTTACCAATCTCCGATGGGATCTTTCCGCTGAGCTTGTTATTACTAAGATACATGTTATTGATTTGTACCCAATTACCAATATATCTTTGTAATGACCCGTTTAACCTATTTTTGGATAGGTCAAGAGTAAGGAGACCATGCAGTGATCCAAGCTCTTGAGGTATAACACCTGAAAGGTTATTATCGCTCAAGTTTAAATTTAACAAACTTTTCATTTCCCCAAACTCCTTTGGAATTAGACCAACCAAATGATTAGAAGAAAGGTCTAGCACTTGAATTGAATTTCCAAACTCCCGTGGTATGCTACCGCTGATGTTGTTATATCCCATCATTAATGTAGTCAAATTTTTGCATTTACCCCAGTTATGAGATAGTTGCCCATAAAAGTTATTATGACGGACATCAAATAAATTTAAGCTAGGGTAGACACCAAAACTATTCGATATATCTCCACGAAACTGATTAAATTCAAACCTTGCTCTTGTTAAAGTGGAGCAATTCCATAGCCCTATGGGAATTGGACCAGAGAGTTGATTATAACTTACAGCTAATTTTTGAAGTTTTCCCCCTAGGCACAAATCATCAGGCAATTGGCCAGACAACTGATTTTTGTCCAGCTGTAGCTCAAACAATTTTAGAATTCCGATTCCTTTTGGTATAGGACCAGATAACTTGTTATCACGAAGATACAGAATCTGAAGGCTTGTCAGGTTTTTTAAACATGAAGGAATTGAACCGTTGAGTTGATTTTGGCCCAAAGCTAATATTGTGAGAGACTTCAAATTCCCTAATTCAATTGGAATGGGTCCAGAGAGTTGATTTTTGTACAAATTAAGGATTTCCAAAGACGTCAAATCACCCAACCATGAAGGGATTGACCCATTGAGTTGATTTTCACTCAAAGCTAATTCTGTGAGAGACTTTATATTCCCTAATTCAATAGGAATGGGCCCAGAGAGTTGATTTGCCCACAAATAAAGGATATTCAAAGACGTCAAGTCACCCAACGATGAAGGGATTGAACCATTGAGTTGATTATTGCTCAATTGTAAATCTGTTAGAGACTTCATTTTCCCTAATTCAATTGGAATGGGTCCGGAGAGTTTATTTCTGAACAGATAAAGTTGTTTCAAAGAAGTCAAGTCACTCAACGATGAAGGGATTGAACCATTGAGTTGATTATTGTTCAATTCTAATTTTGTGAGAGACTTCATATTACCTAATTCAATTGGAATGGGTCCGGAGAGTTTATTTCTGTACAGAAAAAGCTTCTCAAGTGAGACAATATTCTTTATTTCTAGTGGGATTACACCAGAGAACTGATTGGTTGAAAAATCAAGATGGACAAGTTTGGACAGGAGTCCGATTTCTGGTGGGATTACACCAGAAAACTGATTGGCTGAAAAGTTAAGATAGACAAGTTTGGACAGGAGTCCGATTTCTGGTGGGATGGGACCAAAGAAGCTGTTTACACTAAGATTAAAATGGGTAAGATTGCCTAGAATAGAGAACGGGAACTGGTGAAGTGTACCTTTTAACTCAGACTTCGAGAGGTTCAACCTGTTAATGTTCCCATCAGTGTTGCAAGCAATTCCAAACCAAGAAGGGCATGATGGGGGTGCTCTTGTATTCGTTGGAAAAGGTGTCCAAGAAGATACAATTTGGGAGTTGTTTGGGATATTAAGGCTTGCTTTCCATTTAAGAAGAGCATTTGCTTCCTCCAAAGAAGCAGAAGTAAAGTTTGGTACAAATGAGAGAGCAGCGAGTACTAGAGCTAGAGATGAAAGTAAGAACTTTGAAGAAGCCATTACTTGCTTTCGTATGTTTTTTTCTATATAGTGAAGGCCTGTATTTCCTTTATTTATACTTGAGCTACTCTTTTAGGTGGACGTTATTCCACAAAGATTGTTTTACTTGAGAAATTAAAGTCCCTAGAAGCATATATATATTCTTCTACAGTTTAGTAACTTTCTACTGTGAATACATCGCATAAAGTATTTTTTATTTATTTATTTAAGTTTCTTTGCTAAAATTTTTTTTCACTAATTTTTTGCTTTCCTCCCGAACAACCCGGGCTGCGTCAAGTTCTTCAAGTGCCAAATCCAAACAAAGAATGTATACGCAAACTCACGTGGATAAAAATTGACGCAGCAACAAATTCTCGGTTCACAGATTTCTTCAATGAGACTCGAGGTGATGAAGAGGATCAAGAAGACGACATAAATGAGTAAGGATGTATTGTTAATTTTGAACTATTTCCTGATTTGAACTCCTTCGTTTTTGTATTGTGATGACGACGACCTATGTTTTTTGTTGAACGACCAAACGGGATACTGTGAGATAAAATCGATAGAAAAAATTGTACCATAGCAAAGAAACATATTTTTAATTCTTACTAATCGTGGGTCGATGACTGTTGACATCTTCCTTTTGTTTAGTATATTATTAATTTTGATCTTACAAATCGTGGGTCGGTGACGCTTTTATTCTCTTTTGGTCATTCAATTGCATGCTCTTTTATCATAATATAATACCAATTGCAATAGGGCCTACTGTTCCATTCTTATTGGCATTCAATTAATATATTAGTGAATAGTAATTTCTTTTATGATCGCAAGTTTGCATGCTGGGATTTTTATGTGACGTTTAAGTTTTAACGATTATAGAACCCTAACTTTTAGTTAGGGTTTTCTTTCTTTTTCATTGGTTCTGCTTGCGTGCGTGGTGTAGAGTTCTTCTTTTAGTTATTGTTTTTCGTGGGTTACCGAGAGATGAACAAAGGGTTTTTAAATAACGATAGTGCATCCAAAGATACAAGTTCTGCCTATGTTGACATGGATACGTTGAATGCTCGAATGCAACGATTAACGGGTAACGATGTTGGGAACGCCGGTGTTTCGCAACATGAATCTGTTGAGGTTTCATTATCCTCCATTAATAGGAGTGTTGGATCTGGTGATCAAGTTGATACAAGTGGGAATGAGGCTGGGCCGAATTATGGTCTTGAACCCGTCGTTTTGGAAGCGTGTAAGACCTTTGAAGAGGCTATGCGCGGTGGTGAAGTTACGAATGCGGAGAATGGTACTAATGTTGTTTCTAATTTGTCTCCCAAAGTTCATAATCAGCCCCAACCAACGGGTGCCCGGAGTGTGAAGCCGGTTTCATATGCGGGTGCTACGTCAATGGATTCTACGAAGCGCAAGTCTAATTTTCGTAGGTTGCAATGTAGTAAAAAGTCTAATGGGGTGGATCTCTCCATTCCTATGAAAGTCGTTGAGGAGGTAAATTCAAAATTTGAGAATACCCTTTATGGTTATTTTCTTGGTAAACGTATTGCTTTTTCGGTTGTTGATTATTACGTTCGTAATACGTGGGCCAAGTATGGTATTCAAAAGGTTATGATGAATGATAAGGGGTTCTTTTTCTTTAAGTTTTCCACTCTCAAAGGTGTTGATGATGTTCTTGAAAACGGACCGTGGATGATTAGGAATGTGCCAATTATTCTTAAAACTTGGACGTTGAATACTAATCTGCTTAAAGAGGATTTGACTAATATTCCGGTATGGGTTAAATTCCATGATGTGCCCCTTGCTATGTTTTCTGATGATGGTCTCAGCCTCCTAGCCACATTGATTGGTACGCCTAAAATGTTAGATTCTTACACTAGTCAAATGTGCTTGGAATGGTGGGGTCGAAGTAGTTTTGCTAAGTGCTTGATTGATGTTAAGGCAGATCAGGCTCTTAGGGAGAGTATCACTGTTGAGATACCTTTACTTGATGGGACATGTTCTAATATTGAAACGATTCGGGTTGAATACGAATGGAAACCGCCTCGGTGTGATACATGTAAGCTTTTTGGTCATATGCTTCTTGACTGTCCTAAATCTGTTCCACCTCCTACTCAGCCTAAACAAAGTGTTAATGATGGTTTTCAAACTGTCAATAACAAGAGTAAGTGTAGGAATGATGGTCAAAGTGTTTCAGGTAAGGGAGGTTTTAAACCTAGTGTGGGTCCTAAGTTTAGGTATCAACCTAAAGCGCCTCCTCCTGAACACAAGAAGGTAGACAATACAAAGAAGAAAGCAATTGAAGTGGCCAGTACGAGTGGGATTACTACATCTAATCCTTTTGATGCTTTAAATACGATTGATTCTGATGAATGTGGCAATCCTACTGATGTAGAGGAGTCTGGTAATACAATGGAAGCAAATGAGGTTGGGTTAATTAAGACAGGTAATGTATCACATGTTCCAAATGTGAGTGATTTAATGAAAGATAACGAGGTTGGTCATACCCCGATTGTTGAGAAAATTGGGGAGTTTGAAAGGCTTCTTATGGATGGGAAAGCTAATCTTGTTGATGATAATGGTAATCCTATTAAAAAGGTTGCTTATACGTCCATTAATAAAATGGTTAACCCATTCACTAAGGTGGGAGAGATTGTGGATTCTGATAGATAGTGAAGAAGAGGTGGTTGAGAACACCTTTGATGAATCGAGTAATCTATTTGGTGGTGGTCATGATCGTGAAGATAGTTATGATGACTATGACTATGATAACTATGCGGATCAGGTTTACGATCTCCCTGGTAATCGGGATGCTTATTACGACACATATTGTATCAAGCTTCAACGCCATGGTAGGAAGTAATTTTATCTCCATAGGAGTATAATGTTATTTTTTGTGTAGTGGTTTATTTTCATATATAGAAAATAGGAAGTATCTTGTTATGTAAGCTTTTCGCCTATTGAACGGGCTGAGATATGGGATTCACCCATATCCTTTGTACTTAAACGTTTTTTGGAGTAATATATTTACCGGGTCTTTTAGACCTTTTACCCAATAAAAAAGAAACATATTTTTTTCAAGGGTCATTTATGTGCTATTAAACATGTATAATGTCTAGAATATGATCAATAGTTAACTTAAACAAGATCAAATTAAACAGAACGCTTGTTAAACAAATTCAAACTTTCTTACAACAAAAATCTATACCAAATATTAATCAATATTAATACATGGTAAAAAATTATTTAAAAACCAACACGTGAACAACGGTACCATTAACATCAAAGCTATTGTATACTAAGATGACGAACGTTTTTTTGTCTACTGATGTTGGATTCGCCATGATGATCTAAGGTCAAGTTTTTAAAGTTTTAGCAGTAGTGGCTTTCTGGGTTCTCTCGGAGGGGCCACAACCAATAAGAACAAAGTAAAATATATTTATTATCATGTAGCTTAAAGAGAATAATACGAACAAACGACTTATTAAAGAATCCAGATATGCAAGTTTGTACATAATTAGAAGGAAACCTGTGTTTAAAAAGCATACAGGAAACGGCCCATATGCCCTATAAAAGTTAAGATAGTTGAGGAGTGTATGAATACATATACAAGTACTAGGCACAGGTGAGAGATACAACTTTGTTTCTTAACATCTTTATACCCTTGTTTAAGGTTCTATTCATAGTTTACATGATTATCTTTATAGATTAAATTTTAACATTTTATTTTGGGCTTGCTTTTTGGGGACTTTATATTTTTGTTTATAAGACTAAAATATTGTGTTTAGTTGTTGGTGAGCACATTTAATATACATTTAATATTTCTATGTTATCATAGAAAAAGTGATACGTGTAACTCCAATAAAGGTATAAATTTAATAACAATTTGAAATTGTGATTTTATGTATCTTTGGATAACTATAATATTGTGTTTGGCACAAGTGATTATATGCCGTTCTTATAGAGACGATATTAATCGGGAAAAAATAGTAATTTTTGAAATAAATCACAAGCCAAATTTACATTTTTAATGGGTTTTTGGCAATGTTTACGTATAAAACATATATGTTTTGTGTTTGGATTATATGTTTACATATAAAACATATATGTTTTGTGTTTGGATTATATATGTTTCGCATACATACAAAAATTGGTCTCATGTTTATTTGTGTTTGCTAATTTAAGCTTGTGCATGCGTGTTATGTTATCTTGACTATTATTTTTTTTAGACGTGTCAATATGTTGTTTGAAGGCGTGCATATATATTTTAACGAATTTGATGAGAAATTGGAAGTACGCATATGTTCTTGGAAGGAGTGCATGTATGTTCTTGCAAGACGTGCACACACGTTCGAAAGAATCTTATGAGAAACTTCAAACACATATGTTTTGTGCACATATATTCTTAGAAGGCGTACATATGTTATTGAAAATGTACATTTGATTTGTATTTCATTTAATATAAAAATATGTGTATTATCTTATGTTTTTTGTTTGTAAAAAATCTAATGGCTAGACTATAATTTATGTTTTTAGTTTTTAGTTAAGAAGTTTATATAATATACCACAAAAACATATTTGCAATTACATTTATAAGTAAAACTCATTTGAAGTTTAAACTATTGAAAAATAAAAACACACGTAAATTTACATTATTTAAAAGAAACACACACGCACCTTTACATTCTAGAAACATGGATGCTAAGAAACACACACAAAATAAATTAAAACAAAAAGTCAAAAAATTCTGAGATATTTAAAAATGGGATTTAATAAAAAAATCTAAAAATTAAAATAGTTGTCTTTTAGTATAATACCCTTTAGATTAAATAATAATCATTGATATTTAGAAAAACTCTCATTGGTCTAGATGAGTTCACGTAATTTACATGGTTATGAAAATAAAGCCCCCTATATATATATATATATATATACTCCCTCCGTCCCAAAATTATTGTCCCTATTGACTTTTTTAGTCTTTCTTCTTCAACTTTGACCATAATTATTTTTGTTTGTGTTATATAATACTTGATAAAAAAATATGAATGTATTGGGTTTTAAATGTATTTTCATTGGTATAATTTTCATTAAGTATTATATAACACAAGTAAATATATTAATCGTCAAAGTTGAACAAGAAAGACTGGTAAAAGTCAAAGTGGACAATAAAAATGAGATGGAAGGAGTATATATATATATATATATATATATATATGTATATATATTCAAAGAATATACAAACTTTCACGGTCTTCTTTCCTAGTGTAAATTATTTAATAAACTTGTACTCATCAGTAGTTTTTTAATCATAATCCTCCAATAATTCAAAGAACATACTCAAAAGAACCACAATACACGTAATTGTATTATTCAAAGAATATACAAATTTCCACGATCTTATTTCCCAGTGTATATTTTTTAATAAACTTATGCTCATTGTTAGTTTTTTAATCATAATACAGCAATAATACAAAGAATATACCCAAGAGAACCACAATAAACGTAACTGTATTATTTAAGGAATATACAAATTTTCACAGTCTTCTTTCCTCGTGTATATTATTTAATAAACTTGTGCTCATTGTTATTTTTTTAAAGATAATACTACAATAATTCAAATAACAGTGTTGCCCGTTCCTACGGATTGCTGTTCAAACATGCCCGTGAGACACTCAAATAAATGAGCTAGTTTCTCAACTAGAGATGATGGTCGTGGAATCCAACTATCTCCAACATTGACTAGCAATAGATCATCAGCAGAAAATGTTGGTAGACATGATATAAGTTCTCCATAACGCTTTCCCATAATCACTTCTAGTGCAACAACTCCAAAACTATACACATCGCATTTCTCTGTCGCCACCATCGTATAATCAAGCTCTACATTGAAGGAAGCAGGGGAATAATAGAAGAGTTGTTATATCAGATCATGATTAAGAGAAATCTGAAACTTGAGGATTAGTACGTATAGTATATATAACTTTTAAAATATATGGTATTTACCCGATGCATTATAGCCATAGGTGCCTACAACCGCAGTCCAATTGGATGAATCCAGCTTTTGAAGCTTTACTGTTCCAAAGTCCGAGATATGTGCCTCATGATCAGAATCGAGAAGGATATTAGCTCCAGAAATGTCTCTATAATTATAGGCGGTGTGCAATCATGGTGCATATAAGCCAAACCATTCGCCACAGCCTTAAAAATTCTTACCTTTTTCAACCAATCCATTTTCTTTGTTGTGATACGCTACTTAAGAGCGATTTTAGACTTCCCTTCTCAAGATATTCGTAAATTAAAAATGAGCCGCAAAAATTGTGACCACAATTACAAGGATGAGCTTATGATGAAAATGATTATTTTTCTTCAATATTATTTGACTTTCACAAAGTTTGGTTTTTACCAAACACAACACCATTATAGGAGATGAACTAAAACAAAATTACAAACCAAACGCATCCAAAGCAACATCAACCTATCTCCTTTTAACAACTCAAACACAAAACATAAAAGAAAACGTGCAAGATCTCATTTCCCATTATAAATCTTTTTTAATATCCGAAAATAATAAAGAGAGATTTATAACAAATGTATCACTGGTACAAAAACTGGTATTCGTTACAACAAAAATGTGTGACGATATGCATATAGTCGAGTTCGTGGCCTTTGTCATTGAAAAAGAGTGAACAAAAACCAAATATGTGTGAAAAATTAGGTACAAGTTTTGTTGGATTAATCAGTATTAGTGACCGTAAACACTTTATAATCACACGAATGGTTTTTTAGAGTAACTATTGTTCGTCCTTTGGCCACTTAAATATATAATGTATGTGGCATTTGAGATGATTTATTCAAGTAAATGTGTATTATATGTGACTATTTCCCGTCCAGTGGCCACATGAATGCATAATAAATGTGACGTTTGTGATGATTTTGTCACGCAACGAGTGTTGTTTTTTTGATGTTAGTCACACACAATTTAAAACAAAGAAGCCAAAAGTGTTTATAAGTGTGATAATATGGTGTTTAAAGTGAAGAAATATGTATTTTGTGTGACTATTGTTCATCCAATGGCCACTTGAATTTTATGTTTGTGTGGACATTTGTAATATTTAGTGACACAAAACATGTTTGTTTTGGATATTTAGTCACACACAATTAAACAAAAAGTGGCCAAAAGTATAAGAGTGACCATATGCGGTATAAAGTGAAAAATGTGTATTTTTTGTGACTAATGTTAATCCAATAATGGTCGCATGAAATTTACGTTTGTGTGGCATTTTGTAATATTTAGTCACACAAAGCATGTTTATTTTGGGTATTTAGTAACATACAATTAAGCAAAAGTGGCCGAAAGTGTTAATAAGTGTGACCATATGCTATTTAAAGTGAAGAAATGTGTATTTTGTGTGACTATTGATAATCCAATTACCACATGAATTTAATGTTTGTGTTGCCTTTTGTAATATTTAGTCAAACAAAGCATGTTTGTTTTGAGTATTCAGTCACATACAATTAAGCATAAAGTGGGCAAAAGTGTTAATAAGCGTGACTATATACTATTTAAAATGAAGAAATGTCTATTTTGTGTGACTATTGATCATCCAATGGCCACATGAATTATATGTCTGTATGACCTTTTGTAATATTTAGTCACACAGAGTATGTTTGTTTTGGGTATTTAGTCTATAGTTTAGCATAAAGTGGCTAAAAGTGTTAATAAGTGTGACCATATGCGGCTTAAAGCGAAGAAATTTATATTTTGTGTGACTATTGATCATGCAATGGCCATATGAATTTTATATTTGTATGACCTTTTGTAATATTTAGTCATACAAAACATGTTTGTTTTGGGTATTTAGTCGCATACAATTAAGCATAAAGTGGCCAAAAGTGTTAATAATTGTGACCATATGCTATTTAAAGTGAATAAAATATCTATTTTGTGTGACTAATGATCATACAATGGCCACATAAATTTTATGGTTGTGTGGCCTTTTGTAATATTTAGTCACACAAAGCATGTTTGTTTTAGCTATTTAGTCACATAAAATTAAGCATAAAGTTGCCAAAAGTGTTAATAAGTGTGACCATATTCTGTTTAAAGTGAAGAAATGTGTATTTTGTGTGATTATTGTTCATCCAGTAGTTATATGAATTTTATGTTTGTGTGGCCTTTTGTAATATTTGGTCACACAAAGCATATTTATCTTCGGTATTTAATCACATACAATTAAGCATAAAGTGGCCAAAAGTGTTAATAAGTGTGATCATATGCTGCTTAAAGTGAAAAAATGTGTATTTTGTGTGACTATTGTTTATCCAATGGTCACATGAAATTTATGTTGGTGTGGTCTTTTGTAATCGAATTAAACAAAGATTTATCAATAATGTTGATATATATATATATATATATATATATATATATATATATATATATATATATATATATATATATATATATACATATATATATATATACATATATATATATATACATATATATATATATATGTATATATATACATATACATACATATATATATATATATATATATATATATATATATATATATATATATATATATATATATAGAGAGAGAGAGAGAGAGAGTGGGTTATTATGAAAAGTTTCTTATAATGAAACAAATAAAAAGGGCAAGTACAAGCTAGCTTATGCTCCTGAGCATAAACCACCTTATGCTCCCAAGCCTAAGATTCCTCCACCACCCAAAAAGGATAATCCTGCTAAGGACGTGACCTGTCACCAATGTGGTGAAATAGGTCATTGGAGAAGGAACTGTCCCGTGTATCTCGCCGAGTTGATGAAAAAGAAGAAGCTATCTCTAGGAGCTAGCACTTTAGGTATTTTAACCATAGAACTTTATTCTTTTCCTAATACATCTTTGGTTTATGACACGGGTTGTGGTACTTACATTTGTTATACTACTCAGGGTGTTAGGGGTAGTAGGAAGCTGAAGCCTGGAGCTTTATGCCTGTATGTGGGCAAGTGTCAATGAGCAGATGTTGAAGCTATAGGCGTTTTTCATTTATGTCTCCTTAGTGGATTAGTGGTTGTTTTGAACAATTGTCATTATGCTCCCTCTATTACTAGAGGAATTATTTCAGTTTCTTGTTTGTATGACGATGGTTTTGATAATCATTTTGAATCGAATAATGCAATTTCAGTTTCTTGAAATAATGTTGTTTATTTTACTGCTATCCCTCGGGATGGTATTTAAGAAGTTTATATGTCTTGTTCTAATACAAATGATAGTTCTATGTTTGCTGTTAGCAATAAAAGAGCCAAGTCTGCCTTGGAGTCTACTCTCTTGTGGCATTGTCGTCTAGCACACATTAGCAACAAACGCATGGAGAAGTTGCAACATGATGGACTTCTTAACTCAACTAAAATTAAGTCATTTGAAAAGTGTGTTCCATTCATGTCTGGTAAGATGGCAAGGAAACCCTATTCACATAAAGTGGAAAGGGCTAAGGATCTACTTATACTAATACACATCGATGTATGTGGCCCATTTAGAACTGTGTCAAGACAAGGAGCAAGTTACTATGTCACTTTTACTAACGACTATAGTCGGTATGATTATGTTTATTTGTTGAAACATAAAAATGAAGTATTTGAAACATTTAAAGCGTCTCAAAAGGAAGTAGAAAACCAACTCGGGAAAAATATTAAGTCACTACGTTCTGATCGTGGAGGTGAATGTATGAGTCAAGAGTTTTTGGATCATCTTAAGGAGCATGGGATTATTGCACATCGAACACCTCCTTACACTCCACAATATAATGGTGTGTCTGAGAAGAGAAATCGAACACTACTAGACATGGTTCGCTTCATGATGAGTCAAACTACTCTTCCAAAGTCCTTTTGGGATTATGCCCTTGAGTCTGCTGCACGCATTCTAAATATGGTTCCAACTAATAAGGTTGATAAGATATCATACGAGGTATGGCATGGGCAAGCCCCTAAGCTGCATTAGATAAAAGTCTAGGGTTGTGAGGCACTTGCTAAGCGTGATACACTTACCAAACCTGACAAACTTAAACCCATATCTATTAAGTGTATATTCGTAGGATACCCAAAGGAAACAATAGGATATTCTTTCTACCTTCCATCAAAGAACTAAGTTATTGTTGCCCAAAATGCTGAGTTCTTTGAGAATAATCTCTTGGATCAAGAAGCAAGTGGGAGTCTAGAAGATCTTCGAATTATTCAAGATGAAGATACAAATACTTCTGTAGACACTATCTTACATCATGATGAGGATGGTCAAGAAACTGATGAACCTCAAAGTGATATCATTCCTACTGGTAAGTCTACAAGGGCACACCGTGCTCCAGATCGAATGTGTTTATACGTCGATGCTGAGGAATATGAGTTAGGGGATCTTAGTGAACCCAATAACTATAAAGCTGCATTGCTGGATCTTGAATGTAAGAAATGGCTTGATGCGATGAATGTTGAAATGCAATCCATGAAAGACAATGAAGTCTGGGAATTAGTTGAGCTTCCTTCTAACTGTAAACTAGTTGGCAGTAAGTGGCTATTTAAAAAGAAGACTGACATGGATGGTGCAGCACACACCTTTAAAGCTCGTCTCATAGCAAAGGGCTTCACTCAAACCTACAAGATTGATTATGAATAGACCTTTTCTCTTGTTGCAGACATTAGAGCTATAAGGATTCTCATAGCCATAGCTACGTTCTATGACTATGAGATTTGGTAAATGGATGTCAAAACCGCCTTCCTCAATGGACATCTTTTCGAATATGTCTATGTAGATCAACATGAGGGTTTTGTTAATCCTAAATATCCTAACCGAGTATGCAAGCTCAAGTGTTCCATTTATGGAGTTAAGCAAGCATCTAGGCAATGGAATAAATGTTTTGACGATGAGATTAAGAAATTCCATTTCACTCATAATCAAGATGAGCCATGTGTATATCCTAAAGCTAGTGGGAGTTATGCAGCTTTTCTAATTCTATATTTTGATGACATGCTACAAGATGTAAAATCCTATCTTGGAAGATGTTTTGCCATGAAAGATCTAGGAGAAGTTGCATATATTATTGGAATCAAGATCAACAGAGATAGATCAAAACGATTAATTGGTTTATGTCAAGGTGCTTACATTGAGAAAATCTTGAAAAGATTTTTCATGGAGAATTCCAAACGAGGAACTATCCCAATGCTAGAAGAGCCTATGTTGAGTAAATCACAAGGTGCTGAGACACCTGCTGATAAAGAACGCATGCAAAGAGTTCCTTATGCTTCGGCTATAGGATCTATTATGTATGTTGTGAGATGTACTCGTCCTGATGCTGCGTTCACTCAGAACATGACAAGCCGATTTTGACAGAATCTAGGTGAACTTCACTGGGCTGCTATTAAGAATATTCTTAAGTATTTACGCAATACTGAGGATATGTTTCTGGTTTATTGAGGTGATACGAAACGAGAGTTTAGGGTTTCTTGCTACACTGTTGCTGGATATCTGAGAGATGCTAATGACCTAAAATCTCAGACTGGATATGTATTCATTTTAAATGGAGGTGTTGTTGATTGGAAAAGCACAAAGCAGAGTATTTCTGCAACTCCATCTATAGAAGCTGAGTATATAGCTGCTTATGATGCATCTAAAGAGGCTGTATGGATTCAAAAAATCATTTTTGGGCTTGGCATTGTTCCCATAATTGCAAAACCCATAAATATGTATTATGATAATACTGGAGCCATTACTATAGCTAATGAAAGTGGAATCACCAAGGGTGCTAGACATTACCACGCGAAATTTCATTATATTCGAGAGACAATTGAAATGGGTGACGTAGAGATATCAAAAGTTCACACAGATGACAACCTAGCTGATCCATTTACGAAGGCTTTAGCATATCCTAAGCTAGTAGTCTTATGTAAATCTGTGTGTAAATAGTATTTGGGTAATTTGGAATTGTAAGGCATTTTTACTTTCAGATAAATAAAGATACGAGGTATTTGTTATTTCATAAATATAATCTGTTATTCCATATTTGCATTTTAATCCATGAAATGATTTATCCTTCTAAATATGTCCATTATTGATTAACAATATGGGAATATTGTTATGTAAGGCAAATATGAGTGTTGGTTATATTCTATGAGAATGTGGATTGTTCCCGCCAAACTTATGTGTATTCACAAGGGATGCATATTGGATACCCCAACTTTCAAACATTTACTTTTGGATCCCTGTCATGAGTAAATGTTGAAATGTTTTGTTAAGTCGTCTTTAGACTTGATATGCAAGTAAGTTCTGTTATGTGTGGATAACACTTTTATATGTATATGCCAAACGCTATCCTGAATAAGGTAGTTATAAAAGCTGTATTTTGGAGTGATGTGAAGCGGCATCCACAACACTTGTAGTCAACAAAGGATTTGTTACTCCACTTATGTGTAGAAAGATACCATGGGCCCTTTCCAGAATTAATCAGATAATTGTTCGGCCAAACCCAAAGGGTAATGCAAGATGATTCTTGATTACATTTGGTATATCTAACTAAAATTCTATAACAAGAATCTAAATGGTTAAACTATATGGAATGAGTTAGGATTCATATCCATGGTTTAACGGTATCTATAACAAAGGATGATAAAAGTAAGACATAAATGGCCTTGCTACTGAGAAAGATTTATGAAACTATATCTCAGACACCTTTAGTTAAATAGCGAGTGAGAGCGTTGCTAGACGTTTTCGTCATTGGTATTTGTGCTATATGCTACTCTAACTCCCAAGTAGGAGTTGTTGGAATATGGGAGTTTGATTAGCCAAATACAGCTAAGGGTGTGTGAGCCTATTAGAGGCACACACGGAAAACATTAGAATACGTTTTCACGTTTAAGCTTGAGTTTGACCCGACTTTGACCCGAAGAGTACTAGACCCGATTTCGCTTAAACCAAGCCCATTGGCCGGTTCCACAGAGGGGCGTTTAGAGTGGGTTTGGCTAGGAGAGTTGTGATAGTATATGGTATGTGAGCTTAATTTGGAGCACAAGTTGAAGCCCAAGCAAGCTAGGGGTGCAAGGCTATATAAACCCTACACCCTAGCTCCTATACCTCACGACATACATTACTAATTCACAGCAAAACACATACATCGATCATCATCATCTTCAGCCGATTGAAAACCCTAATCACGAACTAGGGTTTTGGTTTTCGATTTTACTTTGAAACGATCACTTGAATCTTTGATCCAAGAAGGTTTTGATTGGTTTTGTTTTATGTTTTGATCGATTATTGGTGGCTCTATAGCTGCTGACTTGAAGCAGAAACATCAAGTTTTTGTTTTGTTTGTTCTCAGGCAGAAAAGAAACACATAGGGGCACCTTTACTTAATATCGGACAGCAAGCAGATTTGGTTCTCGGGTTTTGTTTAGGTCTCGGACAACAAAGGGCTGCTAGGGTGTTCGAGGGTTTCAAGCTTTACAAGTGTTGTTTGGGTAAACGTGACACGACTAGAATATCATGAAAAAAAATTATTTCAAAGGTCATTACGGGCTGTTAAAGATGCATAATTTCTTAAATATGATATTAATATTTATATCAAACAGCATCAACCGCAACACCATGCTAATTAAACAAGATCAAATTATTCTTTGAAAAATATCTATTCAAAATATTAATCGATAATAATGCATAATGAAAATTTTGAAAAAACGAGACGTACACGACTATTATAACAATATAATTATAAAAGATTTTTGCCAAATGTAATAGATAAATCTTATTTAACAAAACCTTCGTGTACGCACGATACACTTTAGCATGCCCAGATAGATATTTAAATTCTTAACGAATTGTGTTATGAAAATTATATACAGTTTTTATGTTCAAATAACTAAAAATTAGATATATTGTGACATGTTAAAACAAATGTAAGATGCGCACACAAAATATATAACCAGTTAATCATTTATAGGAAAAATAGCCTCTAATTTATAACCAATTTATTATTAGAAAGGTCCGGGTCAACTAACGATATGTGGTTGTAATATGCATATATGGTCTGTTTTGTTAATGATGTGTAGTGGTCCTATATGTCCTAATAGCCACCGCTTGAACGTGCGAACGAGGGAACAAAAATTCGTGAATAGGAGCACATGTTGGCAGTCAACATGGTTAAAAATATAAGCAGCCCCTCTTAAGACTTTCAATGTGACATAAATGAAAGTTCATTGACATCATTTGATCCTACCACAAAAAAAGTTGCTATCCATATTGATCACATTTTCTGGTCACATTTGATCCTACCCAAACCTCGTGCGTGACGGGTTCTAAAACTAGTATAATATGAGAAGATACAAATTGGACAAACGAATTTTTTTATTGACCAATGAGAGAGCTAATATTTAAAATCAAGCATTTTGATTGGTAAATAAAAGTCAAATTCGCTTCCATTAGGTCAAATTCACTTTTAATGTTTTTAAAAAATTTATAAAATTATTACGTACCCCAACGACTTTATATATATGTTTTTAAGATATGTATATGTTATTGTTATATGAAGATATTATTCATAAATTTCAAAATGAAAACATGAGATACTCTGTTATGTAAATAGATAGACGAGATTGTACATATACACACTACTCAATTTGTTCTTTTTAATTAGATTGAGTAAAATGTTAGGAATTTTGTTTCTACCCACATTCAATAACGATTGATGTTATTGCTCTTTATAAGTTTAACCCATGCATACACGAGTTTAATAATTAAATACGGCTAAAATTACTATTAACTCAAATATAAATATTAAAACGAAGGCACAACCTAATAGGTGACTCCAAGATGAAAAGAAATATACAAGATTATGGATATAAGAATTATAGTTTAATTCATCTTTAAATTTTAGATATGATATCAGGATAATAAATTATTTCAAAGGTCATTACGGGCTACTAAAGATGCATAATTTCTAAAACATGATATTAATATTTATATCAAACAGCATCAACCACAACACCATGCTAATGAAACAAAATCAAATTATTCTTTCAAAAAATATCTATTCAAAATATTAATCGATACTAATGCATAATGAAAATTTTGGAAAACCCACACGTACACGAGTATCATAATAATATAATTATAAAATATTTTAGCAAGGTTGCAAAAATCGCGAATCGGTAGTGAGGCGGTCGACCACCATGTAGCTTGTAATCGGTCTAGGCGGGAGTAATCGGTGATTAATCGGATGGACATTTTTGGCAAGATTTGGGTATTTCTGGGTAGTTTTGGGTATTCCCGAAAAGATTTTCTTTAAAAACTTCTTGTAATAGATATAATCAGCGACTATAAGTGATTACATTTGTTCAAAAATAGCGAGATTTTCCTTGAAAAACATCTTTTAATAGATATAAACATTGATTATAAGTGATTATAACTAATTTACAGCGAGTTTAGAGTATTTCCGGTAAGATTTCCATGTTTTTGGCAAGTTTGACCATCGTTAACAGCCGTTGATCATGGTTGACCGATTTATTTGAACGATTTACAAAAATCAGAAAGGTCGGTGGCCTAGTAACACCTAATCGGTGATTAATCGGCCTTGTAGACCTTTTTTTGCAACACTGGATTTTAGCCAAATGTAATAGATAAATCTGATTTAACAAAACCTTCGTGTATGCACGACACACTTTAGCATGCCAAGATAGATATTAAATTCTTAACGAATTGTGTTATTAAAATTATACAGTTTTTATGCTCAAATAACTAAAAATTAGATGTATTGTGACATGTTAAAACACATGTAAGATGCGCGCACAAAATATATAACCAGTTAATCATCCATAGGAAAAATAGCCTCAAATTTATAACCAATTTATTATTAGAAAGGTCCGAGTCAACTAACAAGTAACAACTAATGATATGTGACAGTCAACATGGTTAAAAATATAAGCAGCCCCTCTTAAGACTTTCAATGTGACATAAATGAAAGTTCATTGACATCATTTGATCCTACGACAAATTAAATTGCTATCCATATCGATCACATTTTCTTGTCAACTCTTGTAACTGTCACCAATAATTCATCTCACTGTCACAAATAATTCAACCAATAATGAACGTTTTGCATATATGTGATTGCGACAGAATAATCCTACCACAATTATATCTTTACCAAAAAGGGAAATGAATGTGGACCAAGAAGTCGATACGTGTACATTGGTAGTTTTTTATTCTTACTAATATAGTGGTTGCCACATACATCAAACCAATTCATATTCAACCACGACTCTGTCAAAGAAAAATTGAACATATTCTAGACAATCTCAAAGATTTTTGGGTATAGGGTTTCCCCGAGACAATCTCAAAGATTTGTGTAAGCTTAAATAGAAACAGTCTTCTAAAAAAGGAAGGAAGAAAATTAACACATGTGCTGGTTCATTCTTCTTACCAGTTCCTCATATTGATCAAACTTGTCGTGAGATAAGATAGTAGATGTTTCAGAAGTTGCCTATTAAAATTTCAATAACAATATAGCTATGCACTTTTACAGCAGCTGGCAAATGTTTAGTTTCTTTATTGTTTATAAATGACATAAGTTGTATTAAATAAGCAACTTGAAGTGTGCTTATTCCAAACACCCTATTTTAAAAATTGTTTATCTAAGATAATACAATCGGTAAGTAGTTGTAAAAGTTTAACTTATTAATAGCCTAAGGGCTAAGGGGCTGTTTGATAAAACTGTACAATTTAGCGCTAAATAAATCAAATGTGCTGAACAATTCAAAGGTGCTGAATGAAAATGTTTCTAGGTGTTTGATAAATTTCTGAATAGACAAATTACCATATTAACCTTCACTGTAATTTAATGAAATATGCTACTTGATAATGTTAATCTATAGAACTTATTGTATAAAAAATGAATGTAACTAAAAGAAAATGGGAGAATTGCATATATATACACACTAAAACTTAAAAACATGCATATTTTCTCAAAATACAAGTTTTCAATGCATGATGTACAATATAAGTTAAGCATGTTTTAGGTATATATACAAATATGCAAGTTTTAGTGGTTATATATGCATTTGCCTCCAAAAAAAACCATATAAATTACATAACTTTTTCATAAATATCATCACATGTTTTAACACCTAAGTAACTTCATATCAATGGACCAACAAATATATATAACCAATCCCAATTCAATATAATATAAATAAGTAAAAGGATACTATTAAATTATATATAAGTAAAAGCATAGAGTGTGGTAATAATATGATTTCTTTAATTTTTTTTCAAATTTAATAATTGGGAGAAGAAGTCTACGTGGGAAAGTGGGAAGATAACGTGAGGGTATTTTGTGTACATGTGGTCCACTGAATCGTTTAGGATAGTATATCACACAAAATCGTTCAACGCTTGATTTATCCATTCAGTGACGAATTTTTTTATCAAACACTCAGACCTATTAATTTTGTAGTAAACAGTGCTGAATCATGTCATTAAGCAGTAATCAAACACACCCTAAGTACATGTTATAAACAAATCCAATGACCTCCAAGTATGTACTTATAAGTCAAAACATTTATTACACAATTTCACTCTCAAAAGTTCTAAACCTTCTTATCTAAATCACCATAGTCACCTCTGTTCTTCATACTTGCGTAGTTTTTTTCACTTTGTCAAAACTTTTACCTTTTAAATTTGTTTGCTTTGCAGGTTTAGATTTTGTTTCAATTTTTGGTCTTTTGAGCTAGAAGAGAAGAGTTTCATATATACCAAATCCATGTAAGAAAACATTGTGTTCTTAATATGTTGATTTGAAACATAAGATTTCGCTCAGATAAATTTTTGAATGATTAGACCACTAGCTTCATTTGATTTAAGAATCATTTGACATGATATGTAATGCTTGAGTTTAGGTGGTGATTTTTTGTTCTTTCCTATATTATATTTTCAATATTATAAATGTATGTAAGTATGCATTTTGTTACTGAATGATGTGTTGTGCTCCAGTGCTCCTATTGCAGGAAATCAAGAGGTGGTAGTGGTGAAAGTATGAAACAAGGTATGGTAAATAAAACCACTTGGCCGGGGTAGTTGGCTGGAAATTTTCAAAAGTATTTAATTGTAGTCGCTGGATATCAATTACATTTTGTATACTTCAGCAGAAACATGATTGTCTTAAGCTTCCGAATTTTCTAGTTATAGTATATGTGTGATTGAGTTAATGTTAGACTGATGCTATGGTTTATAACTACTAACAACGAATCAAGAAACTACAATACAACCATCTTTAGATCAATATATTAGATAAAGGTTATCGAAGATAATGTGGGATGTGCGTATGCACAGCCTTAGACCCTTCTAGTCTTTAGAGCGTTGGGTATAATAACGTAGAAATGGGCGTTGGGCTGACGTGGCCTATGTTGGGGTTGCGTTACAATACTAGGTGAAGGAGCGTTGAGGTTGCATTGAGCTCCAAGTTACTACCACAACTCAGTTGGAAACGCACAAATGGACAAAACATACACAAACCACCCCTAGTTAGAATTAAAAAAGAATTACAAACATAGTGGTAAACGACTATAATTTTTAAAAAAATCAAAACCTTATAAATACCTACCTTCACATATTTTTTTACACACTGTCACAACTCAAACTCAAAATAATATACTTTCATTTTTTCTCCACAAAAAAAAAATAAAATAAAAAAAAAAGCAATTTTGTGAAATCAAAACGAGAGTTTTTTTAACATACTCGGTTTTCAAAATCCGAACGCGGGATCTTCTTAAAATCGAACCCAAACGCGTCTTCATCTGGTTTCCCTAACCCACTTGGCTTGACACCCGAGCAACTTTTTCAACAACAAAT
Source organism: Chrysanthemum seticuspe (assembly GCA_019973895.1). Classification (NCBI taxonomy): domain Eukaryota; kingdom Viridiplantae; phylum Streptophyta; class Magnoliopsida; order Asterales; family Asteraceae; genus Chrysanthemum; species Chrysanthemum seticuspe. The sequence continues at coordinate 346,457,007 of BPTQ01000005.1, read as the reverse complement.
GAATTTGATGTGGCAAAACGCCAATTTCTAAAAAATTTTACAAAACCCACCTCAATACCTCTCCGTGAAAGCCCAAAAGTCGAGGTAAACGTATGTCATAAAAATCCAAAGAATCCAAAGAACCCGAACCTTAGGATGAAAGAAATCCCGACGTGACTGGGACTACATTACGTTGGTTACCGGCCGAGGAAACACTACTTGCCTCGTGTTACGTTTCCGTTTCCGAGGATCCAAATGTCGAAGTTTCAGAAAAGTGCAACATGTTTTGGTATCGGGTTATGAACAAGTTCAATAGAAAAAAATTTTCAACCACACAACAAGGATATGATAACAAGCAAAGGGGCGTACGTTGAAAGGAAATTGCCAAAAGTTTAACGTGGTTTTCAAGCGTGCTAAACGTTTGGCAAAAATGAGGAAAATGAAATGGATTATATGAGACGGGCTAGAACAATGTATCATGACGAGCATAAAGCTCTTTCATCTGGTCAAGAGAAAGCGAGAGACATTTTGAAATCCCATGCAAAATGGGACACGCTGAACCAGTTGATTTAACCAGAGACGTCCACGGGGAAAGCCACGGGGAGCTATTCGGTGATGATGCACCGGGGAAGTTGGTCAAGCCAATTCGGGGACTTTATGTCATCCGAACTTCATCTCAAACGGGAAGCGGCCCAAGAGGCGTACGAGACAGCTAAAGAAGAAGACCGTACGATAATGCGTTTGGAAGAGTTTAAATTTCTCGATCTTAGCACGAAGGAGATGGATGATGAAGTTGCGTATTTGATAGAAATGAAAAAGCAGAACATCATAGAAAATATAAATGTCACCGCCTCGAGTAGTTTTGTTGTATCTCCATATTGTATTTTTATTTTGTAACTTTTTTTATGTACATGCTATAGTTTTTCCATTTGTAGTATTTTTTTCGTATTTATTTTTACGTCGTAATTTTTTTTATTTGTAACGTTTTTATTTTGTATTGTAATGTTTAACTTTATTAATGAAGTATTAAGTTGTTTAATGAATGAAATTGTTGAAGGGTTAATTTGTAAATTGTAATATTTTAAATTGTAAGTTACAAAAAGGTGGTGTTATTTAGTGTTATGAATGATATTTGATGTTAAATATATTCGTGTTGAAGTGATGTAGCGTTGTTTCGGTGTTATTGTACCTAGAGCTCTTAGATATGTAAGGCAATACCCAAACTTTGTTTTAACATTCTTTGAAGGACACGTACACACTTTATAAGTTGACATATCAACCAAAATAACATTTTAAGGACCCTTGATTATCTTTCTTGAAACAAACACCTTTAATTATTTTTTTCAAGAAATATCATGACAAATGCATTCACCTATATATGGTATGATAGTTGGAGACCTATAAATAAACCACGTTAATAATAATAATAATTTATTATTATTATTATTATTATTATTATTATTATTATTATTATTATTATTATTATTATTATTATTATTTTTATATTCCTTCATTTTGTTAGGTCAATAAAATTATAGGTCTTTTACTCAAACTAATTTTTTGAAATTCCAGTTTAAAGTTTTCCAAAGGTAAACAGATCTTCTATTTTTGGACTTAATAATACTCTTTTATAACTATAGTTTTCAACTATTTCTACCGTCAAATACACACGATTTGAGCACGCCACCACATATGCTCATCTCAAACCAGGTAAATCTTTTCCTTTTCAGTAAGTTGACATTCCCACTTCATAATAAGTCTTGCTAACCGTTGGTCAAATGAACTTTTCATAAACAATTTTACCGAATTTGTCTTATGGCGTTGCTTTTGTTTCACGTAGGTTGTGCATATGCACAACCTTATACTTTATTGGTACGTAGATAAAGCATATTTTCAGTAAGGGTTTGTCTAATGGGTACCCTTAGCGCAAGGTTTAAGGTGTTTAGGAAAAGGAAATTTTGAGTTTATTAAAATACAAATCAGATTTAATTATGGTAATTTGTATTAAATTAATGTGTATTAAATATAATTTGCAATATAAAAGGAATGTCCGTGCTCAATAAATATACGTTAGCTAATGTATTTAGGGCATTGATTAGACAATAAACATCAATTTAAAAAAATAAAAATAAAAGTATTAAATGAAAATAAAAATGTTATCCACATATTCAATGCACGTAAGCCAATTGATCCAATTATTCACGCGAAATTGGCTAAATGGGTCCCTCTACTTAATTTGGCCACGTGCAATTGGGGACCAAAGTTTAAATGTATCACGACAAGGAAAATTTTTCTCGAAACCAAAAAAATAGGAGGAAAAACTAACTTTTTTTTTAGGAATACCGCATATCCATATACTTCAAATCTTCGAACAACATCAATATCGTTACAAATTTTATAATTACGTTAATTGTTTTTAGAACTTAAAAATTCACATATATTTCTTCTATCGCTACAAAGTATCCATGGTTGATGGCACAACACAACACGTGTCTCTTATTTTTCCTTTTTAAAATCATCTCATCTTATCTCCATCCAGTGACGAAGCTAGGATTTATTATTCGGGTAGGCCAAAATATATACTTAAATGTTCAAACTTAGACTAAGTATAATTTAGTTAAAAATAATTACACAAACATTATTGTATATATATGTTACCTTGTCAGATGATTGTTTAAATATAAAATAGAAAAATTATAAAGTTGTAAAAGAGTTTTCTCAATAGTTACACTATTTGTTTTGACATTTTATATGGGCCTCAAGTATTCTGTAGACCAAGCTAATATTAATATGGGTATTTCTAACTTGTGCTTCAGAGCACAAGTTAAGCACATCAAAAGTACATTAGGACCCATTAAAAGGTACATAGAAATCCACATAAAAGTACAAATAGGTGTACTTATATGTAGGTTCTAATGTACTTTCGTTGTACTTTTAGTGTGCTTAACTTGTGCCCTTAAGGCACAAATTAGAAATACCCTATTAATATCTACTCCGTATGATGGGTTGGCCATGGCTCATCCCATGCCTAATGTGACTACGTAATTATAAAAATTTAGTTTTGAAAATCATTCAAAATAACAAAATTACCTTTTGATTTACATTCAATTCGTCATATATTCCTTCAATCGCTACAAAATACAACTCTTTTCAAGAATTTGAATTTTGTCAAAAGTAACGCTTCATTCAATTGAGGTAAAATGAAATTATTATGACAAATTTTAAATCATCAAACTTTAAATTAACATCAATTCTTCATCTGTAAAGCGTTTCTCATAATTTTTCAAGGAAATCATGTTTTTTTACGAAAACACACATAAGGTGTTTGATAAAATGTCACAATGAATCAATTTTGTGATTTAGATTGAAAATGTTTAAACGTTTAAGTAATTCTTAGAAGCTTCAATATAAAAGAAGTTGTTCATTAAAGAATGTCGATGAAACAAAATTGTTCATCAAGTAAATATTCATCAAAAAATATTTAATTAAAAAGTTGTTCATACAAAGATTAATAAACAAATATGTTCATTAAATAATTGTTCAAAACAAAAATGCTTACTATGTTTATCAAAGAATACCAAAATGTGTCATATATTCATAAATACAAAATGTTCTTCAAATTTCATCAATACAAAATAGGGTTGTATGTTTGGCCAAGCTCAAAGCAGGAGTTGAGCTATAGCTGGAACTCAAGCTTATATAATAAGTTGAAAGTTGAAGTTTTTATATTTGTATAGTTTTTGGCGAATTTGTTGTAGCTGAAGCTTATATTACTACCTCCGTCCCATAATAATTGTCCACTTTGAATTTTTCTAAGTATTTTTTTGTCAAACTTTGACCATAAATATTTTTTATATGTGTAATATAATATTTGATGAAAAATATATGAATAGATTGGGTTTTAAATGTATTTTCCTTTGGTATAATTTTCATCAAGTATTTTATAACACAAATAAAAATATTCGTGGTCAAAATTGAACAAAAAAACTAAAAAAAGTCAAAGTGGAAAATTATTATGGGACGGAGGAATATTATACAATCATATACATATACATCAACTTAGATTCACATATATTTTAAACTTTTGAGTGTTAATCTATTATAGTCCGAATAATATTTAAGTAGTTTGACTAACTATATTATTTTTAAGAGCCCTTTTCAATTGGTTTGGCTTATTAAACCTTATAACTTTTGAAAGCATTTATAATTTTGTGTGACAAACATAGCTTATTTTTTAAATGAGATTATTTTAAAAGTTCAAGTCATTATAAGACCTCATAAGGCTCTACACAACCTATGTCCTAAAAGCTAGGGTGTTATCTTTGGGTAAAGGGGAGTAATCCTGCACCCTGGTAAATATATTAACATGCAACATGACCGTATAATTGGGTTTGGGTTATATATTTTGGTTGGGTTTTTGGGTTATTTCAGGTCGTCTTAGTTGAAGCATCATATCTTTAGTTTCTTCTTAAAAGTTTGTGCAAGTGTTCATCATCATGATAATGTTTATACTTGGGATCCAGTTGTATAATACATTTATTCAAGAGTTATGCAACAAATACGAAAGTGGAACAAAGCAAGCAACACTAATACATAAAGTTAGTTTGTACATTTTTAGTTCCAGGCTTAAAAATTTCAAAAATCGAAAATAGACAAAGGACGACTTATTTTTGGGTAATTCGTGTCTACGTTTGACACGTGTTCTTAACAATTGAATAAAGATTAATCTACCAACAATAATTGGACACTTGTTGGCGTGTGTTTGCGTTGTACAAGTTGCCTAATCGTCCGGTATATTTTGGAATATTGAAAATTTTAGATCTGGAAAGTGATGTGGTCTATTTTGAAATTTTTTCATTTTTTTAACTTGTACCTTAGGGGTACAAGTTAAGCACATCAAAAGAACTAAGAGACCCATGAAAAAAGACTCAGAGACCCACAAAAAGATACATTTTTTATGTACTTTTGAGTCCCTTAGTCCTTTTATTAGAATTTTTATTTTTTTATTTTTTTTATTTATTTATATTTTTTTTTGTATGTGGTTAACTTGTGCCTCTAGAACATAGTATAAACATTTACCTTGATATCAATATTATGTATTCAGTCTAGAAAATAGTATAAGCGATATTATTAGTGTTTATAGATGCTCAAATAATTGGTACAAAAAAGTATTAAAAAGTTTTTCGAGTCTTATCGGTTTGATCCAAAATTACTATCCCAACCTTAACCCGACTCTATAATATTACAATATATATCATGTGATTGGTTGCGGGTCAATTAAACCTAACTTTATAAGTGTTATCGGGTTCTGGTTCGGGTTTAGTCAACTCGATCCTACTAACACCCCTTCTAATATTAGCCACTGCTATAACATGCAAATGTGGGAACTCAGCAAAGAATATGATTCATGAATAGACTTTTGCTTATAAATTTAAAATACAAGAAAAATATATTTACTAATTTACCCATGTATACTTCTATCTTTAAAAGTTTTTGGTATGATAAATCTCTTCATAATACATGTCGGGAAATGCAGAGGTATTGAAAACGGTATTGATATAAAAAGGTTGGGAATGTACTATCTTAATTACTTGTAATTCCTGCAATGGTTGTATTTCAAAGATGTTGTGAATGTATTATTTTACAATCTTGTAATTTATGCAATAGTTGTATTACGAAAATATTCGGAACGTCCAAAGATTTAGTGAATTTTTATTGTTTATTGGTTTGAATTGGCAAGTACAAATCACATTATCCTGGTTTTTATTTTTATCATATTTTCTGGTTTTGTGATTTCTTAATGGTTCATTTCCACCTCCAATGTTTATATATGTCAACGCAAGCATCATTAACATAAAGTAGATCCACTATCACTAAAAATATGTCTACTAAAGATTCTCAGTTCCTCCTGCTAAACGTGTTGAATCCACCAATAAGCCACTTCCAAACTCGGCGGCTACAACTAATACAGTTGATTTATTCACGGCTACCATCACGACAATCACGAAAAAGCGTATATTCTGACAGATGTGTTGCCCCATAATTTCTTACTAATTACGTAATCAGGAGAGAGAGAGAGACCTCAAATGTTTGTGAGCCTCACAACATGTGCGTCTCCTTGCGACTACACAAGTGTTACGAGAGTAATTGCGAGGGTAGGAGACTTCGCAAGAAAATAAAACATACAAAACATCCTATCAACTATTAGTAAATTACATAAAAGACCCTATACTAATGCTTTACGCTTGTTAGTGCAAATGATGTCAAAGATCTCCTTTATGTCTTAATGGTGATAAATCCATAGAGACACTTAAAATTGTTAGCGATAGCTTAGAACCAAAAATGCACAAACACCATACTTCATACGCCACGGTGGCGCACTAGAATCAACGTGCCAACATTACAATATTGTTCTAGCCGAGCTTGGAAATTGAAACATAAAGTTTGACTTCCAAAATATAACATTTTACTACATGACGACCCGAATAACTTGTGACGACTCATTTATTTAAAATCTTGATAAAATATGCTTACCAACGATCACCTGAAAAGCATGAGAAAACAGGTCAACTATGAAAATAGTTGGTGAGTACACATGTTTTATGTATTACGAGAAGCCATTTTGAGAAAAGTCCTTTATAAAGTACGAAAGCCATTTTGAGACAAGTCCTTTTATGTAGTACGAAAAACCATTTTTAGGAAAGTCCAACTGGCAAATGTCCTGCCAACTCACCCTCTTACAAGTCCTACCTATACAGGACTTATAACATATAAATTCACATACATTTACATATTTCAAATGGTGTTGTGCCAGTTTGGGTTTCAAAGTCGGCTTTCTTCTTACTCGACAAAGTTTGATCTTTCAATAGAGGTTCGTTTATGATATTTAAGATGTTATATAAACTCGCAACAAGATTCGAACTTTAAGAGTGTAACACCCCCAATTTCGTGATACGCAGCGAAATTCAAACTGGGTGTTACTTCATGGCACAACAGTCATAACAATAGAAAACGAAATCTAATGGAGTCGTTTTAAAAGATTTATCATTCGATTTATATAAATTTCAGAGTTTACAAAAATGAGGTCCCAAATGGTTCCATGTTTACAAAATACATTAAATTGATTTTCGAATGATAATAAAATTTACAGCCTTCTTGAGTATCTGTGCTCCTCCGTGCCAGCCTCGTACAATATGGACCTGAAATACATGCTTAAAACTGTCAACACAAAGGTTGAGTGAAATTCATAGAGTTTAGGAAATCAGTTGAACACATAATATTTGTAGTGTGAGCTATAGACTCACACTAATGGTTTGAAAACCAAAATAGTTATTATTAGACTAAGCATCATGCAATCAAGTCGTTAACGTGTTCCAAAATTAATTGGAGAAAATGTCGGTGCGTGCCTTATCAGGTAAAATTGCCGTTTTTACCAATGTTACTCAAATATAGTGCGATTGTTTACCGGACCTGGTCAACACAAACGGGATTCGTCAATCCCAATAGATCTATTCACAATATTCGCGCCCACTCTCACTAGTGATTAATGATTCATGATTAAGGGACTTAAGTTTGGCAAATGCGGTAATTTAGTGCTAATAAAACAATCAGATAAGTATACATTTTGAAAGCAATGTGTTCGGTTTAAAATAAAGCATGTATTCCCCCCAAGGGTTTGTAAAATAATTAAGTAATAGAAAGTGGGGCTATGAACTCACCTCAGAGTAAATGATATCAAATGTATAATGAGAATGATGGATATGTCGTGAGAACTTCTACGAGCAACCTAGAATAGGATGTTGCGACTTAGGTTTGAAATAATGATGCGAAAGAAATAGCAAAACTGTATACGTCTCTATGTTGATCATGATGTAGTACATGGTTTTTGTATATGTCGCTTATAGAAATGGTCTAGTTGTGAAAACGTGTATAGTTTATATATATCGTACTACCGTTCAGGCCATCACAATTCAGAGGTAATGCAGTAAACGTTCGAGGAGTTAGGACACTTTAAACCGTAAATCCAGCAACTCGTCGATACGTTTTACTCAAATGAAACCCCTCTCATGAAGCTCCCTAGTTTTGTAGCACTTAGTAGATAAAACATATGTTTTGTTTATATATCATAAGTGTCATATGGTTTGTAAGCATAAGTTACAAGGTTGTTTGGTTATGATTAAGAAATCATAATGGTTATCACAAGTATCGTCATAATTTATGTCACAAGTGTTTAAAGAAAAGTTTACAAGTTTCTAAATTGTAAAGTTGGTTATTATAAGTATAGTTTCATAGTTTATCGAGGAGTAGATCCAAATTGTATTGTATACATTTAGGTTTGTCAAGGCTAAGGCCTTTGGTTTACGGTCTCGGCTTAGGAAGCCTTGAGGCTTTAGCCATGGCCTTGTCGTGGCTTTGTTCTACACTACCATGGTCTTGAGACTCAGCCTTGCCCTTAGCCATGGCTGTGGTCTTGGCTTATGGCCATTAGGCCTCTTGGTTTGCTTTTAGTTGTGACAAAAGTATAGTTATGAGACCATATAAAGGGAAGTTTCTATTTTTGAAAGATAATGGCCTGTTTATGCGTTTTCAAGGTCCGAGCTTCTTTTCAACTGAAGGAATACGTCGTTCCGGACAACTTTTGTGCTTTAACTTTTTGATGATTCGTATCAGAAGTACCACTTTTTACACGACCAGACCCTAAACAGCTTCTACTTGGCAGTTTTGGCGTTTTAGTTTTGCTAACTTCTTTTGCCTATAACTTTTGACTCGTTTGTCCGTTTCGGGTGATTCAAGTTGCTATGTTTACCTTTTTATCTTTTCTACCATAGTATGTAAGTTAGAAAGTCTATAGGTTGCTGATTTTAATGGTCTCAAATGTGTAGAATATGGCTAGTTTACTAGTTTGTTACTTTTATGACAATATGTAAATTAAAACATGTGGTTGAGTATATGTACATCATGAATCAACATAGTAACTATATATATAGCTTGAAATAGTTAAGATTATGAATAATAAAGATGGGATGATGGTGGTGATAAGTTGCTTACAACTTTTGGCTATCAATAAGAAAAGAGTAACTTAGTAAGGATATGACTTTGATTGATCGCTTAAGACTTTGGATTGAGCTAGATTTCCACACCTTGGCACCCTTGCAAACTTGAAGAGTTGGTAATGAATTACTAAGTGACTTGAGAGGATCTAAACTCAAGAAGATCACTTAAACTTGCTAGAGATTTGATGTAGTAGCTTGATCTTTGGACTTCCTTGCATAAACTTGGAGTTTATAGATCAAATGATGGAAGATGTGTATGATTTGTGATATGAACGACCAAGAACAGAATATGAGGGTTCTTAGGATGTATTTTACTTGCTATTTATAGGAGGGTAAGTTTGGTTAACCATATATTGGGTTAATTATTAACCATGGTTAAGTTAAGACACTTGTAATGATATAAATGAACCATGGTTAAGATGATGCCACTAAAATGATGACCTCCCCGCCCTAAGTCAGCCAAATAGAGATAAGATGACTTAGGTGGATAGTTTTGGTCTTATCTTGAGTTTAGAGCATGATTTGGTTCCGTTAAATGCCAACCATAAGTTGTTAAGCCATAAAACGTAAAACCGGGTATCGTAAAAATACGAAACTTGTAGGAATGATGAAACTCATCATTATACTCCATATAAAAACATAAAATGGGTGATAAGTCTCATTGGGTGCAAAAACGCTGCTTAAAGCTGAAAATACGGGTCAAAAACGCGTAATTCGCAGTTTATCGGAAAAGAACGAAATTTTAGGGAAACGACCTTGAATTTATTTAGAGTAGACTAAAATTAGTCTAAAAGTGATATGAGATGTTAAAATGTGGTTTTCGTCATACGCGGGATAACTTTACAGTTATTCGTGAAGTTTAAAAGTTACGCGATTTAAGAAAAAATGTAGAACGTACAAGGTTAATTCCTTTATGGTCAAAGGAGGAGGGAAATATGTTTGAATTTTATAAAAAAATAAAAAGTGTCAAAAATATATTAGAAACACAGTGCAGGAATCGTTAAGCCTGGATGTAAGTAGAATTGTTTAAAACGTAAGTTTAGTTTTGTTCAGCGCAAGGTTTATTTGGTAACATAAAAATAAATCTTAAAAATTCTCAAATTAATTATGAGTGATCTAAAAATTCATCTGATGCGAGGAAAATTGTCAGGGTTGATTTTCGTTATGCGCGTGATGTTTAAATGGTGTACCGTCCAAAACGAAACTTTAAAACGATACTTTCTTAATAAATTTTGCGAAAATCATTTAACGATTGTCAAACTCTCAAGTTATTACCAAAATAATTTATCTTACGAGAATGAGAAATAAAAATTTTACGGAATGAATAGTGAAAGTGAATAGTAAATTCTCGAAAATGAAAAGTAGCCTAAAAATGCGGGTGGTTACAAAGAGATGGGAAAAATACATTTTCCAATTTTATATAAAACAACAACTCAATTTTTTTTATAAAACCCCAACTCTATCTGTTTAATCAAACAAGGAGGTTCATGTCTTCGAAAAACCGTCAAATGAAATGTACAAATGGCTAATCTTTATGTATGTCTTAGCTAATCACTTTACAGTCCCTTATTGGTCAAACAAATTAAGGTCGTTTTGCATAAATGCATTTTTCTCTTATGGGTTAATGTTTTACGAAACATGCAAGACATTTAACTGTTTACATAAAAGGGATTAGTTAATATGACTAATTGTGGATTAACAAAAAATATAAACGTTTCTTTTTAGCCTATGTATGCACAAATGATGTGTTTTTTTACCTACATAATAGGCTGAGATGTATAATTTCACCTTCATTTTATGCACTTAAACGCCTTTTGAACTCTTTAAGAAAACAAGCTCTAATTTATTTATTATTATGAAAAGTCCAATCAACAACAGCTAAAGATATATGGTTGTAATATCCATACATGGTCCATTTAGTTAATGATGTGCAGGGTCCTATGTCCTAATAGCCATCGCTTGAACATGCGAACGAGGGAGCAAAAATCGTGAATAGAAAAATTTATCTTTCTTTCAAAATGCAAGGTTTTATTTAAAATCACCACGACCTGGGACGGAACCAAGGGGACCCGCGGGTGCCCAAGACTCTTATGCAGTTTTTCGGTATAGAGTTATTCCTAAATGTATCTTAAATGCACCCGGTCTATAGAAATGTGTTTCTCTATTACAGTTCCAAAAAATTTGTACACCCGATCATATTTGGTCCTTAATTGTTTCATCAATGACCAAGACTATAAGAGGGGAAGGAAAGAACACGAAAATGCTTCCAAGATAGAAGCTAAAAAGATACAAAAAAAGCTTAATAGACAAAGATGTCACTAAACTTTTCAAAAAAATGAGAATAAATTAATGAAACTTCATTTTGTTCACATGGGTTACTAGAGTTTATTGAACCTTACATTTGAGTCACTAAACTTGCCAAAGTATATGTACACATCACTGAGCTTGAAAAACGCAACATTTATGTTACTTAACTTATCCAAAAATATGCGTTCAAGTCACTCTGATTAACACTAAAATTATAGGTTTGATTAGCTAATAAGTTTTGTTGGGTCTATTATAGATTTGATGATACAAAACAAGAAGAATGAAACATAAAGGACTAAAAGTGACAAGAATGGAAACTACAAAAAGATGGAGGATTTGGAAGATTCTAGAAGATATGCTTAAAAGAATATTTAGTTTCCTAATTATATTATGATTCCTCTTGTAAACTCTAGATGTCTCTAGTATATAAAGAGACATAGGGTCATTAGTTTTATGGGACGTACAATATGTAGACGTCTAAAGGGGGGGTGTGTGTGGGAACCTAGGCGTAGGGAAAACGCCTAGGGTTTAGTGGTTTAGTTAATTAGTATTGGATCAAGTCTTTGATCTTTATTATAGTTAGTTAGTTAGTTTATGATAATGAAAAACCTTGATCATAATAATGTTGATTCTATGTTCGAATATTCCGCTTTCATTATTATGTGTTCCTAGATATAATATTAGACCTAGTCTAAGAGCTTACAACGATCTTCACAATTGGTATGAGAGCCTGGGGCTCGTGATATCTAGGGATCTACAAGGTTTTCTTGATGAAGAAGGAAGAAAAATTCGAAGCTGTCAAAAATTCGTAATACTTCTGCAACACTGTTTTCCAGAAGGCATAACTTTTTATTGAACCGTTGGATCGAGCTAAAATTTGAACTGGAGATTCTTGGTATATCTATCTTTAATCTCACTGAAGGGATTTTCAATCGGAGCCCTCAATCAAAAGATATAAACAGTCGAAGTCTGCTGCTGATTTTTCGTAAGGTTACAACAGCACTGTTTTGAAACGATCATAACTTTTTCGTTAACCGTTGGATCGTGACGAAATTTTGGGTGGATGTTCTCTATATATCAATCTAACTTTTCACCGAAGGGATCTTCCATCTGAGCTGTTATGTGAAAGTACTGCTGAAAGTACTACTGTGTATTTTAAAAGTACTGTTGTGCGTTATTGGTCCCCTACAAGCAAAGTACTACTTGGACACGAAATTACTGCTTGGAATTCGAAAGTACTGCTGATTATTGAAAGTACTGTTGTTCTCAAAGTACTGCTCCTTCTCAAAGTACTGTGAGGAAGTTTCAAAGTACTATTATTATCGAAAGTACTGCTTCTCGTATAGATTTGGAATTAAGGGGTAGTCGAGCATGATATTTGTTATGGATTTATGGACGACACACACACAGGTTATTTTTCACACACACAAGGAGTTTGGATTTGTGTTCTTAAAAGATTCAAAAAGGCTCGAATTTGATTTTTATTGGATTAATTGATTACGAAGAAGGTTAAATATCATTTATTTGATGTTGTAGTTGAGTTTCACAGGTTTGTGTTCTTATCATATCTCAAAGTGGGTGTTACACTTTGGAGATAACTTGTTCGTGCTTAAAGGATGTTGACGAAGACTTGCAAAATCTAGTTTTCATAGGTCAAGAGGGTGGATGGATGAAGACCTAGTTAACTATCACTTAAAGGAGTTACATTGTAGTGCTCAGTGTTTCATTAAAGATGAGGATTTTGTCAAGAGGTTACGATCTACTTATATTTTTATTAGCGGTATAAGTTCAACGTCACGTGGATAAACAAGACATAAGATACAAGTTTGGGAAATTCTACTTCTTCATCAAGTTCGTTATATTTGCTTTTCTTCACAAAGTGATCATTACAAGGAGCTTACAGATTTTGAAGAATCAAGAAGATGGTTAACATGTGGTTTTTGGGGAAGCTTATTGTTAAATGTTTAATCATCTACATGCATCACTCAAGGAGAAGTGTTTGATTTTTACTACTGTTGATCATTATTACCACTGCTAGTTGCAAGTTTCTATTGTTCTAAATCCATTTTTCTTACGATGTGTAATGGTGGGCGATTTGAAGCATTAGAAGTCTTAGATTGGAAGTATGATATTGGTTTGTGGTGGTCAAGATCATTATTCGCATACGTTCTCTATTTGTTGATAACAAAAAGGGAGAAGAGATGTTTGAGTGACATGTTCAAGTCAAGGGGAAGCATGGAAAATAAGATTGTTTCATTCATGGTGAGATTTAATTATCTCAACTTCTGCTACTTCGTCTAGGGAAGTTCGTACAAGATCGTGTTTGTTTTGTCATCATCAAATAGGGGAAGATTGTTGGGTCTATTATAGATTTGATGATACAAAACAAGAAGAATGAAACATAAAGGACTAAAAGTGACAAGAATGGAAACTACAAAAAGATGGAGGATTTGGAAGATTCTAGAAGATATGCTTAAAAGAATATTTAGTTTCCTAATTATATTATGATTCCTCTTGTAAACCCTAGATGTCTCTAGTATATAAAGAGACATAGGGTCATTAGTTTTATGGGACGTACAATATGTAGACATCTAAAGGGGTGTGTGTATGGGAACCTAGGCATAGGGAAAACGCCTAGAGTTTAGTGGTTTAGTTAGTTAGTATTAGATCAAGTCTTTGATCTTTATTATAGTTAGTTAGTTAGTTTATGATAATGAAAAACCTGGTTCATAATAATGTTGATTCTATGTTTGAATATTCCGCTTTCATTATTATGTGTTCCTAGATATAATATTAGACCTAGTCTAAGAGCTTACAACGATCTTCACAAGTTTTACAGATTCGTTTTGTTATTTTGTGTGTTTGTCTAATGTCGAAGAACTTTTGTGTTTGTGAATACGATGAAAGTATTAAACTAATGGTATGCTTAAGAAGGAGCTAATGTCTGTTAATTTGTAAGTGTGATGGGCTAATTTGTAAGTGTGATGGGCGTAAATTGAACATTGTATAGCACCAACATCTTTTTTAGATGGTTCCGCTTTGTAAAGCAAAGCATGAGGGCATGTTCATTAAGTAGGAGAATAGTTCATACTGAATCTATTGAACAACTAAGTGAATCGTTTTGGTTAAATTTGTGCGAAATAATTACACACTCACTAATCTATTAGTTTGACTGTAAAATTTCAATCGATTATCGAATATTTAGTTGCTAAAGTCTTTTTATGGAAGTAGTAAGAGTGCGAATCCACAGATGATTTTTTCTGTTTTCTATATAGTTATTTCATTTTATATCATCTTCATCTTTAACCTTATCATTCTGTTCAATTGTTCATCGATCATAATTTTCCAACAGGGGTATCCATATGAAAAATACACACTAAGTGAGCTAAGAGATATTGCGAAAGAGCGGAAAATACGGGACCGGTAAAAATAAACTAAATTTTATAAATGGCGGAGTTAAATTATTTTTTATCTACTTTTGTAAGTGTACAAAACAATAAAAATATTTATATAAAGTTTACTTTTCTAGCTTTTTTAGAAGCAAACTCTTTAATCAAATCTTCTAACTCAAGTTCACAAGATAAATCTTTTTCAATTGACAACAAAGCTAACCCATTTAATCTTTCTTGTGACATTGTAGACCTTAAATAATTTTTGGTTTGGAAAAACTTCTTTCGGCGGTGGCAACGGTGACGGGAATAGTTAACATAATTCTATAAGCAATATACGCATTTGGATTAACATCAAAGTTATTAACATTTTCATCAAAGTTAACATCAAGATTAACATCAACATTAACATTTTCACTAACATTAGTATCAACATTAACATTTTCATCAATATTAACATTTTCACCAACATTAGTATCAACATTACCATTTTCATCCATATTAGCATCAACATTAGCATTTTCATCCATATTAGCATCAACATTAGCATTTTCTTCAAGATTAGCATCAACATTAGCATTTTTATCAAGATTAGCATCAACGTTAGCATTTTCTTCAAGATTAGCATCAACATTAGCATTTTCATCAAGATTAACAACTTCATCAACATTAACTCTATTTATAAATTTTAGTGATGACCCTTTTTGCGATTCTATTAAAGCCTCTTGTTTTAACTTTTTAACTCTTTTCGAATTACCAGATTCGTAATGACGTTTTCGGTTCGACATTGACAATTAAAAAATAAAACTGAAAAGTAAATAACAGAACAGACCTGCCGCCGCCGGCGCCGCTGGTTGACCACCTGCTGCCGTCGATGTGGTGCCGCTGGTTGACCACCTGCGCTGCTCGTTGACCACGGTGGTGGTGGTGGACTGGTGGTGACCGAACAGTGGTGACAAATCCACTGTTTAACAATAACAGATGATTGATATTAGCAATTAAATTTGGATAATAGAGCATAAATTAATAGATTTAGATGGACAACATAAGAAGATTATTGAATAGGCTATGAGAATGAGAGGAGATTATAAGAATAGATATACCAAATTGAATGGAGTCTCTTCGATTTCATCACAAAAATTGAATGATGACTTTGAAACCGGTTGAAATATTCGATGCAATTTTTTCCCCCTTTCTTGAGCCGCCGAAGGGTTTTATCTTTCCCCCCATTTACTTTTTGCCGTCATTTTTTTTATTTTTATTTTTTTATTTTTTTTTAAAGCAATTAGCATTAGTATTATATGGAATATGGGTGCCTATGTATTTTGGGGGCCTTAGGCCCATGCCTAACCTGATACAAAACTTGGGCCGGCCCCGGTTAGAGCTTGCATGAATGCTACACTACTACAAAAAGCACTTTGGAGACCCGTTCTAAATTAAATCAAGACCGGTTTTTGATATGGTCTGTATGAGGGGGGCTCTCCATGTGAAAATCAAATAGGATCGGTTTTTAAACCGGTCTCGATTGCAGTTTTGAGACCGGTTTGATGATTAAAACACGCCTCAAAAACAAAAGGGAGACATGTTTTCGTCTTAAAAACAGGTCTCAAAAACCTAATCTAGACCGGTTTCAAGATGCAAAACTTTTCTCTTTTCTTACTTTAACAATAAAAAAAATTCAGCTATTTCGGATTGCTTATCGAAAATGTTGGCACTTTCAACAAGAATTCCCAAACAATACCTATAAGTGTATTCAGAAAGCAATCCAAAATAGCTCCTACGAATCATGCATTTTGAGTAACACAAGTACGTAAGATTGAGTTCAAGCAAACCGAAAACATCATTAATAAGTAATTAAGTATACATGGTGGTTAAGCAACATATTGTCGTAAACATCAAATGTTAGAACCAACCAAATGTGTAAGCTTTTAGGTAGAACAATAGCTAAAACAAGTTACAATTGACAACCTACGCGAAAGTTGTAATCTCTTGTTTAAGCAGTTGTAGCCATTGATCAAGATCTATAGTAGGCTCTTTTAGTTGCACAAATAATATCCTTAATCTGCAGACATCATAAGTAAAAGTTATTGAATGAATATCCCTAAAACTTACCTTTTGAATAGCAGTTCGACAACTTAAAACATGAAGGAAAAACAGATTTATACAATGCTAAGAAACATAACCTGAGGTAAAGCGAGTCTCTCTTGACTAGCGGCGTACGGTGTAGGTTGACCAACCCTTGTTGGATCGTAAACTTGATTTAGTCCGAGCCCATATAGTGGAAGCTTCTAGAAAGTCGTAGAATGGTATGGAAGCTTCTAGAACGACAAAGAATAATCCTAGAAAATATCCATAAATATGTCTAGAATATTGTTGCTAAATGTTATAGAAATATCTAGAACTAGGATAAGGATGATGATGTATTAGGAATAATCAAGATGATGTAGGAAGTATCTAGATCGTAGTAGAATATCCATGGAAATATCTCATCTCTAGAACATTTCATGGAGTAGTATAAATAGGTGTTGTGGTGATGCATTTGTAATGAAGCAAATCAAGCAAAGCTTAAGCAATCAATAATATTCCATACCTTTCACAAGTATTCCTCTCTTCCTAAATTTCACTTACAACCACTTCATCAAATATAAGCCTAAAAGGCCTTCGAGTTTCTAACAAATTGGTATCAGAGCTAGAAGATCACGATGTCAAGCATGATGAAGTTGTTCCAATATCCTCGTCTTACCAAAGACAACTATGGTAGTTGGTGCATTCGAATGAAGGCGTTACTCGGTTCACATGATGTATGGGAGATTGTAGAGAAAGGTGTTGAGAAAGTAGATGACGAAAGTTCCATGAATGCCGCCCAAATGGTGGAGTTGCAAAAGGCAAGAAAGAAGGATCAAAGTGCTCTTACACTCATCTATCAATGTCTTGATGATGCGATGTTTGAGAAAGTTGCAAACGCAACTACTTCCAAGGAAGCGTGGGAGATCCTTCAAAATGCTTTCAAAGGAATCGACAAGGTGAAAAAGGTACGTCTTCAAACTCTTAGAGGAGAGTTCGAAAAACTCCAAATGGAGGAATCCGAAACCATTTCGGATTATTTCACTCGTGTCTTGACCATTTCAAATGAAATGAAGAGAAATGGTGAAAGCTTGAGTGACACAAGGGTGATAGAAAAGATTCTTCGCTCTTTGCCCCCAAGCTTTGATTACATTGTCGTGGCCATAGAGGAGTCAAAAGACATAGACTCAATGACCATTGATCAACTCATGGGATCTTTACAAGCCCATGAAGAGAAGTTGAAGAAAAGAAGGGGGAAAGAACCCTTGGAGCAAGCTTTATACTCAAAGGTCTCTTTCAAAGAAAGAGAAAAGAACTTTCTACATGGAAAGGAGCAAGGACGAGGACGTGGTACTTTTCGAGGTCGTGGTGGTTTCCAAGGCCGAGGACGAGGAAGAGGAAGAGAAGATGTCAACAAAGAAGATGAAAACCAATGGTCTTCATATAGAAGAGGTCGTGGGAGAAGCTTTCAATCTCAAAGAGGAGGTAAGCCCCAAACACAATGTTACAACTGTCGTAAATATGGTCATTATGCCAATGAGTGTACTAGCTCAAGACAAGTGGAAGAAAAAGCTAATCTTGTGGAGGTGGAAGACGGAGATGAGCTTACCTTGCTAATGGCAAGACATGACGAACAAGAAGAGAGGATAGAGCCATGGCATATAGATTCCGCTGCAAGTAACCATATGACGGGTGAAGAAGACTTGTTCGTAGAGATGGAGGAAAGTAAAGGTAACGTCACCTTCGGAGACGAATCAAAGGCACCGGTGAAAGGAAAAGGTAAGATACTTATCCGAGCTAAAGATGGAAGTCACCAATATATTTCGGACGTATACAATGTGCCCAATCTTAAAAGTAATATTTTAAGCGTGGGACAACTTTTAGAGAAAAATTACGATATTCATTTCAAGGATCGTAGTGCTACAATAAGGAATCCCGAAGGAAAGCTCATAGCAAAAGTGCCTATGACCAAAAACCGAATGTTCCTTCTAAACATTCAACATGATGAAGCTAAGTGCTTAAAGAGTTGTTTGAAGGATCATTCGTGGCTTTGGCACATGAGATACGGGCACTTAAACTTTGGTGACTTAAAGTTATTATCCTCAAAGGGAATGGTGAAAGGGTTAGATCAAATTGATCATCCCAATCAACTTTGTGAAGGATGCCTTCTTGGGAAGCATGCTAGGAGTTCGTTCCCGAAAGAAGCGACATCAAGAGCTAAGGAGCCTTTACATCTAATTCACACGGATTTGTGTGGTCCCATTACTCCACCCTCTTATAGTAAGAATCTCTACTTTATGCTCTTTATTGATGATTTTTCAAGAAAAACTTGGGTATATTTTCTAAAAGAAAAATCCCAAGCTTTTGAAACTTTTAAAACATTTAAAACTATGGTTGAAAAAGAGAAAGGTTTAAAAATTAAATCAATGAGATCCGATAGAGGTGGAGAATTTTTATCAAAAGAATTTAACAAATATTGTGAGGATAATGGGATCCGGAGATTTCTAACGGCTCCTTACTCCCCACAACAAAATGGAGTAGTTGAGAGAAAGAATAGAACCATTCTCAATATGGTCCGAAGCATGTTGAAAAGTAAGAAGATGCCAAAGGAGTTTTGGGCCGAGGCGGTTGATTGTGCAGTATATCTATTGAACCGGTGTCCGTCAAAGAGTTTAGATAACAAGACTCCACAAGAAGCATGGAATGGGATGAAGCCTACCGTCTCTCACCTAAGGGTATTCGGAAGCATATCATATGTCCACGTTCCCAGCCCAAGGCGATTAAAGCTTGATGATAGAAGTGAGAAGCATGTGTTTGTTGGCTACGACAAGCAGTCGAAAGGTTATAACCTCTATAATCCAATCACAAGGAAGGTGGTAGTGAGTAGAGACGTGGATTTCGATGAAGAAGAGACATGGGATTGGAGCATCAAGAAAATGAAAGGTATGACTTTCTTCCTATGACTGATGAAGAAGAGACGGGTGAATCAAGTGAAGAAGTCCAACAACCTCAAAGTCCAACTCCAACCCAAGAATCACCTTCAAGTTCAAGTGAAGGAGAACCGAAGACAAGAAGTTTGCAGGAGCTCTACGAGGTAACTGACGAAATACCCCTTACTTGTTTATACGTTGATTGTGAACCTTTAGTTTTTGAGGAGGCTATGAAAAGCAAGAAATGGAGACAAGCCATGGACGAGGAGATAAAGTCAATAGTGAAGAATGATACGTGGGAGTTGACGACCCTTCCGAAAGGCCAAAAGGCTATTGGAGTCAAGTGGGTATACAAGACCAAGAAAAACGCCAAAGGCGAAGTGGAAAAGTACAAGGCAAGACTTGTGGCAAAAGGTTACAAGCAGAAGCATGGTATCGACTACGAAGAGGTATTTGCTCCTGTTGCTCGCTTAGAAACTATTAGAATGATTATTGCTATTGCTGCTCAATATAGGTGGAAAATCCACCAAATGGATGTAAAGTCTGCATTTCTAAATGAACTTCTTGAAGAAGAAGTTTATGTGGAGCAACCAGAGGGATATGTTGCCAAAGGGCAAGAAGGTAAAGTGCTAAGGTTGAAGAAGGCCTTATATGGTCTAAAGCATGCACCACGTGCTTCGAATACTAGAATTGACAAGTATTTCCAAGAACATGGTTTTACTAAATGCCTAAGTGAATATGCACTTTACGTGAAATTTGCAAATGGAAGTATACTACTTGTCTGCTTGTACGTGGATGATTTGATCTTTACAGGAAACTCTCAGAGTATGATTGATGAGCTCAAGAATTCAATGACGAAAGAGTTCGAGATGACAGACATAGGACTTATGTCTTATTATCTTGGCATTGAGGTGAAACAGACGGATGATGGAATTTTCATAAGTCAAGAAGGATATGCCAAGGAGATATTAAAGAAGTTTGGCATGGATAAGTGCAATCCCGTTGGCACCCCCATAGAACATAAGGCAAAGCCTTCTAAGCATGACGGAGGAGAAACGGTAGATTCAACTCAATTCAAGAGTCTCGTTGGAAGTTTGCGCTATTTGACATGTACAAGACCTGACATACTCTTTGCGGTTGGTTTAATTAGTCGTTTCATGGAAGAGCCTACGACAAAGCATTTGGAGATTGCAAAGAGGATCCTCCGTTATATCAAAGGTACCGTAGACTACGGAATGTTTTATTCAACAAGTGAAGGCTTCAAGTTGGTTGGATATAGCAACAGTGACTGGGCTGGAGACAAAGACGATGGAAGAAGTACAACAGGATTCATATTCTTCCTAGGTAACAATGCTTTTACATGGTCTTCAAAGAAGCAACCTATTGTTACTTTGTCTAGTTGTGAAGCGGAGTACGTAGCTGCAACATCATGTGTATGTCACGCAATTTGGCTTAGAAGTATGCTAAAGGAGCTACACATGGAACAAGAAGATGCGACTGAGATCTATGTGGATAACAAGTCTGCCATTGACTTAGCTAAAAATCCAGTATACCATGATCGAAGTAAGCATATCAACACTCGTTATCACTTTATTCGAGAGTGCATTGCAAGGAAAGATGTCCAAGTGATACATACGAGGTCCGAAAACCAAGTTGCAGATATCCTCACCAAGCCGATCAACGAGAAAGATTTTTCAACACAACGAATGATGCTTGGAGTCGGTAAATCAAGTTTAAAGGGGGGTGTTGGATCGTAAACTTGATTTAGTCCGAGCCCATATAGTGGAAGCTTCTAGAAAGTCGTAGAATGGTATGGAAGCTTCTAGAACGACAAAGAATAATCCTAGAAAATATCCATAGATATGTCTAGAATATTGTTGCTAAATGTTATAGAAATATCTAGAACTAGGATAAGGATGATGATGTATTAGGAATAATCAAGATGATGTAGGAAGTATCTAGATCGTAGTAGAATATCCATGGAAATATCTCATCTCTAGAACATTTCATGGAGTAGTATAAATAGGTGTTGTGGTGATGCATTTGTAATGAAGCAAATCAAGCAAAGCTTAAGCAATCAATAATATTCCATACCTTTCACAAGTATTCCTCTCTTCCTAAATTTCACTTACAACCACTTCATCAAATATAAGCCTAAAAGGCCTTCGAGTTTCTAACAACCCCATCGTTCATTTCAATCATTGATCTTTATCGGCCAGCTCCCTAAGAAAAAGGTACGCGACTACATAATCTTTATCGACTAGCTTCATGACCAAACCATCTCCAAACTTGTATGTAAGTAACATTTTGATCAGTTCTAGCAAGTATCACATACCCTATGTGGATTCCTATCCCTGAACTTGAAGGGTAACATCTAGAGCCTTCACAAACATTAACCTTGTACCGCATATCTTCAGCTTTCACAAACAGATATGGCCACTTTTAGCATCTAGAAACACATTAAAAGCAAAGAGTTAATATTTGCATACCATAACCATAAACGACTACAACTTAGAAGCGCAACAAAATAGCACCGCGCATCGTATAGCATTACATACATAAGACATAAATTTCGATTCCAAATAAAGCAAAAACAAGTTATAATTACCTATTCCATTCAACTTCCTGAACTGTGGTCTACTATTTTTTTTTTTTTTTGAAAAGCAATTTATTCCAAACCAACAAAACCAAATACAACTAAATGCATCCATTACCTTTTAAAAGATACTTAAAATTAATAGACCCAAAGAAAAAATATTACAAGAAAAACAAAATGACATGACAACCTAAGACATATCAAAACCAAAACTAATGATAGTATAAAATGGGCAAGTGCACCCCAAATAAATTCAGCAGAAACCATGACTTTCACAAAAAAAACCGAACCCACGAAGCAATTAATGTCTCAAATCAAGCATAAGTATCACTGTAGTAGAAAGGACCAAAGGCAACACAAGAGATACATACAAAGTGCAGACCCCTGTGCAGGCTAACTTGTACAGCATAACCCAGTTGCAAACTGCACACTATCACAGAGAACTTAATTGTGACAATTTTAGACTCTACGTTTAATGGTAGTCTATTAAATCAACTAAAATATGATCAATTGTAATCAGTTAAGTCTCAGAAAAATCAAGTTAGAACTTTCATCAAACACGTGGTCTGCAATAACTTTTGACACTAATTCTCTTAAAACTTTCATCAAACACCTAGCGGGCAACTCAGATTACCCCAAACCTTAACTTCTAAAACAGACTAATTAGAGTTTAACAGAGATAACATATATTAACGACATCATATAATAAACAAGTAGCGGATTATTTGAAAACACAAACTTTGTTTACAGAAAAAGAGAGCTCACTAAAATATTAGCGAGGCTTTCAAAACCATTAGCATATTTATTTCCAGCAAGAGACTCTTGAAAAACCGGGTTACAACTATTAAACGGGGTCTCAATAATATTTACAGTCCGTTTCCTTTTAAAAAAGGTTTCCATAAGGTCTCAATACCCAAATGTGTAGTAGTGACAAAAACCCATCTCTCTAAGTTAAATGACTAATTTAGACATTTTTCGAAACCCCTTAATTTAGGGTGCGTTTGTTTGAAGGTGTTGGATTTGCTTTAGGGACTCAAAGGGAAAAAGTAAATATTTGGTTAAATTTTGAATCTTGATATTTGGACATCAAACTCAAATATTTGCTTTTATCAAAACCAATACAAATACATGGGATTTGAAGAATAAAGTGAAACCATCTTATTTTTAGTCTATCTCTCTTCTTTTTCAAACTTAACAAAAAAAAATAACTTATTGACTTCTAATTTTTATACATAATTATTAAATAATTTATTTGCAAGCAATCAAATATTTCATCTCCCTACTTTTCTTTCACTTTAAACTAATTCCCAAACCTATGCAAAATCCATAAACTAACCACAGTATATTTAACTTACTACTAGTATTAAACTCATTTTGACCAATACTCATAACCCTCGCAACTCATACTCTCTCACCAAAGAAAAAAGTACGAACTGGATGGTCCCAGTGAACCGGCCAACCCGCGTCATCTGAAACCCAGTGGTTCGATCTTGGTTATAAATCCCCACAAAACCGGCTTGCTGTAACATCACGGGTCATCGGTTCGACCGGTTCAGGAGTTGTAGCCGTGGTCACGGAAACGATAGGAAGTGGGCCAGAGTCAGCTTCATTATCATTCCGAGTGAAATTTTTGACTTTCAACAAAGGTACTTAAATGTGACAATTCGGTTGGTTATGGATTGAAATGTTTGACTTTCATAAGTCAAGTATTTGATTTTAATTTTTTATTTTTTTTGTGAAGATGGTTTGAAATTGGATTGAAATTTTGGTTGATTAGGGATTGATAAGGAAGTCGCACCACTGGAATGGGGGGCCCGCTTGAAGATAGCTTTGGGTCTCGGGGGTTAGCATACTTGCATGAAGATTGAAGCCCAAGAGTCATACATAGAGACTTCAAGTGTAGCAACATTCTGCTGGAACATGACTTTACTCCTAAAGTTTCTGATTTTGACACGTGTCATGGGCACTTTCGGGTACGCTTTTCTTTTTCTGTAAATGAGTCAGAGATTATATGTCTTGGCCCGTTAGGGAACCCGCCGCGTCCAAATTTTCTTAAACTTCTTTTCATTTGAATTCAGGTATGTGGCTCCCGAGTATGCAATGACAGGCCATCTTCTTGTAAAGAGTGATGTATATAGCTACGGAGTGGTACTCCTTGAGCTCCTAACAGGAAGAAAACCCGTTGACATGTCAATGATATCGGGCCAAGAAAACCTCCAAACACCAGAAGGTCTAAACTTGCTTATTGATCCATCACTATCTCCTGAAGTTCCATTAGACAGTATTGCTAAAGTAGCAGCAATAGCATCAATGTGTGTGCAGCCCGAAGTATCACACTGACCCTTTATGGGAGAGGTGGTTCAAGCCTTGAAATTGGTCTCCAACGAGTGCGAAGAAAAACGAGAGTTGGGCTCAAGGACATGTAGCCAAGAGGATTTAATTTCCATGGACTTTGATCCACACGCCAGTACAATTGGTCTATAAAAGAGACAATGTATTGGTAGACAAAAGTACTAGCATGTTTTACGTGACATTTGTATCCTATTATAAAAGTTTTTTTTATATACATTGTCAAAATATTTTGTGAGAGAAACGTCTCATATATATCAAACAATTTTCAATTCTCAGAAATTAAATTTTAGGTGGTGTCATATTATTCCACAAATATTGTTTTACTTGAGAAATTAATGTCCCTTTTGGAGAATACTTGAACTATGTAGTACAATTTTAATCGCTTTGTAAGAGAAGTATTATATATTTTTTTTTTAAAATAATTCCAGTAAATGCTTTGATCAAAATGATCAAAAAGATTTAAAACATATCCAAAAACACCCCTAAAAAGCTCCAAATAGCACTTAAACATGTCCAATGAGCTCTAAAACATTAGAAATTCAATACCAAACACATACTTTCTAACAAAACTACAGGTCCCAAACTTTTTAAAAACAAAAGGTCTGACCCAGCTATATTTAGCAAAATGGGTCAACGAAGGTCAACAAAAAAACCGCCGGTTCATAAACAAACACAATGAGATTAAAATTGTCAACACAAACATTCTCGTATACAGATAAACTAATCCGACTGATAAGATTATATACCACAGACATTACATACCGTAGGTAGTTACATCTTTGGCTTCATATTTAATTTACAACCTCATTTAGCTTCTTTGACAACTGTATCAAAAATTTTGAGTTAAACAGATGATTGATGAATCAATAGACCTTCTGAAAGTGCTACTCTAGAAAACATCAGACTTATAAGCCACTAAAAAGCTATGCAATGAGCGATCATATACAGATGCCAACTTCGACCCATTTTCATATATATAGGTCAATTTGGGCAGTATTTTATCACAAATGATTCAGTTTTGCTAACTTTAAAAGCAGGCAAAATTTAAACGGTTCAAATGGCTCAAACAGGTTGAAAGCTGCCAACAGTTTATTAAAAAATGTAAATGAAAAAAAAAAAATGTTTCATGTCAGTTCAAGCCAACCAAAGCCCATTTAGACCATTACTAGACCCACCATATTGCCAGTATAATGATACAAGCCAAGAAATACGAATATCAAGTGTACCTGACTGGGGATTTCACTAAAAGAAGAAACACCAAACAGTTTTTGTGTCATATCAGGATCTACAGACCCTCCAGCATAAATAAAGCAGTCATCTCGGTTTGATAGATCCTGTCATCGCTCACATGTTCACAAGATAGACCTTTGTGATCACTAAATCATTCTAACATAGTTCCAATGGGCTTGGAGTTATAACCAACCGTACGATTTGTCTGAGACTCAAAAATATGCCACATTCCACCATTACCGGATTCTACAACTAAAAGAAATTTAAATGAAACATTTCATTAAACCCTTTGTAGACATTTTCAACAAACACCCCCTAAATCAACACAAATTACTTAAAAAAGAATCAATTTAAATCTTTTCAATTTTCATATGAAGAGAGAACTACTAGATGTATATTATAAAACTCACCTGATGGTTCTCCTTTCTTGCATAGTTTTAGCCTGCCAGGCTGCCATAAACACAATGAGATTTAACTGACCCACTGTTACCATCAGCAACTAAACTTTATTCGGGTTCGGTTTAATAACGGGTTATTTGCATTTGACATTAGAAAGATAGCTTATTGAAAACTCAAAACTTATGAAATTTTCTTCCTTTAAAAGTTCATGCTTAATTGCTACTGAAAACATACAGATTAGACAGTTGCATCACACCAGAGCTTTTTAGGTACATTAGCATGAAATAGTAAGCCTAGTGCAAATTTAGACGAATGCCCGTTTTTCGGCTCAGTTCCCAACCTGTCTCGTCCTATTTTGACCTAAACTAAATTTGACCCGTTACCTAACCTGGCTGAACTGACCTTTTTTGCTACCTCTATACCAAGATGTTCTGTCATAGGGTTATCGCTAATTGAGCGTTGAACTTTGATAATATTATAGGTATTGATATTCAGGCACACAAAATGTCTAATGATATTGGCCTTCTTCATGTATAGAGTTTAGAAGGTTGTAGGCTCGACTTTTCCTTCTCCGTTGGTACCCTATCAATAAAAAAAATACTAGTAGTTCATATATCAAGTTCAACACGCCTGTTTCCAAAACTATTCAACGTATGTGTTTTCTGAGAAACTGATAATAGCGACTTGAGTAATCATACCGTTAGAGAGTGTTTGGATTTTCTCTGATCATTTCGACTAAAAGAAAATTAGTAAACACTTTAAAGTCTACAACTAAAAGAAAATTAAATGAAACATTTTCATCAAACACTTTGTACCCGATTCTTCGTTTGGAAATTGGTGTCTTCCTTTATAACACATTTTCAACATATAAGTAAAACCCAGATGGAGAAAACGTGGATATTTCCCGTCGTAATTGAAATTTTGTAGAAAGAGGAGATATGAGATTTTGAGGGAGGTGTGGATTAGACAGATTAAAAACTGGATAAGTTGGATGTGGTGGTGCAAATGACGAAAATATCTCTATCAAGATGTTTGACCAATTATGACTCACTAAGGGTGGTGGCAATGGGCTTCGGTTTGGAGCGGTTTGGGTTGATGCCGAGCGGCAACACCGCCGCAACACTTGCGGTTTGGGGCGGCATGGAGGAGGAGCGGTATTTTTTGCAGCTGAGGCACGAGGAGCAAGTTCAACATATAGCCGTTGAATCATGGGAGTTGGGCTTTGAAAATATAGCAGTTGAAAAATGGTGCTACCAAGTTCAACATACCATTCACCAAATCCATTTTGCTACTTAATTATTTTGTGCGTGAAAACGAAAATGAAAATGAAAGAGTTAACAAAGGGAGGTGACTATATATATTGCATGGGATATGAGGGAGTGCCACGTAGAGATATGTACGTGATTTCCATTTAATATTGTTGTAGCATGTGTTTACATTGGATATGTATGTGTGTGTAGTCACAAAATAAGGTTCAAACTAGTCAAATAAATTTTGCTTATATATCTATGATTTACTTGCGTAAGTTGCTTTTATTTAATTCGGGGTTTGTCTACATAATCATCAAGATTTAGATGTGTCTTCTTTCATTGTTTTAACTAATAATTTGATCTCGAAGTAATATGTAATTCTTTTTAGTTGTTAATGAAATATTATGTTTTTATTAACTTGTTTAATATAATTATGAATATAAAAGATTAAAAAATAAAATTATGTGATATATGGAATCATGGTTGCCACTAGAAATGTATGGTGAGGTATGAGATGAGGTGGAATGATATTATTGGTGGTTGGTGAGGTATGGTTGAGGTATGTGATTATGGTTGTCAATGCCCTAAGGGTGGTGGCAACCATGCCTAACAAAAATTTTCATGCCTAATCACCTACCAATAATATCTTTTCAAGTCATCTCATACCTAACAATAGATTTTTAGTGTCAACCATGCCTAACCCATACCTCACATTCAATAATATAAAATGAAGCAATATGATTGGTGGAAATTAATATAACACAAATACACATGCATGCTTCTTGTTGATGTAGAATCGGCAAAGGTTGCCGAAATTGGTCAAATTGATACCACACCGAACGATGCCTAGGAGGACGCAATGGGGAAGCCGATCGGCATGGGGCATGCCGATTCCATGCCTAAGCCGGTTGCCACCACCCTAATAGAGTATTCTGTAATTATTGTGTGGAAAACTAGAAGGGGGGTTGAATAGTTTTACCAATTTAAAAACTTCCTTTTAAATATTTAGATCGACTTATGTCAATCTATTTGGTTGTTTATGTTGGACGTTGATAGATAGATATATAAACGTGTAATGAAAAATAAAGAGTAAGAAGCACATCACCACGACACAAGTATTTATAGTGGTTCGGCTACAAGGACACCTTCCTTGCCCTACTCCACTCCCCGAGTCACCTACTCGAGAGTTCGTAAGCACTACACCAATCTCCTTATGGCGGAGAAGCCTTCACAACGTCGCTTAACCTTTTTCCGGTACAAAGCTAAATACCGAGTTCTTTCACACCAAGGCGAACCACACCTAACACAACGTCGCCTACCTTTTATACGGTGCTAGGCTAACCACCGAGTTCTTTCACAACTTAGGAGAACTAATCCTGTCACAACGTCGCCTACCTTTTATTAGGTACTAGGCTAAGCACCTAGTTCCATTACTATGGAGGAACTACTACCCTTCACAACACAACACCTATTATCAAGGAGATCTACTCCTTGTTACAACACCATCAAGGATATCACCATCCTTGTAAATAAAAAAATCCTTATATGTATAACGATGCACCTCATCGATTATACGACCTAAGCATTCTTCCCAAATGCTACTTGATTTGATTCTTCGGCATCCTTCACTAATGCCTTTGACACAACACTTGGCACCCTTCATTAATGCCTTCGTCTTGACACCTTTAGCATTCTTCACTAATGCTTTGACACGAATGATGAGCATCTTTCACTAATGCTTGCATCTTGACACTTTCGGCATTCTTCACTAATGCCTTCAACCCAACATCTATGGAGAAAGGTAGATCTATCAACAAGAGAACCTTCGTTGTCTTGATAATGATGAAACATGGCAACTCATGGACTTGAGCTTGCACGTCTTCAAGAAGTGGTGATCTTTCCTTTAAGAGGAACCTAGAAGATCACACAAAAACAAAAGACAAAGACTACATAGATCTCTTGGATCTGAGGTTAGAAGGTTAGTATACTTGGGGGAAGTATGTGTGTAAAGGGATGAATAGAAAGGAAGAAATGGCTCTTTATTTATATAGAAAATTCTCTACTGTTTCCCCGGATCCCACGGATCCCTTCCACTTGGGATCCGGCTAGCACAAAACTAGGGATCCGTGAAACGCTCCTCTTTGCCCATGGGTATTTTTGGTTATGGGTCATGGGTCATGGGTTATGGGTTGATCCATGGTTTTCTATCTAGATACAATGTACCTTAAGGATACATTGAACTTGTGTAAGTGGTATATATAAAACCATGGGTTATGGGTCAATACCTTTTGCTAGTTTTTACCCATTTTAGTATTTACATGTTTTTACCCATTTTAGTATACTTAATATAAGTATGTATTAACCCAATATGTAAACACTAGTTGTTGTACATATGTATCTAACTCATAGAATTACTTAGACTTGTTAAGCCAATATGTAAACACTAGTTGTTGTACATATATATATCTAGATCATAAAATCACTTATACTTGTTTTAGTGTTTTATGTGAGAATGTGAGTATGTTAGAAAACTATTAGTTCAAACCATTTACGTATTTTATTTGTTTCATTAATATGATTTTACGTTTGTTATCTACAAAACATTAGAAGATCGTAAAATATAAATAAAAGTTTTTACGGCTTATTTGTATTAACAATCTCCCCCTTTTTGTTGATGACAAAACATAAAATTATTTTTAAGGAAAAGCTAAAATTCGTAAAAGTTTGAATTTGTAGTTTTCACTTTCTTCTCCCCCTTTTTGTCGAAACAAAAAGTGTAAAAAGAAACTAACACAATTTTTATAAGAAAAGTTATGTAAAAATGTAAAGAGAGCAAGTGACGGGAATTGTACTCATCTTAACTCCCCCTTGACGAGTCCATCCCTTTGAAGGGGCGTCAAGGACATAACGTAAAATAAGCTAATTGTGTTTGCAATTAAGTTTGCAAATGGTTCGTCTAAGTGACGAAAACGTGCTCCCCCATGAAGATTTCAAGTATGCAATGGGGTGTCATGAAGTATAATCAAAAAACGGATTAATGTTTGCAAATGTTTTTGCAATATCGTTTGACACAAAGCTCCCCTAGCTTTAATTGTGTCAAAGTCTTCATGTGTTATTTTGAAAATCTACAAAGTAAAGGTTAGAAAAAAAACAATAGTATAATGCATAATTTCCTGCAAGAGAAACTCAAGTTAGTACAATTTTGTGCTTCTGTACCACGGATCCCACGGTTCCCTTCTTGGAGGGATCCGTCTAGGCATAATGGAGGGATCCAGCTATATGTTGACAGTTTCTTCAGCAATGAAGATGTGTCAAACAATGCTATTATGAGGATAATATATATATGAGAAAAACAAAGCACAACACACAAAATATAGCAAATAAGTGTTCATTCAATAAAACAAGAGATAACCAACTAAATATCTAAAACTAAGAGAATGGACTAGGACATATAAGTACCACTAAATACTAACTAGATACTAGACTTAAAAAGCTACAATGTGTTTGAGTCTAGGGATGAGTGGACTTGTTGATTTGATCCAACTTTGCAAGAAGATGATTAAACAAGAAATGTATCTCATTTCGTACTTCTTGAACAAGTCCTTGAGTGTTTAGACAATTTGGAAAATTATTGTCTTGGTTTGGACCCGAAGGAAAATGGATACTTTGAGGAGGCTCTATGTGTGCTTGTGGGTCTACATTTTGAGAAGTAGGAAGAGGTTCTAAAAATGAGGGTGGTAATGGAACTTCTTCCATATTATCAAGGTTATTCCTTGTCTCCCATGATGGGCTAGTTGGTGTTGTGGGTGGTTCCCTATTCAATGAAAAGGTTGGTGAATGGGAGGTTCTTGGTGGTGAATGGGAGGTTCTTGGTGGTGAATGATCTAATGAGTAGATGTTCGGGTGAGGAAGAGGCTCATTCAATGATTGTAGTCCATGCTTAATGAATGATGGTTTTGATGGCTTGCTAGAACTAGCCGTGTTTGGTTTTGAACTAGAAGACCCTTTTTCTAGTCCGAAAGGTTTGATGCTAATCCTTGCGGTTCTCTTAGCCTTTGGATGAGTTTGATGAGGTGAGATTCTAGATTCACTATCTCTAATGGGAGATGTTTCGGTGGATGAGATTTCATGGATCATTTGACCTTTTCTCTTGGATGATCCTATGGTTGAAGAGTTGTTGCTAAGAGCCTTAGTCATAGTGATGATGGTGCTTGTAAAGGTAACTTGAATTTGAATAAGGAGGCTGATTTATTCTTTCTGCATGTACGGATCCCGCAGATCCCTCTCAGCAGGGATCCACCTGGTTATAGACCAGGGATCCGGCTATCAGACAGGTTTCAAGTGAAGTCATTATGTTTTTGTAAGGTTTATCATTAATGGATTTCGAGGTTTTGACTTAATTTTGATGTCTTTAGCTGTTGGATATCTCAAATCCTCAACCATAACAAGTAATGGTGCTTAATGATGGTTTTGGCCAAGAACATTGACCTTGGGTAGTCTAACCATATGTTTGACAAGGATTCCTTTTAATATGTTGTGGAAAAATGCTGATACTAAGTCCTAAAAATCAGATGATGTCCTAGGATAAATTTACTAAAATCTTTAAAAATAAAAAGGAATGAAAAACTAGTTTTTGGTCCTAATTTTGAGTCAAAGATGATTGAGATCAATTTGCTAAAATTGAAGGGTAGATCAAACTAAGTGCTATCAAATGTGATAGATAATGTGTGAGTGTTGGAGCGGAATTATGGTGAGTTTTGACTAGTTGATAAATAAACAAAATATTTCGAAAATATATCCTAGATAAGTCATGGATGAGAGTGAGGTTTTCAACTATTAGTGGAAGACTTAGTTGGCTCTAGTGTATTATGTTTGACTTGTTTGAAGTGTTCTAGTGGACTATTATGATGTAGCCAAATCTGTTTTGCACATCAGGTGCATACGGATCCCACGGTTCCCTTATGGGATGGATCCGGCTAGTTCAAAATCTCGGATCCGCCAACTGCAGATCAGAGAGCTTTCAGTAAATGTGCAACTTTGCACTTTATAGTGAATGCTTTTCCTAGTTGTTTCTATAGGGACTAAATGCAAGAACACAACTAATATAACTTGTATCAAAGTAAGAAACGCTGAAGTTCCTAGAATGAGTGACGACGACCATACCAAGAGGTCGTAAAATCTCATTTTCCAAATACCTATGTTAGGATGTTTAGTGCCAAGATATGGCAATACCTACATACTACAAGCATAGTTTAAATTGTTTACAAACCATTGTTTGAAATTGTTCATTATGCACTTGAGTCCTAAGACTTTACCTTTCTTCACTTCTTCACCCGTCCTCCACTCTTTATCAAACTATCTTCACTTCTTCTTCCTCAAGAAATTGGCGAAGCATTTGAAGACTCCCTTGGTTTGTTGCCATTCGGGTGATTCATTGGGGATGTTTGGCAATTGGTTAATGTAGTCCAAGGGGTCAAGATTGATATTTTCGAGTGGGTTGCTACTACTTCCTTCACTTTCACCTTCTTTTTGCCTCTCTCTTTCGTCCGAGGAACCGTGGGTGGGTGTGGCCTCTTGCCTTCTACCATGAACCTTGTTGTTCTACCCTCGGTTAATGGAACCATGACCTTATTTCAAAAGTGATGATCAAGGGATTGTGGAGAAGGGTCTAATGCAAAGATGAATTTAGCAAGACGGGTTAGAAGCATTACATACGGAAGTACCATCTTGTCCATGCTTCTCACACTTGCCATTATTTTGACCATGTAGTAGGCAAGGTTAAACCAAGTATTGGTCACTAGGCAATATATCATGAAACTTAGGCATGCGTTGGGGTGGTCCTTGTTTCCTACTAGGCATACCACATTTTCTCTTATCACGACTTCCCATTTCTTATACAACCCATACATTTCCGAAAGCTCCATTTGAAAAGGATCCCTATGGATCACTTTTGACTTCCTTGTGACTCTTGATGGTGATGCTCTTGGCATGAACACGATGTCCCTCACCATGGTTGCTTCCGGGATCAAAGTGTTGTAGATATCATGGTGATCAACCATTGTGTGTAGTTGTTCCAAAGACCATTCATTTGAGTACATACAAACGCCATCATATGTAACCCCTAGAATTCTTCCAAGCTCCTCAAGTGAAAGAGTGTACTTATGTCCATTTATGGTAAATTCAATTGAGATGGACCCATCATCATTTCTAATTATACCCATAGTCTTGTAGAACTCAAGCACAAAGATCGAGAAAATTTGCTCGTTTATATCCAATAAACAATCAAACCCAATAGTTCCAAATACTTCCCTCATGTCAGTATTTGCAAGAAATGATGGATCAACAACTCTTCCTTCATGAAAGAGTCTTCTTTCAAGCAACTTAAAGGCTTTCCTATCGTCGGGACTTAATCCATTTTTCCTATGGTACATGGGAATGTAGTGGGTGGTGTCTTGGTAATCTTGTTGCTTGTTGCTTGGCATGATGTTCCTAAACAATACAACCACATTGTGGTGTTAATGGTGAATAGTAACCTAGAGGGTTTTGATCACAATTTTTCTCTCATCATCTTTGTTGAGTGCAAGAAATGTGTTTAATTTGTATTAAAAATGTTAATTCTTTGATTTAAATTATCTTAGAAAACAATGTGGTGACAAATTATGATAAACCCATTTGAACCCAACTCTTAAAGATGAAGAAATTGTAATTCTAAGAATCAAGGAATTAAATTAACAATGTAGTAAAGATTATACTTACACAAGTGATTGTTAGGCTTGAGAAGAATGAAAAATTTGCTCCTATGAACAGTACCTGAGTTCTTGTTCGTGAGTCTTTGAGGTGAGTATAATTGTGGAACATCCACAGTGATCATTTTTAACTTATACTATCTTCTGTTGCACGGATCCCGCGGATCCCTCTCATTTGGGATCCGTCTAGTATAAGCGAAGGGATCCGGCATGACAGTAAAAAGCCAGCTCAGACATTCCTTGATAACTTTGGTTTGGGAGTTCTAAAACGCCTAGTGTTTTGATGTTAAGGTTCTAAAACTTGTGGTTTGAGGTTTTGAAGTTTAAGTGCTATTCCTATTAGACGAGGTTCTCTTTTTAAGAATTAGCCATAATTCTTTGGAAGCTATTCAAACATTATAATAAAATCCCATTTGATCATAACATAAGAAGTTTCACATGAAAATTTATTGACATGGATGAAGTGTCAATAAATCCTTTGTGATGAATAATGTTTAAGGTTATCAAATAACCAAGATATCATTATTATGAGTTGGTAATAAAGTCTATACAAATAAGTTTGAGAACACTAATTTGATAATGACTATAAAATGAATAATTACTAGAACTACTAATAAATCATGCAACTAAGATTTTAATAATAACAAATAAAGGTAAGTAATTAAAGATCATACCTTTGCCAAATATTCTTTTTGAGAAAAGAAGTGTTTAGATGTTTTGTGATTTTCTTGGAAACTCTAGATTTATGTTGTAAGAATACTTAAATATTCTTTTTGCGAAAAGAAATATTTAGATGAATTCTTTATGATCTTCTTGGTAGTTCAAATCCAAGTATGAATAATGCTTAGAAAAAAAATGTTAGAGCATTCTATCATTGTCCAACAATAAACAAAATAATGTTTTTAAAATATGACAAAAATAATCCTTCTTTGTAGTTTTCAAACATACATGGATCATATCAAGTTTTTAAAGTACAACATACTCTAAAAAACTTGGTAACGAAGCTCTGATACCAATTGTGGAAAACTAGAATGAGGGTTGAATAGTTTTACCAATTTAAAAACTTCCTTTTAAATATTTAGATCGACTTATGTCAATCTATTTGGTTGTTTATGTTGGACGTTGATAGATAGATATATAAACGTGTAATGAAAAATAAAGAGTAAGAAGCACATCACCACGACACAAGTATTTATAGTGGTTCGGCTACAAGGACACCTTCCTTGCCCTACTCCACTCCCCGAGTCACCTACTCGAGAGTTCGTAAGCACTACACCAATCTCCTTATGGCGGAGAAGCCTTCACAACGTCGCTTAACCTTTTTCCGGTACAAAGCTAATTACCGAGTTCTTTCACACCAAGGCGAACCACACCTAACACAACGTCGCCTACCTTTTATACGGTGCTAGGCTAACCACCGAGTTCTTTCACAACTTAGGAGAACTAATCCTGTCACAACGTCGCCTACCCTTTATTAGGTACTAGGCTAAGCACCTAGTTCCATTACTATGGAGGAACTACTACCCTTCACAACACAACACCTATTATCAAGGAGGTCTACTCCTTGTTACAACACCATCAAGGATATCACCATCCTTGTAAATAAACAAATCCTTATATGTATAACGATGCACCTCATCGATTATACGACCTAAGCATTCTTCCCAAATGCTACTTGATTTGATTCTTCGGCATCCTTCACTAATGCCTTTGACACAACGCTTGGCACCCTTCATTAATGCCTTCGTCTTGACACCTTTAGCATTCTTCACTAATGCTTTGACACGAATTATGAGCATCTTTCACTAATGCTTGCATCTTGACACTTTCAGCATTCTTCACTAATGCCTTCAACCCAACATCTATGGAGAAAGGTAGATCTATCAACAAGAGAACCTTCGTTGTTTTGATAATGATGAAACATGGCAACTCATGGACTTGAGCTTGCACGTCTTCAAGAAGTGGTGATCTTTCCTTTAAGAGGAACCTAGAAGATCACACAAAAACAAAAGACAAAGACTACATAGATCTCTTGGATCTGAGGTTAGAAGGTTAGTATACTTGGGGGAAGTATGTGTGTAAAGGGATGAATAGAAAGGAAGAAATGGCTCTTTATTTATATAGAAAATTCTCTACTGTTTCCCCGGATCCCACGGATCCCTTCCACTTGGGATCCGGCTAGCACAAAGCTAGGGATCCGTGAAACGCTCCTCTTTGCCCATGGGTATTTTTGGTTATGGGTCATGGGTCATGGGTTATGGGTTGATCCATGGTTTTCTATCTAGATACAATGTACCTTAAGGATACATTGAACTTGTGTAAGTGGTATATATAAAACCATGGGTTATGGGTCAATACCTTTTGCTAGTTTTTACCCATTTTAGTATTTACATGTTTTTACCCATTTTAGTATACTTAATATAAGTATGTATTAACCCAATATGTAAACACTAGTTGTTGTACATATGTATCTAACTCATACAATTACTTAGACTTGTTAAGCCAATATGTATCTAACTCTTTCACACCAAGGCGAACCACACCTAACACAACGTCGCCTACCCTTTATACGGTGCTAGGCTAACCACCGAGTTCTTTCACACCTTAGGAGAACTAATCCTATCACAACGTCGCCTACCCTTTATTAATGCCTTTGACATAACGCTTGGCACCCTTGATTTGATTCTTCGGCATCCTTCACTAATGCCTTTGACACAACGCTTGGCACCCTTCACTAATGCCTTCGTCTTGACACCTTTAGCATTCTTCACTAATTCTTTGACATGAATGATGAGCATCTTTCACTAATGCTTGCATCTTGACACTTTTGGAATTCTTCACTAATGCCTTTAACCTAACAACTATGGAGAAAGGTAGATCTATCAACAAGAGAACCTTCGTTGTCTTGATGATGACGAAGCATGGCAACTCATGGACTTGAGCTTGCACGTCTTCAAGAAGTGGTGATCTTTCCTTTAAGAGGAACCTAGAAGATCACACAAAAACAAAAGACAAAGACTACATAGATCTCTTGGATCTGAGGTTAGAAGGGTTAGTATACTTGGGGGAAGTATGTGTGTAAAGGGATGAATAGAAAGGAAGAAATGGCTCTCTATTTATAGAGAAAATTCTCTATTGTTTCCCCGGATCCCACGGATCCCTTCCACTTGGGATCCGGCTAGCACAAAGCTAGGGATCCGTGGAACGCTCCTCTTTGCCCATGGGTATTTTTGGTTATGGGTCATGGGTTATAGGTTGATCCATGGTTTTCTATCTAGATACAATGTACCTTAAGGATACATTGAACTTGTGTAAGTGGTATTTATAAAACCATGGGTTATGGGTCAATACCTTTTGCTAGTTTTTACCCATTTTAGTATTTACATGTTTTTACCCATTTTAGTATTTACATGTTTTTACTCATTTTAGTATACTTAATATAAGTATGTATTAACCCAATATGTAAACACTAGTTGTTGTACATATGTATCTAACTCATAGAATTACTTAGACTTGTTAAGCCAATATGTAAACACTAGTTGTTGTACATATATATATCTAGATCATAAAATCACTTATACTTGTTTTAGTGTTTTATGTGAGAATGTGAGTATGTTAGAAAACTATTAGTTCAAACCATTTACGTATTTTATTTGTTTCGTTAATATGATTTTACGTTTGTTATCGACAAAACATTAGAAGATCGTAAAATATAAATAAAAGTTTTTACGGCTTATTTGTATTAACATATCGTACCGCAAGAAACAAAAACAGTAATAAGTTTGACCAATGATGGTCAAAACTGGAAAGTAACGTCATTTTTATACCCTTTTGCATTGTTTTATAAACCGATTTTTATCCACCCAGGTAAGTCGCAGGTTGAACCGTCATGTGAAATAGGTTTTAAGCCAAATTTAAATATGGAAATTCAACTCCTACAGCTCCAAAAATCTTTTAAACATATCTAAACAACCCTAATATTGAGTCAGGATTGTAACAAAACTGGGACCTACTTTAAGAAAAAGAAAAAGAGAAAAAAAAATAGAGAAAAAAAAAATAGAAAAGAAATAGACGGATTACCATACTTTGTCTGTTGTGTTCTCTATGTTGACTTTTCATCTTTTCATTTATTTTCTTGTTTCTTTTAGAAATTTGGTTTTTAGATATTTGATTTTAACTACTTTATGACTTTTCATCTTTGTATATTTGTTTCTTCGTTTTTTTGTAGGCTCTATTTTTTATTTATTTCATGTTGTACATTGAGAACCTTATATTAAACTTGAAACTTGAAAATGTGTGATGCACTAATAGTGTGAGTGTGTTACTTTAGTAAATACTCGATTTCAATAAACTTGACGATATGTTATTGGTTTTTGATGTGCCAATATTAATTTTCTCTTTTAAATTGGGTCCAACCCGACCCAAATTGATACATCTATTGGTTTTTACTGCTAAAACAATTTCACTTAGACTTACTAAGAGAATCACCTTAATTTTCGTGTTGGCTACACCATTAACTTAAACATATCCGAATAGCTCTAAAACATAAGAAATTCAATACTAAACACATGTTTTCCAACAAAACTGCAGGTCCTAAACTTAAAAAAATGAAAGGTTACCCAAACTTAATAAAAAAAGGAAAGGTATGACCTAGCTCGATTCAACAAAATGGGTTCACCCGTGTAAACAAAAAAAATGGGTTCATAAACAAGCAAACAATAATCATATCCGGCCTAGTTGGTTCAACCGCACGGGTCAACCCAGGTTATAAAAAAATTGCCTCTTTAAACAAAGACAACAAATTGAATGGCTTCGGGGGTGTTTGTTTAATCTTATTTGTGGGCTTCTTAGCTTATTTGATTTTGTCTTATATTTCATAAGCCTAATTTTTCGGCATAATTTGAGATGTATAGGCTAGTATAAGCTCATCAAGATATATTAAAACATATATAAGACCTCTAAGTCTTAAAATAAGCTTGAAAATCCGGGCTTATGAAATATAAGCTCATAAATAAGCTAAAACATACCCCGCATAAGCTTACTTTTGGGTTTTTTTTGCTTATGAGCTTGTATAAGTTGATTAGTACTATATCAAAATAAACCATAAAAATAGGTTCATAAGCAGGCCAAATAAGCTTAAAGAAACACCCCTTAATCAACACAAATTATATAAGCTAATATTTAGAGCTTATAAGCTTTTCAAAAATTTAATAAGCCCATAACCAAGCCAATAAGCTTAAACAAGCACCCCCTTAGTTTATTTGATTCCAGCTTATGTTTCATTAGTATATATCATAATTATCTCGTATAGAGAAAAGTTCCATACGGAACAAGTTTTATCTAAAGAACAAATGGTTAGATCTCAACCATCCATCCATTTGAATCCAAATGATTAGATTAATTTACATTTGAAACTAAAATTATACTAAGGGGGTCATTTTTGTAATTTCACATTCTCATTATACTTAAAACACAAAACGTGAAAACACACACACACGCTTCACTCACACTCTCACCCTCTCAATACTCAGATCCCCAAAACCACCTGAAACCCTAAACCATCGCTATTCCACCAAATCCACCCCCTAAACCACCACCAAACCACCTCCAAAACCACCGTGAAACTGTAATTATTCATTTTAAATGGATATTCGAGATGAATTAGCCCTATCTAAAGGCGATTCAGTGGCAAAACCTCCTTCATCTAACGTTTCTGATAAAAGTAAGCTTCAAAATTCCTTTTTTAATTATTTTTTGCTTAATTAACATCAGTAGCTTATTCTGTGATTGAAATTTGTGATGGATTAAAGTTTGTGTTAAAGGTTTCAGTAACTAGGTTAATTTACTTTTTCTTGTTGTTAGGACAGTCATAATAATCAGATTAGATTGCTTATTTTAAAGCTTAATTTGTGATTGAAGAGTTGTGACTGAAATTTGTGATTGAAGAGTTGTTACTGAAATTTGTGATTAGATTGCTTATTTTAGAGCTTAATTTGTCAGTTTAATTTGATCAGGTTAATTTATGTTTTTTTTTTGCTTTTTTGAATTTGTGGATGTATGTTATGAAGTTAATGCTATGTTTGGTGAAACTAGCACCAGTT
Source organism: Chrysanthemum seticuspe (assembly GCA_019973895.1). Lineage (NCBI taxonomy): Eukaryota > Viridiplantae > Streptophyta > Magnoliopsida > Asterales > Asteraceae > Chrysanthemum > Chrysanthemum seticuspe. The sequence continues at coordinate 346,416,611 of BPTQ01000005.1, read as the reverse complement.
AGCGGTATTTGGTAGCGTAGTTTTAGCTTTTGATTGAATGTGCAAAATGACATAAAAGTAGCGTTAGAAAAAATGAGGTTTAAAAACTTTGCAAATGCATATATCATCATTCAGATAAAAATCAGTTCGTTTTCGCTTTAAATCGGTTCTATTGTTGTATTAGAAGTAAGTGCAATATCATATAGTTTAGAATGATCACTGACAACAGTTATTAGTCGGAACAGTCAAAGTTAGGAAACTGAATCGACGATTTTTCGTGCACGAGTTCATGTCAACTATAAAAAAACCACTTGACATTACGCTTTCATGTTACCTTTGGAGGATATAATTGTGTATGCGTCTTTATTCGATTAAGCGGTGCATATTCCTTATAGATGAGTTCGTTTTCGGATTTGAATTAGTTATTGTTGTATTAGAAGTGAATATAATTTCAAATAGCTATAATGATCACTGAAAATAGTTATTAGTGAGATCAGTCCAAGTTAGGAAATTAGATCCGTTCGGGTTGTTATTGATAGATGTGGGCAGGTCTCGACTAGGTGCCCTACTAAATGGTCTTTCATTTCCTTGAAAGTCATAATAGGGTGTATTTAAAGCTGAATTGTATTTCTGTAGCTGGTGCAGTTTCTATTCATTATTGTCTCGTAAATATCTGGTGTAATGGGTAATTTTGTACCCCTAGCATATTGACATATTGTTGGTGCTCCATTAACAGAAGCCCCAATTTTCTATCTTAACAAAAATCCAATATGATAGGCTATGTTTTGTAAATAGTCCAAGTATTGAACCACAAAATTCATGAACTTTTAAAGATTCTAAGAAATTCGTTAATACAAAAGACTCTTTTGTGGCGACCTATATGAAACCCGTTTCAACATTAACCCAGCTCATGTTGACTTTTTTCCCAACCCATCCATTTTGCGATGCACGAGTACATGTTCTCAAGTGGATAATCTCAACCTTGTTATAGAGCAATAAAAGTAAAGTAAAGTAACGGCAAGCCAAAATTACCTGGACTGCACATGATTTTAGTGACATTTTTTCAGTTTGAAGATAAAGTTAGATGCTTGATATGTTAGAGCTCGTTTGTGGGAAGTAATTACGCTCCTTTCTCATTAGGTTTAAAAAGAGCTCATTAGCTTAATTAGAATGTGCACATGAACACATGTACACAGGGTTCATACCACTATTGTTCATTTTACTTAGTTTGCCTTTACATGGAGTGATACGGGCGATCTGATTATAATTCATAACACCGTTAATTTCTATTCTGTTATATATAAGTGATAGATTTTATTAAACTCCTTATATATAAAACCACCGATTTCACCTCATCTACTAAAAAATACCTGACCGCTAGAGTAAGTTTAGCATAATCTACATTTAAATGTAATGATATTTGTTCTAGTCCTCTGTCAGAATAAAATTCTAATACTTTATGCATGTCTTAATTTGGTTAATAGGTAGCGTATTCCTTTCAAAATCAGTTTGCTTCATACTGAATCCCATGGGATTCATACTAAATCTCATGGGATTCAGTACTGAATCTCATGGGATTCAGTACTGAATCCCATGGGATTCAGTATGAATCTCATGGGATTCTTAATGCATAGTTATTGCATATCTATTTTTTTTTTCTTTTTTATGTTAGGTGTTGTCAGAGATTCCCCACGGAAGAAGTGGGTAACAAAATCTGATGCAGAGGCTAAGAAGATGTCGGAGAAGGATGCAGAGTCCAAGGAGCTTATTGATCTAGCCAAAGAGTTTAATAAACTTCCTCGTCTAGAAAAGATGAACATAATTGTTGAAGCTATTAAGAATAGGGAAAAACGCGAAGTGATTCCAGAAAAGACTGAAAAGTTAGCCGTTGATCCAGTTGAAGCTATCATCAGTTGATCAGTTGATTGTAAAATGTTAGAAAACATGTTTAATTGATGTTAGATCAGTTTTGAGAATGTTCTTTTGAAAACATGTGCATTGATGGTAGATGGTAGATCATTTTGAGAATGTTAGAACAGTTTATGATGGAGTTTTATAATGTTAACTCCTGTTTATCTTTTATGTGAATTATACAGAATCCCATGGGATTCATTGTGAATCCCATGGGATTCATTGTGAATCCATGCAGATTATGCATACAACTTTTTGAAATAGAATATAAGTATAGGATTTATTATGAATCCCATGGGATTTATTGTGAATCCCATGGATTTCTAACTGAATCTCATGGGATTCATTGTGATCCATTTAGATTATCCACACAAGTTTTTAAACAGAATATAAATAACAAATATGTGAATTATACAGAATCCCATGGGATTCATTGTGAATCCATGCAGATTATGCATAACTTTTTGAAATAGAATATAAGTGTAGGATTTATTTGTGAATCCCATGGGATTTATTGTGAATCCCATGGGATTTCTAACTGAATCTCATGGGATTCATTGTGATCCATTCAGATTATCTACACAAGTTTTTAAACAGAATATAAATAACAAAGAAAAATAAATTTTCTTTTGGAAATCATCTAAAAAACATCTGAATATTCAATCTATATACATGGGATTTATCTACACAAGTTTTTAAACAGAATATAAATAACAAAGAAAAATAAATTTTCTTTTGGAAATCATCTAAAAAACATCTGAATATTAAATCTATATTTAGAAAGAATCCCATGGGATTCAGAAAGAATCCCTTGAGATTCAGATAAAAACATTCAATAAATTACCTTTGCTGGAATTTTTTGGTGAATATGCCACATGCAAAGTCTATGTTTTGATTTAGTGAAAACGGCTTCAATGGCTCTTTTCATTGCCCCGTCTTGATCCGTCACCACCATCGTTGGTTCTTTAGAAAAAGCAGTCATGAATGCCTTTAGTAGCCATGTGTAGGATTCAGTGTCTTCTTTTAAAAGCATTCCCGAACCAAGCGTGACACACTTTTTATGATTGTCGACACCGATAAATGGTACAAACACCATGTTGTATCTAAAAATAACATAACTTTTAGTGACAGAATAAAATGTGATTACTGAATCCCATGGGATTCTCTATGATCCATGTCTTTTAATAATTTTACTTGCCAAGTATCTTTATGTGATTTAAAAACAATCCCATGGGATTCACAGAGAATCCCAATGGATTCACAGAGAATCCAATGGGATTCTCAAGGATCCCTTGTGATTCATACAGATTACCATGTGATCCCTTGTATAATCCCATGGGATTCACATATAAATCCCATGGGATTTATAACAGAATCTTATGTGATCTTAATCAAAATAAATTATATTAAGAACAAACACTTACTTATTACACCTGAATGTTGCATCAAAAGATACTATGTCTCCAAACTCCTTAAAATTGCATTTTGCAACTTCATCAGCCCAAAACATTGCGACCAACTCACTTTCTTCTACCTTATACTGAAATGTAAAGTTTGGCACATACAACATTTTGTTTTCCATTTTATTTATAAGCATTTGTAGGTCACTTTCGCCTATGAAAATATTAATATTCCACTGATGATTCTTAAAATCAGAAGATGTCCCATGTACATATTCATATCCACCTTTCATACTCGTTAACAAGTTGTGAGCCCGTGTTGCACCTATTTTGTTTGTTGCTGCTTTAACAACAAACATTTTTTCTGCTTCGGTCATTTTTCTTTGCTTTTTTGTAAAATGTTTATACTCTTTTGGTATAAGCATATGACTGTGTTTTGCAATAAACTTAATTAGCTTGTATTTTCCAGAAACGATATCCAATTCTAACCTTATACGAGCTTAACAACCTATTACATGTAGAGTTGTATTTATTTTTTGTTTCTCGCTGTGCTTAGGATCCAAAGTGTCTACATTAATATGTCTCGGAGCTCCTTCTTTGTTACACATGATGTATTTGGCTTGTACAATTCCAGATTTTGTTAATCGTTGTCCTGCTTTTTTAATTTGAAACCCTCCCGCTTCAGCATAGGTACTATACATATCTATAGCTTCCTCTATAGTATCATAGTATTTCCCCTCTTCTGGTACAACAATTCCTTCCACATGAGGCTCCCAATATATCGATCCACCCGGTGTCTCGGTGTGTTCATATAAAGTTGGTCTTGGTGATCTCATAGAATCTGCATATAAAAAGAAAAATATTAAGGGATTAAGATTAAAAAAAAATGTGAATCCCATGGGATTTATATGTGAATCCCATGGGATTGTATGTGAATCCCATGGGATTTATATGTGAATCCCATGGGATTCACTGGCAATCCCATAGGACTCACAATGAAGACCTTTATATTTTCATGCTGAATCCCATGTGATTTATTACAGAATCCCATGGGATTTTGAATTTTTACAACAAGAATTGAATCTAAACACATATAAACCACTGGAATCCCATGAATTTGCTTTTTTCAAAAAGAATTGAATCTAAACACATATAAACCACTAGAATCCCATGGGATTTTGCATTTTTACAATAACAATTGAATCTAAACACATATAAACCACTTGAATCCCATGGGATTTGCTTTTTTTTAAAAAAAATGAATCTAAAGACATATAAACCACTGGAATCCCAAGGGATTTTGCATTTTTACAACAACAATTGAATCTAAACACATATAAATCACTTGAATCCCATGGGATTTGCTTTTTTCAAAAAGAATTGAATCTAATCACATGTAAACCACTGGAATCCCATGGGATTTTGTATTTTTACAACAACAATTGAATCTAAACACATGTAAACCACTGGAATCCCATGGGATTTGCTTTTTTCAAAAAGAATTGAATCTAATAACATGTAAACCACTGGAATCCCATGGGATTTGCATTTTTCCAACAACAACTGAATCTAAACACATGTAAACCACTGGAATCCCATGGGATTTGGCATTTTTACAACAACAATTGAATCTAAAAACATATAAACCACTGGAATCCCATGAGATTTGCTTTTTTCAACATGTAAACACTGGAATCTCATGGGATTTGCATTTTTACAACAAGAATTGAATCAAAGAATTTACCAGTGGTTTCATTCATAACAAAAACAAAAATTATAAGAATGAATCCAAAGTAAAAACACAAACAACAATTTATAACAAAAACATAATAATAATAATAATATTTTTACAACAAGAATTGAATCAAAGAATTTACAAGTGGTTTCATTCACACCATCATCTTTATATGGAACTTCAATTAAATCAGTTTCGTCTACTGGCGGCATTATTTCCCGGTTAATCGGTGGTGGTTCAATGGTGATTCGTACGGTTTGATGTGATGGTGACGGTTTTAATAGATTTGATTCCGGCGGTTTGATTCCAGCGGCTTCAATGAATCCGGCGGTGGTTTCTATTATTCTGGCGGTTTGATTCGTACGGTTTGATGGTGGTTTCAGTGAATCCGGCGGTGCTTTCAATGAATCCGGCTGTGGTTTCATTATTCCGGCGTGGTTTCAATGAATTTCGGCGTGAAATCAATGAATTCCGGCGAGAGAGAAAGGGGTAAATTCCGGCCTTTTTTTGATGAGATCTGTATTTGGGTTTTCTGGATGAGAGAGAAAGTGGTATGTTTAATGAGAGGATTTGGGATTATTTTTGCTTTTATTGTAACATGTGATTTTACTAATATGCCCCTCCTTGTTATTTTCAGATGGAATGTGGACCATTGGATGATAGAAGATTGGATGGTTGAGATCTTCTCATTTGTTCTTTGGATAACATTGGTTTTGCATGGATCTCATCTCCTATCGTATAAGGCCATAAACTTCAAAATATTCCATAAAAATGGGCTCATAAAGCTTAAACAAACACACATTAGATAAAAAAAAATGTAACATTTCCCAAACAAATGTGCATAAGAGATAGTAAACGTGAAATTACATACGTCGAATTTTTCTTTACAATAGAATCAACTTGAGCGAAAAACCTAGGTGACTTGTTGTCTCCTATCCTGCTAGATGTGTCCATACATATTATTGTAACATGATAACATAAAAATAGATATATAAATAAATAAAATGGTTAGTTAGATTTTGAAAATTTTAAGTTAAAGAATATAAATTCTATGTGGTTTATCTAAAATCACACTGTCGATATTCGATTTTAATCACACAATACCTAATTTTAAACTAGTTGCATCGATGTTCCATATTTTGAAAAATAGGGTTCATCTACGTAATAATATGTAGTTTTCTACTACACGGGTAGTCACTATCGTTATTACATGGATAGTTTTTCTATTTCAAAATAGGGACTATCAATGCAAGTAGTTTGAAAGTTAGGGTATATTTGTTTGATAAAAATCGAATAGGGACGACGAGTGTGATTTTGGGTAAGTCACAAGGACGAAATATGTAATTTTTTCAAATATTAAAAATACTACCTGTATAAAGTCTATGTGGTTTACCTAAAATGAGCCGGTTATTGTATTGTCAAGTCACTCTACTTTATTCGAATGCCTAGTTTAGTCCTTGTATTTTGTTTTTTTCTTTATTCTTTTTTCTAAAAGAGTCATTCCATAATGAAATCCTTTTATTTGAGTTTGATGTTTTTTAGCAACCTAAACAATGACACATCAAACTCAGAGCTTTGCTAACGACTCCTCTGAAGCTCTTGTTAACAACTAATTCTCAAACATTTAGTTTAGACAATGTGCAGTGTTTAAATAAAGGGAAAATGATAAATTTAGGCATCAAACTTGCCACGTTTTCCTTTTATGGGCATCGAACTTTTTTTTTCCTATTGTAGCACTGAACTTGCCTAAATTTCCTTTTGTGACACTGAGTCACACTAAACCCATAATTAACCTCCTTAATCAAAATAAGCGCGTTTTAACCTCAATTTATGTCTTTTGGGCGTGTTTTGAACAAAATGTTTATCCTTAGGGGGGATTTTTTGAAAATTTTACAAAGAATAATAACTCACACAAACCCAATCATAACCCTAACCCATTGCTGCAATATTTTCCCCAAATAGTTTGAATATCAAGAACCCTAATTATGAGTAGCTCTTCCTCAGCACAATCACGTTTAGTTGGAGGTAAGATTGAACGTTTCTGTAAGTGTGATCGACAATTGAGAGTCCAAATATCAACCACAAGGACGAATCCTGGAAAGAGATTTGTAAAATGTGCTCAATGTCGCGTCTATGAATTTCTGGATGTAGACCTTCCTAGTGAATACTACAAGGACTTGGTATATGGGTTCTTTCAAAGGCAGAGAGGTGTTGAAAATGCACCCATGATTGAAGCTCTAGCTTTGGATAAGGCAAGTTTGGAAGAGGAGTTGAAGGCTACAAAGACAAGATTGGAAGAGGAGATGAAGGCTGGAAAGTCAAAACATGAATTGTATGTTAGGTTGTTTATGATGATGTTAGGAGTGTTATGTTTCATTTGTGTTTGGTTTGGTATGAAACTATCCAACTGATTTAGTTCTTCATCAGTTGTTAATGTAGTATTTTCTAATGTAAAAACTTAACTTTGGATAATGAATGTCAATGTTTTAGTTTTGTACATGTGTTGAATTGTTAAGTGTTAGTATGGTATGCAAACAGTTAGGATAGTCATATTACATAGGACTGCAACCATAGTCATAGGATTAAACAGGAGTGCATTACATATGATTATTATAGGGCATACTAAACCCATACCAGTAACCTTACTAAAGCCATAAAATCACCCACAAGTTCCAAACCACTCATTTCCCAGACCTTGTCCTCTTCCCCTTCCCCTTCCCCTCAGCTTCTTCGTTGACAGGCTTGGCAACCCAGTCTTTGATGCCCATCTCAGCACATGTTGCATTGTTTGGCAAACCCAACATTTTGGGCCTTGCATCAAAAGCAAGCTTAGCAAGCTTAGCAAGCTGCTTTTCAGTTAGGGGCACCTCCTCGTCAATATTTTCTTCATCTTGCCTTGAGTTGGAACCAACTTTCCATTCAACAGGAAGTGGCTCTTCAATGTGCTGCAATGCTGGAAAGTAACCTCCCCATGAGGATCCTTCAGAACCACCTTGTTCTGTACTCTCCTATGTGGTGCTTGAAATGGTTATTATCTCTGAAATAAAAAAAAAATGTTAGTAAATGCATAAAGGAAATGTGCATTAAAGTTGTTAGAATTCCTAGTTTATGGTTAGTATTTATGGAAATGGTTATTATCAAGTTGTTACAGACCTGGTGGTTGGCTGGACATTATCCTCTCGCCTGAACTCATGTTAATAGGAAATTTGTTTAGATAGACAGATATGAGTAGAAGATGTGTGGTATATGGTATTGGTTCATTGGATTTTATAAGGGCAAATTGTCTTCAAAATAGTTGGGTTGGGATTGTCATTAAATTTATAATGACTGCAAATAGCCTATGTCTCATTGACTGCAAATAGTCTAAGTTCATTGACTGCATAAAAAGCAAGCTTGACTGCATAAATAACAGATGTCAACTTGACTGCACATAGCCTATGTCTGATTCACTGCCTTATCAATGTGTATATAGGCTGCATAAAGAAACACTGCAAATAGGATGCCTATGTCTCATTGACTTTCTTCATATATATGTCTGCATAAAGGATGACAAGTGCATTTACTGCAAACAGTAATGCCTATAAACCATGGTAAAAACACTGCATATTTCATTATTAGAAACTAATAACAAAACATAGTTACAAACTGCAGATTTCATTAAACTTAGTAGTTTAACAATGACCATCTTTTTACTGCCCTCACAGGATGTACAAAATGGGCTTGTGCTGAGATGGTCATTACATAAACTTGTAACAATAGTGGCAGCTATCTTTTCTACCCATATTACATACCAAAATGACCATCAGTTAGTGGCCTAAAAAGATTTACAAAATAGGCTATTGGTTGATGGTCATGACCTATTCACATTAGTTATCTAGACATATTACATACCCAAATTAAGTTACAATAGTTTACATTAGTTGCCCACAAAAGATATACAAAAAGGGCACATGGAATTCCTTGTTGTTCAAGCATCATCTATTTCCAGTGCAGACTCTGTAGTGCTGCCCTGGCCATCCAACTGTTTTGCCAACTTCAATTTCAGGATTCTTTCACTGGGCCTTCTTACTTTCAGTTTAGTCATCCTTTTTTGCAAATGTTGCTGCTGAGGTTGTTCTTGTACTTGTTCCTGAACTTGTTCTTGAGTCTGATCTATTTCAGCTTGCATGTGTTCAACTTGAGTAGCAGTCATTTCAATCTCTGTTTGAACTTCAGGCTGTTCTTCATTGTGATCTTGAGGGTTTTCAGCTGCATCTTCATGGTCAACTTGTGGGTCTTCAGCTGCATCTTCAGGTTGAGCATCTGTTTCAGCTTGTTGTTGATCATGTTGGTCACCAAACCATCTTGCATAAGCTGATGTGCATCCCCTTTTCAACACCTTCCTATTTGTCCCACTTGACCCACCAGCATGCTTGGCCTAAATACAACAAATGGTTAAAACCAAAAGTATGAAACAATGTATGCAGTTGAAATAAAAGTAAGATAATACCTTTGACCCACTTGAGCTACCATTATTTGACCCACCAGTTCCACTAGACCCACAAGCCTTTTTATTTGACCCACTAGTCTCATTTGACCCAACATTTTTCCTCTTTGACCCAGACACATTCCCAGTCTCTTTTGACCCAGACACAATATTTTCTTTGCATCCTTTTTTGATGTGACCAGGTTTGTGGCATATAGAACATGAAATCTCAGCACCTACCTTAGATACCTTAGTTGAGCTACCACCTTCACCCTTTGATCTGATCCTTTTCTTTCTTGGCCTACCAGGCATTTTTTTGGGTTTGGGAGGCAATACAACAGAGTACATACTCTGGTCAGGCCAAAAATCAATACCATCAACTGGTTTCAAGAAATGGTTATAGGTGTCATAGTATTTGTCTGTTTTAAACCAATCAGGCACATAACTCTCAAGTACCTTGTTTATGTATAGAATTACCTTTGTTGCATGTACACAAGGTATACCTGATAACTGCCACATTCGACATGTGCAAGTCCTACTTGCTTCACTAACTGTGAATGCCTCACTCCTTGATCTGACCTCAAACACCTTCCCACCAGCAGGGATAATATGCCAAAACCTACAATAAAACAAGCTTATAAGTGTCAATTCAAACAATTGCATAACTTATATAACTTTTATTTGTAAATGATACTTACCTTTGTTGGCCTTTTAACCATTCCAACCTCTTCTGAATGTTGGGACAAACCCCAGGGTTCCATTTCTTACTGATTTCCCTCATTTTGTGCATCCTCTCAAGAACTATGACTCTCAATGCTTCTAGCATAGTTAGCAGTGGCTTGTCCCTAACACTTAGAATGACACTGTTAAAGCATTCACTGAATCCATTCTTCACTGCTTCACATCCTCTATTAACTTCAAAGAATGCTCTTGACCATGTTTTTGGGTTCTTGTTCATAAGCCACTGATGAGCCTTTGGGTTAGCTCTTTTAATCTTCTCCATGATCTTGTTAAACAACTGTGGGTAGGAAGCCTTAGATGCTGACCAAAACAACTGTCTAAATTAGTCACCACTGAATACTTTCCTGAACCCTTCATATGTATGTCTAGCACATTGCCTGTGTTCCGCATATGGCATGACAGTCTTAACAGCTTCAATAGGACCCTAAATAGAACCATACCTAGTTAGAATATATGTAAGACTAAGTCATTAACAGCAAAGTATGGATCGAAGCATACCTTATGTTGATCAGCCATAAGAGTTAGACCTTGTCCTTTTGTGCAATCCAAGTCTCCTTCTAGTAACTCCAAAAACCAGCTCCAGTTATCCATGTTTTCAACATTAACCACTGCCCAAGCAACTGGGTAAATGTGGTTATTTCCGTCTCTTCCAATAGCAGTAAGGATTTCACCATGGTTTGGTTTTTTCAAAAAACAACCATCTAAGGCAATTATTCTCCTACACCCAGCCTTCCAACCATCTACTAGTCCAGCAAAGCAGACATAAAACCTATCAAAGTATGTTTTGTTATCAGGATTTACAGTCACTCCTAATTTGACAGTGGACCCAGGATTTGAATCTAAAATTGCCCTTCCATATGATCTCAGCAAGGCATAATGCTCTCCAAGTGATTTCTCATACTTTGTCAAGGCAAATGTCTTTTCATTTCTACACTGATTTGGGGATACCATACACTTATACTTTTTCATCACTAGGTCAGCTATACCTTTCAACCTAATTTCAGGGTCAGCCCTAATCTTATTACCAAATTGTGTCCCTAGCCACTTATGGTTTACTAATGAACCAAATTGGAAGTTCCTAACACATGTGTGTTCATTTACTAAAGACTGTATCTGAAAGGTTTTCTCTTTATTCATCCACCTAGCATAACATCTCCATGGACAGGTAGATAATTCTTCAAAACTAGCACTAGGATATTTATTTATCTTCCTCTGTTTACCTTTGTCAGGATCACTCAACTTTGGTGGTCTCTGTCCACATTTTGCCACAACCTTCTGACTGTTACTCCTCTCATAGCACAAAGAAAAGCCATTTGCCAAAGCATAGTAGGTTAAACACTCTTTAAACTTCACAATACTTGCATACTTTTCACCAACCTGTATTACAAATACAACAAAAATATTTTGACCAAAATTCATAAACAATATCTGTACTTCAAATATAAAAGTAAGATAATACCTTTCGATGCCTCAGTATCCAGTGACTAGTTTCATCATAGATTGGATACATGTCAACAGCATTCTCCACACAAATAAAAGGATCTTCATCTGAACTGCCTTCAGATGACTGTAACCTTTTCATCAATGTGTTCATGAACATATCATGTTCGAGCATAGTCTCACTTCTAAGGTTATTAGGAGGTACAGTGTTTGATGGAGTTGGTTCACTGATTTTTGGCATTGACTCAATTACACGCAATCTATTGGCTTTAATCCTTTTCCTAATTTCTATAACCTCCTCTTCACCAGGACTTAGGTAGTCAACTGATTTATCTGAACTATATCCACTGTAATTGTTACTATCAAACTCACCATCTTGTTCATCCTCTCTAACCTTCCCTTTGCCCTTATCCACACCTGATATAGGCGTACTATCTTCACCATCCAGACTAGTCTGTAAATCCTCACCATCTTCACTAGGCCTCCACAATCTAACTTGTACTACATCATCTTGTAATTCCACTTCATGTGCAACAGTTGAATCTACTGCATCAATGTTCTCAACTACACTAGCCTTCCCTTTGCCCTTATCCACACCTGATCTAGACCTAATATCATCACCATCTAGACTAGTCTGCAAATCCTCGCCATCTACACTAGTCCTAGTATTCTGACCATTTACACTAGTCCTAGAGTTATCATCCTATGATTCATTAACCTTCCTAGTTTGATCTACCTCCATCTCAGCCCAATTAACCATCTCATCTACTGAGAAGTCATTGCAATACCTCTTTTTGGGAGACCCTTTTGCTTTAGCAACAGACTCATCCATAAAAGTGGTATCTGCTTGGCCTAAATACTCTGACAGATTCATATCATTGTGATCAAGATACAGTTCAACCCTACCAAACAATTGAGCAACATCAAACATGTGTTCTTTTTCCTTATCATTAGTTATTCTAACTAATCCTTTGTCTAACTCATTATGAGGCACCTTATAATACAAACCTTGAAAGTAATTACCAAAATTTTCTTCCAGGAATTCAGCAAATCTAAGATAGGGCATCCTTGGAGCACACATGTTAAGAATCACCCCATCCGCATAGTGTAGGGGCAAATGCCTAAAATATCCGTCATTGTGTACATCAAATTGGTGCAAATTCGTACCTGGTATCATTCTAGCACATAATTGAGAAAAAAAATTAGGGTTTTCACCATGCTAAAAATTTGATCAAAACAAATACAAATCAAAGAAATCATACAATTGTTTACCTCAAACAACGAAACAAGCATCAATTATGGCAATGCACAACGAAAAATTTTTTGTGTGTGTGAAATTAGGGCTTCTAATGTTTACGGGTTATGAGGAAAACGGGTTTGGGTAGGGGGATGTTATTAAGGTTTGTAAATTTCTAATACACCCCTAAGGATATACATTTTGTTCAAAACACGCCCAAAATACATAAATTGAGGTTAAAACGCGTTTATTTTGATTAAGGTGGTTAATTATGGGTTTAGTGTGACTCAGTATCACAAAAGGAAATTTAGGCAAGTTCAGTGCTACAATAGGAAAAAAAAAAGTTCGATACCCAGAAAAGGAAAACGTGACAAGTTTGATGCCTAAATTTATCATTTTCCCTTAAATAAAATCATATGTAACCAACTATCACTTTCTAGATATTCTCCGTTACAAATACAACTCGCTTATTGTATTCGCTATGTTAGCGCAAAGTTGAGAATTTGGTTAGAAACTTTGTATAAAAACCAGTAATATTTCGACACGAGCCATGGGCACTTTCGGGTACGTTTTTTTCTCCGTAAAATGAGTACATTACAGGTCAAGTTTAAAATCAAATGAGCTTTTTCTCAGCGCAAAATTCAAATTATATGTCTTGGCCCATTATGGAACCCGCCGTGTCCAAATTTTCTTAAACTTCTTTTCATTAAATTTCAGGTATGTGGCTCCCGAGTATGCAATGACAGGCCATCTTCTTGTAAAGAGTGACGTATATAGCTACGGAGTGGTACTCCTTGAGCTCCTAACAGGAAGAGAACCCGTTGCCCCGTCAATGCCATCGGGCCAAGAATACCTTGTAGCGTGGGCCCGTCCCCTGCTCCCAGCACCAGAAGGTCTAAACTTACTTATTGATCCATCACTCTCCCCTGAAGTTCCATTCAACAGTATTGCAAAAGTAGCAGCAATAGCATCAATGTGTGTGCAGCCCTAAGTATCACACCGACCCTTCATGGGTGAGGTTGTTCAGGCCTTGAAGTTGGTCTCCAACGAGTGAGAAAAAACACGAGACTTGGGACATGTAGCCAAGAGGATTAACTTCCATGGACTTTGATCCACGGGCCAGTACAAACTCAGGCCACGGGCCTGGCCAAGACCCAGGCCCATCGCATTTCACCTATCCAAGCTATGAATCTCCACTTGATGTGGAGATCAGGTTATCGGGTCTTGGGCTAGATGTACATTCGTATAGGATAACCTCAAGTTGAGGCCCACTGAGGCCTAGAAGACGTTTGTAGATCAAGGAAATGATGAAGAGATTTTCAAGTGGTAGTATGAGCAATTACGGAGACTTTTTGAAGTTATTCTCATGATCACATTGACTTTTTTGAGTTACTTTTTTTTTTACTTTGACCATGGTTATCCCAACCCGTCGGGTTTGGAGGAAAATTGCTGAATGAGATGTACAGAAAAAGTGTTGCATTGTATTAGTAAAGTGTTTCCTTGGTATAGTTGTAAATGCAAACTGCAGCAGCAAATACTAGAGGTTCGGGTTGTCTATAAAAGTATCAATGTTTCTGTAAATTTTCTTGAATGTCCGTGCATCGGTATTTTTATCGACCCAGCCAAGTCGCCGGTTGAACCATGGTGTGGAAATTCAATTCCTACAGCTACAAAAAGTTGTAAATCTGACCAACCAACCCTTAATCAGCTCCAAAAACACCCCTAAACATACCCAAACACCCCTAAAAAGCTCCAAACAGCTCTTAAACATTAGAAATTCAATAACAAACACATACTTTCCAACAAGGCTACAGGTCCAAGACTTTAAAAACACGAAAGGTATGACCCAGCTGGATTTAGCAAAATGGGTCGACCGAGTCAACAAAAGAACCGCAGTTCATAAACAAGCAAATAACAGCCATATCCGGCCATGTTCCCGGTTTAACCCGGGTTATAAAATGTTGCCCTCTTAAACAAAAACAAAAAGAATTCAACGGTTTAGATAGTGTTTGTTTAAGCACAATCATGTGCCCCTGCGATTTAGTATATGTATCAGATCAATCTTCTTCTATGTTTTTTTGAAAAGGTATTCAGATAAATATTTGTTTTTGTGTGCGTTTGAATGCTCGATCATGGTGAATGTGTAACAAGCTTTTCTAGATCAATTCGTAGGTTGGATTTTTATTTTTCAGTTTTGTATTAGTGTGTGATACGTTCCGGGTCTCCAAAAGACAGAACCACGCGAACTACTACGATTTCTTTTATTCTTGAAGAAGTGGTCATATGACCATTACTAGTAGTGGAGAAAATAATCAGCAAGTTTATACCATGTTTTTAGTTTAGTATTGTCCCATGCATGCATGATTTCATTTCCTAGAGTAGAAAAGTAGTGGGTCACGTAAGGTAGTTATGCTTATTTTTATCCTATTTATATGTAATCTTTGTGGAAATTCTGACCCATTTAAGTATGAACGAGTCAATGTGGGATATGTTTCATCTCTGACTGGTCAAACCAGTAAAATAAAGAAGTTTGATAATGAAAACAGGTCAAAAGGGGTTGTAGGTTTCACATAGTGTACAATTTATTCAATAACATTGGTTGATAAGAATATCCATTTTGTTATCACACTGATTATTTCTAATAAGATATAATGAAATTTTGGACCAAAGGTGTTTCTGGTAAACCAATTGGACCCGTACCAAGAAGTTAACATTTTGACCCGATACTAAACCCAATTGACCTGCCCATGTTGCCACCTCTATCGTTTTCACTAATTAAGCACAACAAGGATAAATTAGATACCCTATGAATAGTTGTGCGTTTTTTGGATCGCCAACTTCAACTAAATCATCCAATTGTAGGTCTCGAAGTGTGAAGTTATAGCCAGCATTCCAGTTGTACAAGCCTTATTGCTACCTTATTCACTTTTTTCCCTATCTGAAAACCACAGCACATTAGTTACACTGTACCTTAGGTCATCTTTTTTGACAAATTTCCGTTAGCTAACTTTCTTCTCTTGTTTATGTTGAGTTTATAATATATATATAACATACAATAAACATGTAAACATCAAGAGTATACAACGGAAGACTTAAAGATCATAACAAATAAATAATTAACTGAAAGTATGCGTAACGTACCTCTTGATTGTCAGATCTCTTGAGCAAACCAAAGAAGTGGTTTAAAGAGTTGTCCCTTACCGTTCTACAACTCAAACCAATATGGTGTAAGAATAGTGTCTTACTACCACGTTGTTGTACACACGAATTAACCAACGAATCAAGCGATTGCTAGATCTAACACAAGTCCTCGTTTTAAGAAAAACGAAACCAAACTCCCATACAAATGGGGTGTTCGGCCGAAATAGGGACAAGAGAGAGGAGAGGAGAGATCTAGGGTTAATTCAATGCACAAAGTATGAGAAACCCTAGAACCTAACCTTGTTTATATAGTAGATGGGAAACTTTGGGAACAAGTTATGAATTAGGGCTTGGGAAGCCCCCCTTGGCCGGCCATGAAGAAAGCCCAAGGGAAAACCCATAACTTTTCCAAGTTTTCCATTTCTAGTCCTTTCTCTTTTCATTTAACGGTCGTTAGTCATTTTTCCGTTAAATACTTAACGATCGTTAACCGGACTTAATGTGTAATAATTAATCATAAACATAAACATTAATTATTAACTTTAATTCTCATTCGCTAATGTGTGCAATCTCGTGGTCACGAGTTCGAATCCGGACATTCACATGTTTGTAAATATATACATTTCCAACAGCTCCCACTTGGATATGTTTACAAAACGTGAAATGACATTGGTTAGCGTCTAGCAACACGCCAATGCCCCCGGTATAACTCGTGTATGGTTTTATGGAGAAAAACCAAGTTTGTTGATTCATCATCATATTCATCATTTTGTTTCTAATACTATGTTAATAAGAATATGGATCTCACTCATTTCTTAATTAACTATTTTGTTTCTCGCTTTATATGATTGATTAAGATTACCAATTCTTCTGAACATATTCCAAAAGACTTGGGTATGCCCATACAAACATCTTAACAACCCTACGAGGGGCCCAGTAGTATTATACTTCAAAATAAATTTGAAGGAAACAAATCCCATTTTGACTACAAGCAGGATTCATAGATTTCGCAACATTTCTGAAAACAACCCTTATAACTACCAGTTACGTATAGCGTTAGATTGTTTCACAGAAATGCACTACATCCATGACATATCTCTTGTATCTCAAGTCTGAGGATAAATATTCATGATATACTTAATGACTAAGATCTATAAAGTATCATCATGTGGGTGGGATAAGTCCTATACTCAATTCATTGAATATCATCTGAAATTAGTCATGCTAGGCATCAATATACTTTCAAGTATATTCTATCTAATACTCATATTTGTCTTAATTCAATATCATTCCCATGTTATTGATTGACAACGGGCTATTTAGAATAACTTAAGTTATTCATGGATTTAAACATGCAAATATAGGACACAATATTATAAATGAAATTAAAAGTATACCGTACTTTAATTCATTATAAATAATAATTGTTTAACATACTTTATCCAAATACTAAATAGATCAATGCATGATAATTCTTAGTTAATGAATTTTTTCCACAAGTCATGCAACTCATACTTGACAAGGCATAATTTCAACTAACTTTGATCTATAGGAATTTTGAGAATACTTATATCAAGAATTCAATTTCTTGTATGTGTTTACACGTATCTTGATATTGTCATATCATTCCATAAGGTGCGTGACAACATGAAACACCTTTATATGACAATCATCTTTCAAAACTTTTAAAGTTTAAAGTATTCTTTATTCTTTAATGTATAATGCAACTATGCTCTTAGATGAGCATAACTAGTCAACATGGTCATCATCAAGGATACCGTGACTAGAATTGAGTGTCATCTCAATTATACTAGCATCATTGTGTACAACAATATGCTCTTTAAATATCCATAAACTTTTGAACAGTTATAGTGTAATGTTGGTGCCTACCAAAACTCAAGTTTGTTGGCAATGACAATTATGAAACAATTGTCATATAATCATCCATAGAATCTAGGAGCATCTCCAGACTGTGGAATGTGATTCTAAATCCAAACATATTCCTTTAAAATATTTATTACACTAACAACTTTCAATGTTGTCAAATCATCTTGTAATCAAGCATGACACAACAACTTTATACACACCATGATGTTCATGATGAATCTTCAAGTTAAACTTTATGATCTCATCTATCTTGTCAAAGATATGTATTCATCATGTTCTATTAGACTCATTTATTTACCGCATATGTTTATAATAATAAACATACTTTTCAAGGTTATATATCTTATTTCCAAATCTTACAAACGAAGTTCATTCCCAACTAAAACTTAATTTAGGTGGATGTAGTTGCCCATACAACATATAAGATTTAAAATAATACTCCCACTAGATTTTAGGAATACTTATGAGCTATTTTATTTTAATTATTAAATCAAACATAGATTTAATATTAAACATAAGAAACATCTCTTAGATGCTTGCATATATCCATTCATGGATTCTTGCAGTTTGTACATATCCAAGGATTATTTGAATTCATAAAACTTCTTTGTATTACTCATCGTCCTCGCAAAAGTAATTCCACAACAAAGAGTTATGACATTCATTGTCAAAATTTCATATCAATGAAACTCAGTATGACAATTATAATCTTTATACTTCTATTTAATGTATCTAGTAAAGAATATTCAATCATAGTTAATTGCTTAAATATGATTAATATTATTATCACTAGACATGTATTAAATATGTGTACAATATTGTCAATATGATTTCTACATAAAGATTTAAACCACTAGGGTTTCCATCCTTTGAATAAACTCATATTCATTATTAAGATAAACCAAGTATCTAAAGTTGATTATCTTTATGGACAGCATCTCAACATTCATAGAATGATTGATTTACCACAATTCAACATTTGGTAAATTCATCATCATGATTAACAGGCTTACCATGATCATGTAACTCATAGTCCTCAGCATATTAAATATCTGAGATATCCTTACGGATCTATGAATGACAATTCCATCATAATGAGGTCTATCATTTACATGTTTAGCCTCATCATGATATTTGCTAGTGCATTTTTAGAAGATTATGTATTTTGTAATTCAATCTTTCATGATCTAACCAAAACTCCCACTTGCCTTTAACAATTTAAAGATTACCTCTAAATAGTTTAGTAAGTAGAGCAACAATACATTGTTCTCATTTGGGATATTACAAAAAACATTGCCAGTTCCTGACATTAGTTTGTTACAACCCACTTTACAAGTAGTTTAACAAATTCAGAACTTCATTATAAGACTTAATGTGATTCATCACATTCCATAAACAAATGGTGTTTTATTAATCTTCTAGGTTGGAGTCTCATTGAGTATATTCAATCTATACTCAATCTACTAACCTTGATAACTTTTGGAAGAAACTATAGTTATCTTGAATCAAATAATGCCAATAGATTTTGATTCTTCTAACAGAACATACCATAAAACTATGGTATTTCCTTAGAGATCTAGGGTTAATTCAATGCACAAAGTATGAGAAACCCTAGAACCTAACCTTGTTTATATAGTAGATGGGAAACTTTGGGAACAAGTTATGAATTAGGGCTTGGGAAGCCCCCCTTGGCCGGCCATGAAGAAAGCCCAAGGGAAAACCCATAACTTTTCCAAGTTTTCCATTTCTAGTCCTTTCTCGTTTCATTTAACGGTCGTTAGTCATTTTTCCGTTAAATACTTAACGATCGTTAACCGGACTTAACGTGTAATAATTAATCGTAAACATAAACATTAATTATTAACTTTAATTCTCATTCGCTAATGTGTGCAATCCCCGTGGTCACGAGTTAGAATCCGGACATTCACATGTTTGTAAATATATACATTTCCAACAGTTTATGCCATCTTTTTTGACAAATTAACATACTTCCATCGTTGGGTGATCTGACGTCTTGATATGAGTAAGAATAAACTCTAATTGATTTACAAATTTCCCATTAATTGGTCATTTTTTAACTGATATACACGAAACGATATTACTAGTATAGGAAGGTAGCAATCTTCATTGATATAAAATATTTTCTTACTTAATAACGATCAACATGTTAATTCAGGAGAAGAAAAAAAAAACATAAAAAGTTTCTTAAACTTTATGACTTATGACTAGACATCATACAAACTCGATCATCAACTGACAATAAATCTGTGACTTGGCGCATTGTTGGCCTTTCCTGTGGGTTGTAGTTCAAACATGCCCGTGAGACATTCAAAATTGAATGAGCTAGTTTCTCAACTAGAGATGATGGTGGCGGAATCCGACTATCTCCTACATTGGCTAGCAATAGATCATCAGTAGACAATGTTGGTAGAGATGATATAAGTTCTCCAGGATGCTTTCCCATAATCACTTCTAGTGCAACAACTCCAAAACTATACACATCGCATTTCTCTGTCGCCACCATCGTATAAGCAAGCTCTACATGGAAGGAAACATGAGAATAAAAAAAAATGTTATATCAGATCATGATTAAGAGAAATCTGAAACTTGAGAATTACTACGTATAGTATATATAACTTTTATAATATATGGTAGTTACCCGGTGCAATATAGCCATAGGTGCCTACTACCGCAGTCCAATTGGATGAATCCAGCTTTAGAAGCTTTGCTGTTCCAAAGTCCGAGATATGTGCCTCATAATCAGAATCGAGAAGGATATTAGCTGCAGAAATGTCTCTATGAATTATAGGTGGTGTGCAATCATGGTGCATATAAGCCAAACCATTCGCTACAGCCCTAACAATTCTCACCCTTTTCAGCCAATCAATTTCCTTTGCTGTGATATCGCTACTCAAGAGTGATTTTAGACTTCCCTTCTCAAGATATTCGTAAATCAAAAATGAGTGACGAGCATGGAAGCAGTATCCAAAGAGTTTAACTATGTTTCTGTGCCTTATGTTTGTCAATGCTCGTACCTCATTTAGGAAGCCTTGATCGTCATTCTCAGAGGATGAATGAAGTTTCTTGACAGCTACTATATTGTTGGGTTGTAACTCAGCTTTATACACAGTACCATATCCTCCCATCCCAATACAATATGCTTTATCAAAATCATTAGTTGCCTTGATGATTTCATCATACGTTGCCTGTCCATCAAAACTTGTTATTGAGAAAAAATTGCCACCTTCTTCGCCTGATGGTTTCTGTGGAGAAGTTTTCTTTCTACGTCCATAAGCAATGAGGCCACACATGAGTAAACCAAGTGAAAGAGCCGCAAAAAGTGGGACCACAGTTACAAGGATGAGCTTATGATGAAAATGATTATTTTTCTTCATTAGTATTTGACTTTCACAAAGTTTCAAACCTGTAACATTTCCACACAGACCATCATTTCCTTTAAATGCTTCACCAGACACATTCAGAAAGACAGCACAAGGAGGAACGGGACCCGTGAGCTCATTGTAAGACAGGTCTATGTCAATCCTTCCAGGCAAGTTACTGAAACCATTAGGAATTGAACCAGATAGCTTATTGTGAGAAAGATTCATCATTACCAGACTTTCCAAACTTCCAATTTCTGATGGTATCTCTTTTGTGAGTGAATTCCAAGATAAATCAAGAACATTGAGTTGCCTTAATTTACCGATCTCCGATGGGATCTTTTCACTGAGCTTGTTATTACTAAGATTTAAATGATTGATTTGTAACCAATCACCAATATATCTTTGTAATGACCCGTTTAACCTATTTTTGGATAGGTCAAGAGTAAGTAGGGCATGCAGTAATCCAAGCTCTTGAGGTATAACACCTGAAAGGTTGTTATCGCTCATGTTTAAATCTAACAAACTTCTCATCTCACCAAAATCCTTTGGAATTTGGCCAGACAACTGATTTTTGTCCAGCCGTAGCCTAAACAATTGTGGACTTCCGATTCCTTGTGGTATAGGACCGGATAACATGTTATCACTAAGATCCAGAGTCTGAAGGCTTCTCAGGTTTTTAAACGATGAAGGAATTGGACCATTGAGTTGATTTCCGTTCAAGTCTAAATGAGTTAGAGACGTCATATTCCCTAATTCAGAAGGAATGTGCCCAGATAGTTGATTATTGGGGAAATATAATTGAATGAGGGACTTCATATTCCCTAATTCAATTGGAATGGGCCCAGATAGTTGATTATAGGCCAGATAAAGGAACTTCAAAGACTTCAAATCACCCAACGATGAAGGAATTGAACCATTGAGTTGATTATTGGTCAATTCTAAATCAGTTAGAGACTTTATATTCCCTAATTCAATTGGAATGGGTCCAGAGAGTTGATTTCCCCACAAATAAAGGATATTCAAAGACTTCAAATCACCCAACGATGAAGGAATTGAACCACTGAGTTGATTTTCGTACAAATATAATTTACTGAGATACTTCATATTCCCCAATTCAGTAGGAATGGGCCCAGATAGTTGATTTCCCGACAAATAAAGGATATTCAAAGACTTCAAATCACCCAACGATGAAGGGATTGAACCATTGAGTTCATTATCCTTCAAATATAATTGAATGAGAGACTTCATATTCCCTAATTCAATTGGAATGGGCCCGGATAGTTGATTTTGCCCCAAATAAAGGATATTCAAAGACTTCAAATCACCCAACGATGAAGGGATTGAACCATTGAGTTGATTTTCGCTCAAATCTAATTCAGTGAGAGACTTCAGATTCCCTAATTCATCTGGAATGGGCCCAGAAAGTTGATTATTGCTGAAATAAAGGAGTTTCAAAGACGTCAAGTCACCCAAAGATGAAGGAATTGAACCATTGAGTTGATTATAGCTCAATTCTAAATCAGTTAGAGACTTCAGATTCCCTAATTCATCTGGAATGGGCCCAGAGAGTTGGTTTTTGGCTAATTCTAATGCTGTGAGAGACTTCAAATTCCCTAATTCAATCGGAATGGGTCCAGAGAGTTGATTTGCGTACAGATAAAGGATATTCAAAGACTTCAAATCACCCAACGATGAAGGAATTGAACCATTGAGTTGATTTTGGTACAAAGCTAATTCAGTGAGAGACTTCAAATTCCCTAATTCAATTGGAATGGGTCCACAAAGTTGATTTTTTAACAAATAAAGGATATTCAAAGACTTCAAATCACCCAACGATGAAGGGATTGAACCATTGAGTTGATTTTCGCTCAAATCTAATTCAGTGAGAGACTTCGGATTCCCTAATCCATCTGGAATGGGCCCAGAGAGTTGATTATTGCTGAAATAAAGGAGTTTCAAAGACGTCAAGTCACCCAACGATGAAGGAATTGAACCATTGAGTTGATTATAGCTCAATTCTAAATCAGTTAGAGACTTCAGATTCCCTAATTCATCTGGAATGGGCCCAGAGAGTTGGTTTTTGGCCAATTCTAATGCTGTGAGAGACTTCAAATTCCCTAATTCAATCGGAATGGGTCCAGAGAGTTGATTTGCGTACAGATAAAGGATATTCAAAGACTTCAAATCACCCAACGATGAAGGAATTGAACCATTGAGTTGATTTTTGCTCAATTCTAAATCAGTTAGAGATTTCATATTCCCTAATTCAGTAGGAATGGGCCCAGAGAGTTTGTTTTTGTACAAATAAAGGATATTCAAAGACTCCAAGTCACCTAACGATGAAGGAATTGAACCATTGAATTGATTTTCGCTCAAATCTAACTCAGTTAGAGACTTCATATTCCCTAATTCTAGTGGGATTAAACCGGTTAAATTGTTTTCATAAAGTTGCAAAATGGTTACCTTGCTTAGTTTACCAATGTAGGTGGAATCACACTAGAAAACTGATTGGTTGAAAAATCAAGATAGACAAGTTTGGATAGGAGTCCGATTTCTGGTGGGATGGGACCAAAGAAACTGTTTACACTAAGCTCAAAATGAGTAAGGTTGCCTAGAATAGAGAACGGGAACTGGTGAAGCGTACCTTTTAACTCAGACGTCGAGAGGTTCAACCTGTTAATGTTCCCATCAGCATTGCAAGCAATTCCAAACCAAGAAGGGCACGAAGCGGGTGCACTAGTATTCGTTGGAAGGGATGTCCATGAAGATACAATTTGGGAGTTGTTTGGGATTGTGAGGCTTGCTTTCCATTTTAGAAGAGCATTTGCTTCCTCCAAAGAAGCAGAAGTGAAGTTTGGTACAAATGAGAGAGCAACGAGTAGTAGAGCTAAAGAAAAAAGTAAGAACTTTGAAGAAGCCATTACTTGCTTTTGCATGTTTTTTTTTATAAACTGAAGGTTCGGATGTCTATATTTATACTTGAGCTACCCTTTTCTCATAAATTAATTTCCAATTTAAATTTTACGTGGTGTCATATTATTCCACAAAGATTGTTTTACTTGAGAAATTAATGTCCCTTTTGGAGAATAGTGTAACTGTGTAGTACAACTTAATCGCTTTGTAAATAAATATTCTATTTTTGTTTTCAAATCAGTTCCAATAAAAGCTTTGATCAAAATTATCCAGAATGTGAGATCAACTGTAAAACAATGTGCTTTGTACAGATCCAGGTGCAAATGTAAAAAAAAAAAAAAAAAAAAAAAAAAAAAAAAGGCCAAAAATGAGCTCTGTCAATTTTGATGTTAAGATTCTTATAGAAGTATCAAAATCAGATAATTCATTTTGTGTTATCATTTACTTTTTTTGTTCTTTATTATGCAAATCAGTTCCAATAGAAGCTCTTTAACATTTGCGTATCAATTAAATGATTTTGTCACATCTGCTGTAGAACTACTTTTTTTTAACGCGAATACAACTTTTATAAGAATGATTAACAAATCTGGACTTCAGGTGACGACAAGTGTCGTTGCTAAAAGTTAACTAAACGACAAAAAGGTTACGTTTTTTACTGGTACTTTTAGCAACGACGGCCATACGTCTATTTGTATACAATTTTGATTCGTACTTTTAGAAGCATATATACTTACTTTTTCAATTTATTTTTTCCTTTGAAAGTGAAAAGTCTATGATGACATTACATCTCGTAAAGTATTTTTATCTATTTATTTATGTTTTCTTTTCCAAAATATTTTTCAACCTATTTTTCGCTTTCCCTCCCAACTTACCGGGGCATGCATCAAGTTCTTTAAGCGCCAAATCCCATCAAAGAATATATACCCAAGCTCAGGTGGATAAAGTTGTCGCGGCGACAAATTCTTGGTTCACACATTTCTTCCATGAGGTACAAGCCACGAACATTAATATTATCGTTCATGCACCGCCCGATTCCCGTGAGACTCTAGATGATGAAGAGGATTGAGAAGACAACATAAGTGAGTAAGGTTGTATTGTGATTTTGAACTATATTCTTTGTTGAACATCTTCGTATTTGTATTGTGACGACGACCTATGTTTTTTTGTTGAACATTGAACTTTCAAATGGGAAAAATATGAAAATTTGGTTGAAGAAATAGTCTCCAAAAATCTAAAAATAAATGCATGCAACCTCATCTGATAATGATATAGGTCACTTTTAGCGACGACTTGTCTCATCTCTAATAGTGCCTATTAAATGATTTTCTTACTATATTAATTTTAAAATATTAAATAGGTTTCTTAATTCATAATAAATACTTTTAGCGATAGCATATGTCGTCATTATAGCTCAATATCCTTGTAGTGGCTGGCCCCCTTCGGATCACTAAATGCATCTTGTTCCATGAATTTAGAGGTTTCATCAAAAACATTTTAATTTCCACATCTTCACTCTCATCCAGTCATCCCCATGCGTCTTATTAATCTTAGGTGTATCTTCAATATTCACACCAAATATATCTAGTTCCCCACACATAATCAGCCTCGTTAGACAAAGCAGTAAATGAGTTTTTCACAGTCACAATGTTAACATCATTGGAAGTAGAAGCATTATTAGCATTCACAGTGGTGCTTTTTTGCTTAGGACGGTAATAGTAGTTAGGTTTTGGTTTAGACAACCTCACCCCATCAATGTGACGAGCAGATTGCTTAACAATCTGCTTCCCTTTTCATCATTTTCTAGTTACTTCCACAAACCCATCGCTGATATCCTCCTTCCTACCATGTTGATTAACACGAACCATTTTTAGACGGTCTTCATCAGAATGTCCAGAAGTTTTGCATGTTTCGCACCAAGGTGGCTGCCATTCATATTTAATCGTGATAGTATCTTTAATACAACGATCCCCTTCAAGCATAGGTATAGGAAGTACCAACGAGTCTTTCAAAACCTGTTCTGAGCTAATTTCAATAAGTGCTCTTGCATAACTGTTACGACCCTACGACTCCGAACACATTGTACTAGTATAGGCCTCTAACATAATTGGTTTACCAATCTTAGTTGCTATCATACTCAAGCCATCTTCCGTAAATGCCCCAATAGGAATGTTATGCAACTTGACCCAAACAGGAACTCATGTAAGATCTTCCTTTTTAAGGCTTGGATTAGGAGACCATATGTTAAGGATAATAGAAACGTTCCTAATGATCGATGGGCCGTTTTCAAGAACTTGTTCCATACCTGATTTTGTATTAAGTTTGAAGAAGAAGAACCCATTGGAGTTCATGGTGACTCTTTGAATACAATATTTCGCCCAAGCATTCTTCACCTAATTCTTCACAATAGGAAAAGCAAGCCTTTTTTCCTATAAAGTAACCATATAATATAACGAAACTAAGACATTAGCTTCTAGAGTTCTAAAGTTCGCCTTATGCTTTGGATATATAACATATTATGTAAGATTTATGCAAAATCCCCGTGCGTGTATGTGATATATAACAAGTTTATTATCTATAGGAAAAATAGCCTCTAAGTTATTTATTATTATGAAATGTCCAGGTCAACAATAGTTAACACCCGTCGTTGTTATGAAAAGACTAATATTAAGCGATAGACTAACATTAAGTGTATTAGTTGAGGAGTCAATATCCTTGGCAAACGATATGTGGTTCTAATATGCTTTAGTTAATGATGTGTAGGGTCCTATATTGATTATGCATATTATAAGTTCAAAAAATAAATAAATAAATAAAATGTAATGCATGTTATTATACATGTAACATACGTATTTTAATAACTTTATAATTTTATTAAGTCATGAGTTATTTTTAGGGTCTCGGCAATGGAACTTGTTTGGTTTAGTGTGAGGTAATTTACATACAGATATACTTTAGATTTGCACATGTTTAATTAAGATTTGCACATAACAATATATAAGGAGAATAAGCATAATTTAACAAATATACAAAGCATAAAATGTTGTATACAAATCGAAACTAAGTACGTGAAAATCATATTTGTTGTTTTAAACTCGAGACCCTTAATCCATAATGGAATAGTAACTATAAGAAGGGCATTTCAAATTGTAAATCAAATGTTTAACATCTCGTATCTCTTATATAATAGGAGATTTCCAAAATTTGGAAAATGTATGTTGAGAAATTTAGGTTGTGTTTGTTTTCAAGAAAAACTTCTTAATAACATTTTAATCTGACTTAGTCAGATGCGCAACAAATGTTTAGACTAAAAAGTGTGTTTGTGTTTTTCCTGTCATTAAGAGGCAATAAGAGGCGGTCAAGATTAACGGTGTTTTTTTTTTTTTTTTTTTTTTTTTTTTTTTTTTTTTTTTTTTTTTTTATGATCATTAAAAGGCAGTAAGAGGTAAAAATATCTTATTGAACTAGATGTTAAGAGGTGTCTTAACACTTTTTAATGTTTTATAACATTGCTTTTTAGAGTTTGTGTGTGTGTGTATTTTGGCTATTTTTTATTGTTGGTTTCCTTCCATTTTATTTATTTTGTTGGCTTTCCAATAAAAAGTAAGTTTAAAAAGAATCATTCAAACTTTTTGTTATATAAAGGATGTACAAGATAATAATAACTAAGGTAACAATTCTTATGTTGAAATGTTAAATCAAAACCCAATTATGTTTTTATGGGTTGCGAATGTCAACCCAAACCTGACCCATTATTAAACGTGTTAACCGTGTTGATAACCCATTTTGCACAAACATAACCCATTTATTATTGTGTCGGTATCAAGTCATATTTTATAGCAGATGGAAAATTTTCACCGTAATAAAAAAAATTTAAATTTTAATTGCGAACATTAATAATCTAACACATTCAGATATTTTTACAAAAAAAAAAAAACACTTTTATATCAGTCACGTTAAGATAAAGTAAACATATAATATAATGAAACTAAGACATTAGCATCTAGAGTTCTAAAGTTCGCCTTATGCTTTGGATATATAACACATTATGTAAGATTTTTTCAAAAGCCCCATGCGTTCACGGGATATATAACAAGTTTATTATCTATAGGAAAAATAGCCTCTAATTTACTTATTATTATGAAATGTTCGGGTCAACAATAGTTAACATCCATCGTTGTTATGAAAAGACTAATATTAAGAGATAGACTAACATTAATTGTATTAGTTTAGGAGTCAATATCCTTGGCAAACGATATGTGGTTGTAATGTTCTTTAGTCAATGATGTGTAGGGTCCTATGTTTATATTGTGAGTTCAAAAATAAGAAAGAAAAAAGAAAAGAGGAAAAAGGTAATGCATGTTATTAAACATGTAACATAGGTATTTGAATAACTTTATAATTTTATCAAGTCATGCGTTATTTAAAGGGTCTCGGCAATGAAATTTTTTGGTTTAGTGTGAGGTGATTTAGATACACATACACTTCAGATTTGCAATGTTTACTTAAGATTTGCACATAACAATATACAAGGAGTATAAGCATAATGTAATAAATATGCAAAGCGAAAAATGTTGCTTACAAATAGAAACTAAGTACGTGCAAATCCTTTTTGTTGTTTCAAACTCGACCCTTAATCCATAAAGGAATAGTAACTATAAGAAGGGCATTTCAAATTGTAAATCAGAAATTTAACATCTCATATCTCTTATATAATAAGAGATTTCTAAAAATTGGAAAATGAATTTTCAGAAATTTAGGTTGTCTTTGTTTGCCAGAAAACTTCTTAATAACATCTTAATCTGACTCTGTCAGATGCAATCAAATGTTTAGACTAAAAAGTGTGTTATTTTTTTTCCTGTCATTAAGAGGAAATAAGAGGAAGTCAAGATTAAGAGTGTTTGTTTTTTTTTTGTTTTTTTTATGATCAATAAGAAGTCGTAAGAGATAAAAATATCTTATTGAACTAGATGCTCAGGGTATCTTAACACCTCTTAGGTAATATTCTTTTGTTAAGAGGCTCTGAGTATGAATCGAATTCGCACATCTGAATCTGAATGCTTAATATGAATAAGTGGTTGAGAAATATGAAACCCCTCATTATCTAGTTCAATAAGATGTTTTACCTCTTAGCGTCTCTTAATGATCATAAAAAAACAAACAGTCTTAATCTTGATTGTCTCTTATTACCTCTTAATGACAGGACTAAAACAAACACACTTTTTGTCAAAACATCTTATTGCGTCTGACTAAGTCATATTAAGATGTTATTAAGAGGTTCTTCAGAAAAACAAATGCAACCTTAATGTCTCATATCTTCGCTTTTTAATGTGTGTGTGTTTTGGTTATTTTTTATAGTTGGTTTTCTTTCCAGTTTATTTATTTTTTCTCTTTCCTATAGAATGTACATTTAAAGAGAATCATTGCGCACTTTTCGTTATAAAGGATGTACAAGATAATAATAACTATGGTGACAATTCTTATGTTGAAATGTTAAACCAAAACCCGTTATTAGACGTGTTACGCGTGTTGATCACCCATTTAACTACAAACATAACTCGTTTATTATTGTGTGGGTATCAAGTCATATTTTATGGCAGATGAAAAATTTTCATTCCTAATAAAAATTGTTTTGTATTTTAATTGTAAACCATAATAATCTAACACCTTCATATATTCTTATAAAAACAAACACTTTTATATCAGTCACATTGAGATTTCTCAACCACTTATTCACATTAAGGTAGAATCAGATTTAGATTTTTCAGTCGCACATTCATATTCAGATGTGCAAATCAAATTCAGACTCATAGCCTCTTAACAAACAAACAACACCTTAATTGGACTAATGAGAGTGAACCATTATGCCTACATGACAAAAATTAGTATTACTATTGGCAAATAATAGTCAAAATTAAATTCAGTTTGGTTAAACCCATCTAAATTTCAGTCGACAAATAAGTATGAATAAAAACACGTGTGTCGATTAACACGAACCATTTTTGAATAGTCGTCATCAGAATGTCCAAAAGTTTTGCATGGTTCGCACCGAGGTAGCTGCCATTCATATTAATCGTAATAGAATATTTAATACAACCATCCCATTGAAGCATAGGTATAGCATGTACCAACGAGTTTTCAAAACAACAGAGCAAATTTCAATAAGTGCTCTTGCATAACTGTTACGACCCTATGACTCCAAACACATTATACTAGTATAGGCATCTAATATAATTGGTTTACCAATCTTAGTTGCTATCATACTCAAGCCATCTTCTGTAAACGCCGCAATAGGAACATTATATAAGTCGACCCAAACAGGAAATCGTGTAAGATCTTTCTTTTTAAGGCTTGTATTAGGAGACCATATGTTACGGATAATAGTAACATTCCTAATGATCGTTAGGCCATTTTCAAGAACCTTTTACATGCCTATTTTTGTATTAAATTTGTAGGACCTTAGATATATCAACCTTATCACTATATTATGAAGCTCGTGTGGTATGGTGACTTGAGATATATGCTTTTTTTAGAGAGAAACTAGAGAGATGGAATAGAGAACTTTTATTTCACAAAACACACACTTACACACTCAAGCACACCTTACAAATGAGACTTATGGTGGCTTTTTTACTAAAATAGAAAATGCCCTAATGGGGTTGGTCAGGGGATCATTGGACTTGGATTGGATTACAACTTTATTTAAATGGACTATCTTATCTCAACTATAAACCTATTAGCTTAGCCCAATCCACGAGCCCATTGACTATTCTATTACAATATCTAAGACACGTTATAAAGTTCCTAGTCGTAAATGACCATCACTTTCTATTAAGGCTAACAATCTCCCCCTAAGGGGTGGTCATTCAAAAGATGTTTTACTTGATTAAGTCTTTTGTCTTTTTGAGCTAGAACTTTGTGTGTCGACATAGAATAGTCTTGATCCTTTTTTCCTTCATGCCTTGTGATCAGATAATGGTGTTGTATGCCTTTCATCAATGTCTTTGTTGTTGGTGCGTTATCTTCCTTTCTGACCTGCTCATACTTCTTGATAACTTACTACTAGTATTAAACTCCTTTTGATCAATACTCATAACCCTCGCCACTCATACTCTCTCACCAAAGAAAAAAGTACGAACTGGATGGTCCGAGTGAACCGGCCAACCCGGGTCGGCTGAAACCCAGTGGTTCGATCTTGGTTATAAATCCCCACAAAACCGGCTTGCTGAAACATCACCGGTCATCGGTTCGACCGGTTCAGCAGTTGTAGCCGTGGTCACGGAAACAATGGTAGGGACGTCAATCCCCTCGGTGTCTCTGTTGCTGTTTGCGTTCTATCGCTACTTTACTATCCGTCACATAATCATCAGGGGTTGGTGGATCAACGATAGGAAGTGGGCCAGAGTCAGCTTCATTATCATTCCGAGTGAAATTTTTGACTTTCATCAAAGGTACTTAAATAGTTAAATGTGACAATTCGGTTGGTTAGGGATTGAAATGTTTGACTTTCAAAAGTCAAATATTTGACTTTATTTTTTATTTTTTCTAGTGAAGATGGTTTATAATTGGATTGAAATTTTGGTTGATTAGGGATTGATAAGGAAGTCACACCACTGGATTGGGGGGGCCGCTTGAAGATAGCATTGGGTGCGGCTCGGGGGTTAGCTTACTTGCATGAAGATTCAAGCCCAAGAGTCATACATAGATGAAGAAAACCAATGTATTTCGACAGGTGTCATGGGCACTTTCCGGTGCGCTTTTCTTTTTTCTATAAATGAGTCAGATTATATGTCTTGGCCCGTTTGGGAACCCGCCGCGTCCAAATTTTCTTAAACTTCTTTTCATTTGAATTCAGGTATGTGGCTCCCGAGTATGCAATGACAGGCCATCTTCTTGTAAAGAGTGACGTATATAGCTTCGGAGTGGTACTCCTTGAGCTCCTAACTGGAAGAAAACCCGTTGACATGTCAATGATATCGGGCCAAGAAAACCTCCCAACACCAGAACGTCTAAACTTGCTTATTGATCCATCACTATCTCCTGAAGTTCCATTAGACAGTATTGCTAAAGTAGCAGCAATAGCATCAATGTGTGTGCAGCCCGAAGTATCACACAGACAAGTGAGAAGAAACATGAGACCACTCAAGGACTTGAAGCCAGGAGGATTTGACTTCCTTGGACTTTGATCCGTGGGACAGTACAAACTCTGGCCACGGGCCACGGCCCAGACCCAGGCCCATCACATTCCACCTATCCAAACTATGAATCTCTGTTGATGTGGAGAGCTGGTTTTCGGGTCTTGGGCTAGATGTACATTCGTATAGGATAACCTCAAGTTCAGGCCCGTTGAGGCTAGGAGATGTTTGCAGATTTGGGAAATGATGAAGATATTTTCGAGTGGGAGTATGAGCGATTATTGAGACTTTTTGAAGTTATTGTCACGGTCACGTTCCTTTTTTGAGTTATTTTTTTTCTTTACTTTGACCATGGTCATCCCAACCCGTTGGGTTTGCAGGAAGATTGCTGAATGAGATGTACTGAAAAAGTGTTGCATTGTATTAGGAATGTATTTCCTTGGTATAGTTGTAAATACAAACTGCAACAGCAAATACAAGAGGTTCGGGTTGTCTATAAAAGTATCAATCTTTTTGTAAATTTTCTTGAATTTCCGTGCACTGATTTTTTTATCGACCCAGCCGAGTCGCCGGTTGAATCGTCGTGTGGAACCGGCTTTAAGCAAAAAATTAACAGCTTCTAAACATGGAAATTCAATTCCTACAACTACAAAAAAAAATTAAATCTAACCAAACAATCCTTAATCTGCTCCAAAAACACCCTAAACATACCCAACAGAAATACAGGTCCCAAACATTAAATAAATAGAAGGTATGACGCAGCTGGATTTAGCAAAATGGGTCGACCCGGGTCAACAAAAGAACCGCCGGTTCATAAACAAGCAAACAACAGCCATGTTCCCGGTTCAACCTAGGTTATAAAACATTGCCCTCTTAAACAAAGACAAAATCAATTCA
The DNA here is from genome assembly GCA_019973895.1 of Chrysanthemum seticuspe. Lineage (NCBI taxonomy): Eukaryota > Viridiplantae > Streptophyta > Magnoliopsida > Asterales > Asteraceae > Chrysanthemum > Chrysanthemum seticuspe. The sequence goes on along the minus strand of BPTQ01000005.1, from coordinate 346,383,350 downwards.
ACGGTTTAGATAGTGTTTGTTTAAGCACAATCATGTGCCCCTGTGATTTAGTACATGTATCAGATCAATCTTCTTCTATATTTGTTTGAAAAGTATTCAGATATTTATTTGTTTGTGTGTGCGTTTGAATGCTCGATCATGGTGAATGTGTAACAAGCTTTTCTAGATCAATTCGTAGGTTGGATTTTTATTTTTCAGTTCTTTTATTAGTGTGTGATATGACCTAATGACCATTACTGGTTGTGGAGAAAATAATCAGCAAGTTTATACCATGTTTTCAGTTTAGTATTGTCCCATGCATGCATGATTTCATTTCCTAGAGTAGAAAAGTAGTGGGTCACGTAAGGTAGTTATGCTTATTTGTTAATATCTAATTTTTATTCTATTTATACGTAATCTTTGTGGAAATTTTGACGGGTCAATGTGGAATATGTTTCATCTCTGACGGGTCAAACAAGTAAAATAAAAAAAGTTAGCTAAAGGAAACGGGTCAAAAGGGGTTGAAGGTTTCACATAGTGTACAATTTATTCAGTAACATTGGTTGATAAGAATACCTAATTTGTTATCACACTGATTATTTCTAATAAGATTTAATGAAATTTTGGACCAAAGGTGTTTATGGCAAACCAATTGGACCTGTACCAAGAAGTTAAACGTTTTGACCCGTTACTAAACCCAATTGTCCTGCCCATGTTCCCACCTCTATCGTTTTCACTAATTAAGCACAAGGATAAATTAGATACCCTATGAATAGTTGTGCGTTTTTTGGATCACCAACTTCAACTAAATCATCCAATTGTAGGTCTCGAAGTGTGAAGTTATAGTCAGCATTCCAGTTGTACAAGCCTTATTGCTACCTTATTCACCTTTTTCCCTATCTGAAAACCACAGCACATTAGTTGCACTGTACCTTAACATACTTCTCTGGTTTATGCCATCGTTGGGTGATCTGACGTATTGATATGAGTAAGAATAAACTCTAATTGATATACAATTTTCCGATTAATTGGTAATTTTTTAACTGATATACACGTAACTATATTACTAGTATAGGAAGGTAGCAATCTTCATTGATATAAAATATTTTCTTATTTAATAACGATCTACATGATAATTCAGGAGAAGAAAAAAAACATAAAAAGTTTCTTAAACTTTATGACTTATGACTAGACATCATACAAACTCAATCATCAACTGACAATAAATCTGTGACTTGGCGCATTGTTGGCCTTTCCTGCGGGTTGTAGTTCAAACATGCCCGTGAGACATTCAAAATTGAATGAGCTAGTTTCTCAACTAGAGATGATGGTGGCGAAATCCGTCTATCTGCAACATTGGCTAGCAATAGATCATCAGTAGACAATGTTGGTAGAGATGATATAAGTTCTCCAGGATGCTTTCCCATAATCACTTCTAGTGCAACAACTCCAAAACTATACACATCGCATTTCTCTGTCGCCACCATCGTATAAGCAAGCTCTACATGGAAGGAAACATGAGAATACAAAAAAAATGTTATATCAGATCATGATTAAGAGAAATCTAAAACTTGAGAATTACTACGTATAGTATATATAACTTTTAAAATATATGGTAGTTACCTGGTGCAATATAGCCATAGGTGCCTACAACCGCAGTCCAATTGGATGAATCCAGCTTTAGAAGCTTCGCTGTTCCAAAGTCCGAGATATGTGCCTCATAATCAGAATCGAGAAGGATATTAGCTCCAGAAATGTCTCTATGAATTATAGGTGGTGTGCAATCATGGTGCATATAAGCCAAACCATTCGCTACAGCCCTAACAATTCTCACCCTTTTCAGCCAATCAATTTCCTTTGCTGTGATATCGCTACTCAAGAGTGATTTTAGACTTCCCTTCTCAAGATATTCGTAAATCAAAAATGAGTGACGAGCATGGAAGCAGTATCCAAAGAGTTTAACTATGTTTCTGTGCCTTATGTTTGTCAATGCTCGTACCTCATTTAGGAAGCCTTGATCGTCATTCTCAGAGGATGAATGAAGTTTCTTGACAGCTACTATATTGTTGGGTTGTAACTCAGCTTTATACACAGTACCATATCCTCCCATCCCAATACAATATGCTTCATCAAAATCATTTGTTGCCTTGATGATTTCATCATACGTCACCTGTCCATCAAAACTTGTTACTGAGAAAAATCCGCCACCTTCTTCGCCTGATGGTTTCTCTGGAGAAGTTCCCTTTCTACGTCGATGAGCAATGAGGCCACACGTGAATAAACCAAGTAAAAGAGCCGCTAAAAGTGGGACTGTAGTTACAAGGATGAGCTTATGATGAAAATGATTGTTTTTCTTCATTATCTTTTGACTTTCACAAAGTTTCAAACGTGTAAAATTTCCACACAGACCATCATTTCCTTGTAATGCTTCTCCAGACACATTTAGAAAGACAGCATATGGGGGAACCGGACCTGTGAGCTCATTGTAAGACAAGTCGATATCAATCCCTCTTGGCAAGTTACTGAAACCATTAGGAATAGAACCAGATAGCTTATTGTGAGAAAGATTCATCATTACCAGACTTTCTAAATTTCCAATTTCGTATGGTATATCTTTTGTGAGTGAATTCCAAGATAAATCAAGAAAGTTGAGCTGACGTAATTTACCGATCTCCGATGGGATCTTTCCGCTGAGCTTGTTATTGCTAAGATATATGTGAGTGATTTGTACCCAATCACCAATATTTCTTTGTAATGACCCGCTTAAACTATTTTTTGATAGGTCAAGAGTAAGGAGGCCATGCAGTAATCCAAGCTCTTGAGGTATAACACCTGAAAGGTTGTTACCGCTCATGTTTAAATTTAACAAACTTCTCATCTCACCAAAATCCTTTGGAATTTGGCCAGACAACTGATTTGTGTCCAGCAGTAGCCTACCCAATTGTGGACTTCCGATTCCTTGTGGTATAGGACCGGATAACATGTTATCACTAAGATCCAGAGTCTGAAGGCTTCTCAGGTTTTTAAACGATGAAGGAATTGGACCATTGAGTTGATTTCCATTCAATTCTAAATCAGTTAGAGACGTCATATTCCCTAATTCAGAAGGAATGTGCCCAGATAGTTGATTATTGGGGAAATATAATTGAATGAGGGACTTCATATTCCCTAATTCAATTGGAATGGGCCCAGATAGTTGATTATAGGCCAGATAAAGGAAATTCAAAGACTTCAAATCACCCAACGATGAAGGAATTGAACCATTGAGTTGATTTCCATCCAATTCTAAATCAGTTAAAGACTTCATATTCCCAAATTCAGCTGGAATGGGTCCAGAGAGGTGATTTGCTTGCAGATAAAGGATATTCAAAGACTTCAAATCACCCAACGATGAAGGAATTGAACCATTGAGTTGATTTTCGTACAAATATAATTCACTGAGATACTTCATATTCCCCAATTCAGTAGGAATGGGCCCAGATAGTTGATTTTCGCTCAAATCTAATTGAATGAGAGACTTCAAATTCCCTAATTCAATTGGAATGGGTCCAGAGAGTTGATTATGCCACAAATATAGGACATTCAAAGACTCCAAATCACCCAACGATGAAGCGATCGAACCATTGAGTTGATTATTGCTCAATCCTAACTTAGTTAGAGACTTCAAATCACCCAATGATGAAGGGATTGAACCAGTAAAATTGTTTCTATAAAGTTTCAAAACAGTTAACTTGCTTAGTTTACCAATGGTAGGTGGAATTACACCAGAAAACTGATTAATTGAAAAATTAAGATAGACAAGTTTGGACAAGAGTCCGATTTCTGGTGGGATGGGACCAAAGAAGCTGTTTGCACTAAGCTCAAAATGGGTAAGATTGCCTAGAATAGAGAACGGGAAGCGGTGAAGCGTACCTTTTAACTCAGACGTCGAGAGGTTCAACATGTTAATGTTCCCATCAACATTGCAAGCAATTCCAAACCAAGAAGGGCATGAAGCGGGTGCACTAGTATTCGTTGGAAGGGGTGTCCAAGAAGATACAATTTGGGAGTTGTTTGGGATTTTAAGGCTTGCTTTCCATTTTAGAAGAGCATTTGTTTCCTCCAAAGAAGCAGAAGTAAGGTTTGGTGCAAATGAGAGAGCAACGAGTGAGCTAGAGAAAAAAGTAAGAAGTTTGAAGAAGCCATTACTTGCTTTTGCATGTTTTTTTCTATAAACTGAAGGTTCGGATGTCTATATTTATACTTGAATTAATTTTCAATTCTTATAAATTAAATTTTAGGTGGTGTCATATTATTCCACAAAGATTGTTTTACTTGAGAAATTAATGTCCCTTTTGGAGAATACTTTAACTGTGTAGTACAACTTAATCTCTTTGTAAATAAATATTCTATTTTTGTTTTCAAATCAGTTCCAATAAAAGCTTTGATCAACTGTGAAACTATGTGCTTTGTATGCAAAGTAAAAAAAAGGCAAAAAACGTGCTCTGTCAATTTGATGTTAAAATTCTTATAGAAGTATCATAATCAGATAATTCATTTTGTGTTATCATTTACTTTTTTAGTTCTTTTTTATGCAAATCTGTAAATAAATTTTCATAATAAAGCTCTTTAACATTTGCTTATCAATTAAATGATTTTGTCACGTCATTGACTATAAATAGTCATATGTCACTTCTGCTGTAGAACTACTTTTTTTTTTTTTAACGCGAATACAACTTTTATAAGAATGATTAATAAATTTGGACTTCAGGTGAAGACATGTGTCGTTGCTAAAAGTTAAGTAAACGAAAAAAAGGTTATGTTTTTTACTGGTACTTTTAGCAAGGACGGCCATACGTCTATTTGTATACAATTTTGATTCGTACTTTTAGAAGCATATATACTTACTTTTTCAATTTATTTTTTCCTTTGAAAGTGAAAAGTCTATGATGACATTACATCTCGTAAAGTATTTTTATCGATATATTTATGTTTTCTTTTCCAAAATATTTTTCCACCTAGCTATTTTTCGCTTTCCCTCCCAACTTACCGGGGCATGCATCAAGTTCTTTAAGTGGCAAATCCCATCAAAGAACATATACCCAAGCTCAGGTGGATAAAGTTGTCGCGGCGACAAATTCTTGGTTCACACATTTCTTCAATGAGGTACAAGCCACGAACATTAATATTATCGTTCATGCACCGCCCGATTCCCGTGAGACTCTAGATGATGAAGAGGATTGAGAAGACAACATAAGTGAGTAAGGTTGTATTGTGATTTTGAACTATATTCTTTGTTGAACATCTTCATATTTGTATTGTGACGACGACCTATGTTTTTTGTTGAACATTGAACTTTCAAATGGGAAAAATATGAAAATTCGGTTGAAGAAATAGTCTCCAAAAATCTAAAAATAAATGCATGCAACCTCATCTGATAATGATACTTTTCTTTTTAGTGAGGAGATATGTCATTGTTGAAAGTATTTATCATTTCTTTTTTATTTATTTCACATAACAATATACAAGGAGAATAAGAATAATGTAACAACTATGCAAAGCATAAAATGTTGTATACAAATCGAAACTAAGTACGTGCAAATCATATTTGTTGTTTCAAACTCGAGACCCTTAATCCATAATGGAATAGTAACAATAAGAGGGGCATTTCAAATTGTAAATCAAAAGTTTAACATCTCTTATTTCTTATATAATAAGAGATTTCCAAAAATTGGAAAATGTATGTTGAGAAATTTAGGTTGTGTTTCTTTTCCAGAAAAACTTCTTAATAACATCTTAATCTGAGTTAGTCAGATGCGCAACTGGATGTTTAGCCTAAAATGTGTTTTTAGCCTAAAATTTGTTTTTTTTCCTGTCATTAAGAGGCAATAAGAGCCGGTCAAGATTAAGAGTGTTTGTTTTTTTTATGATCATTAAAAGACGGTAAGAGCTAAAAACATCTTATTGAACTAGATGTTGAGATAACACCTTTTAAGGTTTTATAACTTTGCTATTTATGTGTGTGTTTTTTTTGGTTAGTTTTTATAGTTGGTTTTCTTTCCATTTTATTTATTTTGTTGGCTTTCCTATAAAAAGTAAGTTTAAAGAGAATCATCGCAAACTTTTATATAAAGTAAATACAAGATAATAATAACTATGGTGACAATTCTTATGTTGAAACGTTAAATCAAAACCCAAATATGTTTTGATGGGTTGAGAATGTCAAACCAAACCCGACACGTTATTAAACGTGTTTACCGTGTCGATCACCCATTTAACCACAAACATAACCCATCTATTATTTTGTCGGTCTCAAGTCATATTTTATAGCGGATGAAAATTTTTCACCCCTAATAAAAATTGTTTTAAATTTTAATTGCAAATATTAATAATCTAACACCTTCAGATTTTTTTACAAAAAGAAACACTTTTATATCAGTCAGATTAAGATTTCTCAAACAGTTGGAATCAGATTCAGCACGAATCAAATTCAAAATCAGAGCCTCTTAACAAACAAACAACACCTTAATTGGACTAATGAGAGTGAACCATTATGCCTACATGGAAAAAATTAGCATTACTATTGGCAAATAAAAGTCAAAATTTACTTCAATTTGGTTAAACTCATCTAAATTTCATTCAACAAATAAATATAAATGAAAACACGTGTGTCGATTAACATGAACCATTTTAGGATAGTCTTTATCTGAATGTCCAAACGTTTTGCATGTTTCGCACCGAGGTGGCTGCCATTCATATTTAATCGTAATAGCATCTTTAATATAACCATCCCCTTCAAGCATACGTATAGCAAGTACCAACGAGTCATTCGAAACCTAATCTGAGCTAATTTCAATAAGTGCTCTTGCATAACTGTTATGACCCTATGACTCCAATCACATTGTACTAGTATAGGCGTCTAAAATAATTGGTTTACCAACCTTAGTTGCTATCATACTCAAGCCATATTCTCTAAATTACACAATAGGAAAGTTATGCAACTTGACCCAAACAGGAACTCGTGTAAGATCTTCTATTTTAAGGCTTTCATTAGGAGACCATAGGTTAAGGATATTAGGAACATTCCTAATGATCAATGGGCCGTTTTCAAGAACTTGTTCCATACATGTTTTTGTATTAAGTTTGAAGAAGTAGAACCCATTCGAGTTCATCGTAATTCTTCAAATACCTTATTTCGTCCGAGCATTCTTCACGTAATTCTCCATAATAGGAAAAGCAAGTTGTTTCCCTATAAAGTAACCATATAATATAACGAAACTAAGCCATTAGCTTATAGAGTTCTAAAGTTCGCCTTATGCTTTGAATATATATCACATTATGTAAGATTTATGCAAAAGCCCCGTGCGTTCACGGGATATATAACAAGTTTATTATCGATAGGAAAAATAGCGTTTAATTAATTTATTATTATGAAATGTTCGGGTCAACAATAGTTAACATCCGTCGTTGTTATGCAAAGACTAATATTAAGCGATAGACTAACACTAATTGTATTAGTTCAGGAGTCAACAATAGTTAACATCCGTCGTTGTTATGCAAAGACTAATATTAAGCGATAGACTAACATTATTTGTACTAGTTCAGGAGTCAACATCCTTGGTAAACGGTATGTGGTTGTAATATGCTTTAGTTAATGATGTGTAGGGCCCTATGTTTATAATACATATTATAAGTTCAAAAAAAAGAAAGAAAAAAGAAAAGGGGAAAAAGGTAATGCATGTTATTATACATGTATCATATGTATTTGAATAACTTTATAATTTTATCAAGTCGTGCGTTATTTAAAGGGTCTCGGCAATGGAACTTGTTTGGTTTAGTGTGAGGTGATTTACATATACATATACTTCAGATTTGCAAATGTTTTCTTAAGATTTGCACATAACAATCTACAAGGAGAATAAGCATCATGTAACAAATATGCAAAGCATAAAATGTTGTTTACAAATCGAAACTAAGTACGTGCAAATCATATTTGTTTTTTTGAAACTCGAGACCCTTAATCCATAAAGGAATATTAACTATAAGAAGGGCATTTCAAATTGTAAATAAAAAATTTAACATCTCTTATCTCTTATATAATAAGAGATTTCCAAAAATTGGAAAATGTATGTTGAGAAATTTAGGTTGTGTTTATTTTCTAGAAAAACTTGTTAATAGCAGTCAATCATATGCGCAACCAGATGTTTAGACTAAAAAGTGTGTTTCTTTTTTTCCTGTCATTAAGAGGAAATAAGAAACGGTCAAGATTAAGAGTGTTTGTTTATTTTATGATCATTAAAAGACGGTAAGAGGTAAAAACATCTTATTGAACTAGATGTTGAGGGTGTCTTAACACCTCTTGGTGATGTTTGTTTGTTTAGACGCTCTGAGTCTGAATCTGATTCGCACATCTGAATCTGAATGTGTGATTGAAAAATCTTTGTCTCATTCTAGCTTAATATGAATAAGTGGTTGAGAAATCTGAATCTGACTGATATAAAAGTTTTTATAAAATTATTTGAAGGTGTTAGACATTAAGAGGTATTAAGACACCCTTCAACATCTAGTTCAATAAAATGTTTTTACCTTTTAGCACCTCTTAATGATCATAAAAAACAAACAATCTTAATCTTGAGTGTCTCTTATTGCCTCTTAATGACAGGAAAAAAAACAAACAAACTTTTTTGTCTAAACAACTTATTGCGTTTGACTGAGTCAGATTAAGATGTTATTAAGAGGTTCTTTAGAAAAACAAACGCAACATTAATGTCTCATAACTGTGCTTTTTAATGTGTGTGTCTGTGTGTGTTTTGGTTATTTTTTATAGTTGGTTTTCTTTCCTTTTTATTTATTTTGTTCGCTTTACTATAGAATGTACGTTTAAAGAGAATCATTGCACACTTTCCGTTATATAAAGGATGCACAAGATAATAATAACTATGGTGACAATTCTTATGTTGAAATGTTAAATCAAAACCCAAATATGTTTTAATGGGTTTAGAATGTCAACCAAACCTACCCGTTATTTGACGTGTTACCCGTATCGATCACTCATTCAACTACAAACATAACCTTTTATTATTGTGTCAATGTCAAGTCATATATTTATAGCGGATGAAAATTTTCACCCCTAATAAAAATTGTTTTATATTTAAATTGTAAACAATAATAATCTAACACCTTCAGATATTCTTACAAAAACAAACACTTAAATCAATCACATTTAGATTTCTCAACCACTTTTTCACATTAGGTTGGAATCAGATTTAGATTTTCAATCACACATTCATATTCAGATGTGCAAATCAAATTCAGACTTCATAGCCTCTTAGCAAACAAACAACACCTTCATTGGACTAATGAGAGTGAACCATTATGCCTACATGACAAAAATTAGTATAACTATTGGCAAATAATAGTCAAAATTGAATTCAATTTGGATAAACCCATCTAAATTTCAGTCAACAAATTAATATGAATAAAAACGCGTGTGTCGATTAACACGAACCATTTTTGGATAGTCATCGTCACCATTGTCCAACAGTTTTGCATGTTTCGCACGGAGGTAGCTGCCATTCATATTTAATCGTAACAGAATCTTTAATATAACCATCCCCTTCAAGCATAGGTATAGCAAGTACCAACGAGTCTTTCAAAACTTGTTCTAGGCTAATTTCAATAAGTGCTCTTGCATAACTGTTACGAACCTATGACTCCAAACACATTGTACTAGTATAGGCATCTAACATAACTGGTTTACCAATCTTAGTTGCTATCATACTAAATCCATCTTACGTAACTTGACCCAAACAGGAACTCATGTAAGAACTTCCTTTTTAAGGCTTGCATTAAGAGACCATATGTTAAGGATAATAGTAACCTTCCTAATGATCGATAGGTCGTTTTCAAGAACCTGTTCCATGCAAGTTTTTGTATTAAATTTGAAGAAGAAGAACCCATTCGAGTTCATCGTGACTCTTCGAATATCATATTTCGCCCAAGCATTCTTCACGTAATTCTCCACAACAGGAAAAGCAAGCCTTTTCCTATAAAGTAACCATATAATATAACAAAACTAAGACATTAGCTTCTAGAGTTCTAAAGTTCGTCTTATGCGTTGGATATATAACACATTATGTAAGATTTATGCAAAAGCCCCGTGCGTTCACGGGATATATAACAAGTTTATTATCTATAGGAAAAATAGCCTCTAATTTATTTATTATTATGAAATGTGCGGGTCGACAATAGCTAACATATGTCGTTCTTATGCAAAGACTAATATTAAGCGATAGACTAACATTAAGTGTGTTAGTTCATGAGTCAATATCCTTGGCAAAACGGTAGCTGGTTGTAATATGTTTTAGTCAATGATGTGTAGTGTCCTATGTTGATAATGCATATTATTATACATGTAACATACGTATTTGAATAACTTTATAAGTTTATAAAGTCTTGCGTTATTTAAAGGGTCTCGGCAATGGAACTTGTTCGGTTTAGTGTGAGATGATTTACATACACATATAGTTTAGATTTGCACATGATTACTTAAGATTTGCACATTAATAATATACAAGGAGAATAAGCATAATGTAACAAATATGCAAAACATGAAATGTTGTATACAAATAAAAAATAAGTATGTGCAAATCGTATATGTTGTGTCGAACTCGATGCCCTTAACCCATAATGGAGTAGTAACTGTTAGAAGGGCATTTCAAATTGTAAATCAAAAGTTTAACATGTCTTATCTCTTATACAATACGAGATTTCCAAAAATGGGAGAAATGTTTGTCGAGAAATTTAATTGGACTAATGAGAGTGAACCATTTTGCCTACATGGCAAAAATTAGCGTTACTATTGGCAAATAAAAGTAAAAATTGAATTCAATTTGGTTAAACCCATCTAAATTTCATTAAACAAATAAATATGAATAAAACCATGTGTGTCGATTTAAAAAAAAAAAACTTCAAAAAATAAGAGGGTAATTAATAAAACTTTTGTTGTTAAATTTTAAATAAATTATATAGACATAAATATATTTATCTATTTTCATGTTTTTGAATAACTTTATAAATCCTTAAAAATACCCCTATACGGTATACCCAATATACTTTATATTTTACAAAAAATATACAACATATACGTTGTTGTTATTTATAAAGGCAAATATTTTAAAAATGTATCATACTTGTCATCATTTTCTTTTTTTGGTAGCAAACGAACTTTTTTGCTTTTGTGGGTACTTTTCTTTCAAATTCATCATTTTTAGGGTAATATATGACATTTTTTCCTTTAGGGAAAAAAAATTTTCTATTAGCTAAGAGGGGTAAAAATGTCCAAAAATATCGCAAAATACCGAAAAAAGGATGAATTTGAAAGAAAAGTATCTACAAAAGCAAAAAAAATTGTTCACTACCAACAAAAGCAAATGGTGGCAAGTATGATACATTTTAAAAATATTTGCCCTATTTATAAATATTATTATCAATATATATTGAATTAATGTATTTTCACGGAATTATAAATTTCAGAATAAAAGCACGGGTTACTGTGACATGTAAATGAATACACGCGATTATACATATATGAACGAGTTATGTTATTCCTCTTTATGATATGAAGTAAGAATATTTGAAAAAGTACTTTTTTTACCTATTCATATTTAATAATAACTCATGTTATTCTTCCTTGTATGTTTAACCTGCGTATATACGGGTTTGAAAATTAAATACGGCTAAAATTATTATTAACAGGAATATAAATAACAAAACGAATGCACGACTTCACGGGTTACTGTGACATGAAAATAATTAAAAGAAACTGTACATATAGCAATGACACATATTTTTTAAAGGGGTATTTATGTGCTACTAAACATGCATAATGTGTAGAACATGATATGAATAGTTAATTTAAACAAGATCAACCTAAACACCATGCTAGTTAAACCAAGTAAAATCGTTCGTACAACAAAAATCAATACAAAATATCAATCGATATTAATATACAACGAAATAATTATGTAAAAAAACAGTGCGTGCATGGGCATTATAAGTATATAAGTATCAAAATTTAATAGAATTTTGTAGGAAATCTTACATTAAAAAATCATGGATTTTTTATTTGTTGCAATATTTAACTTCAAAACAAAGTTAGTAAAATAGTATTGCCCCTTATGCTATTCACCCAAACATCATGCGTGCACGAGTTCTAAAACTAGTATAACACGATAAGATACAAAATGGACAACTGGATTTTTCTATTGACCAATGAGAGAGCTCATTTTAAAATCGAGCATTCTTATTGAAAAATTAAAGTTAAAATTAGCTTCAATTTAGTCAAACCTATACAAGTTTCATCCAACAAAATTAATATTTATAAAAACACATGTGTCGATTTTGCAAAAAAATAAAATAAGAAAAAGTGAATTATAATTAATAAAATTTTAATTGTTAAAATTCAAATAAATTATACTAGCTTAAATAAACTTATCACCTTTCTTGTTTTCTTAAAACTTTATAAAATTAAGAGTAAACTACGCCATTCGACCTTGTGCGCTAATTAAATTATAGGCGTCTTAACTAATAAAATAATCATGAAATTATGAACATTACCTTAAAGAAATAAAAAAACATATTTCGCTAGACCATACTCGGTATTTAAAAAACGATGGCCTCTAAATCTAAGACACTAATTTTGTTGGTTTTGTTGTATTTTTTTTAGATTTATGGATGGAAGATGTTGATGATAATGTGGTTTTTATTGTAACTGTTTATTTTAAATTCTTTGTGGGTTTGACATGTTGATGATGATGACCAATTTGTTACTAAAAAACCCACAACCAAAATTTGCCACCGGCACCACCTGTAATGACACCGCCAACTGTTGGTGGAAATGTTATAGACAAACATTAATGGTGAGAGGTGGTTTTTTGGTAGGTAGTTTGGTGGAAATGTGATTAAATGATGAGAATTGGAGATAGAGAAGAGAAGATGTTGTAGAGAGAGGGTAAGAAAGTGAGAAAAGACATATATGTGTAGTGGAAGTGATTGACAAAGTTAGTTTTATTTATTTATTTTTAGAGGTAAGGTAAGTTTTATTTATTTGTTTTTGGAGCTAGCATACATCGTTCGTTTTTTTATTTGTACCCAATCCACTAGCTGAGTCATTCGGAACCCTCAACATCCGATAAATCCCCCATGTGCTTTGCACATGAGGGCAAAATGGTCGTTTCATCTTCTTTTTTTTATTTAATTATTTTGGTACAACTAGCATTGACGGGCTTACGTGATGTTGACTGTTACTAACGAGATGAGCTGACTGATAGGGCTGTAAACGAATCGGACGAACACGGACGGAGCCTTGTTCATGTTCGTTCATTTCATTTTAATCGGACAAATAAACGGACACGGACGCTTAAACGGATGAATTTTCTTGTTCATGTTAGTTTATTAAGAAAATGGGTTTTTCATGTTCGTTCATTAAGACACTAAACGAACACTAAACGGATATAAACGATCGAACATAAATGAAAATAGACAAACAAACATAAACGAACACTAAACGGATATAAACGATCGAACATAAGTGTTTGTTTTAAACAAATTAATTTTATAATTATACAATTAAAAGATATAATATACGAACATAAATAATAAATGAAACATAAACGAACACATAATCGGATGTTCACGAACATAAATGACGGATGCGATTTTTGTTCATGTTCATTCATTTAACTAAACAAACGTAATATATTGTTCATGTTCGTTCATTTAATAAATAATTGAACATAAACGAACTTTTTACCGAACTGTTCATGAAATGTTTACTGAACGTTCAGCTGGCGTAGACACGTGACGTCAGAATTTAAAACCCTCAATATCCGTTAAATGCCCTATGTGCCTTGCACATGAGGGAAAAATGGTCATTTCACCATTTGTTTTTATTTTGGTTCAACTAGCGTTGGCCGGCGTATGTGATGTTGACTGTCACTGATGGGATGAGCTGGCTCACGTAGATGCGTGACGTCGGAAAATTTAAAGTCACCCTCAATATCCGTTAAATCCCTCATGTGCCTTGCACATGAGGCCAAAATGGTCATATCGCTTTTTTTTTTTAATTAATTATTTTGTTACAACTAGCGTTGATTGGCTTACGTGATGTTGACTGTCACTAACGGGATGAGCTGGTTGACATAGACGCGTGACGTGGTAGAACTAAACATAATTAAAATTCCCTTAGCAAGGTTCGAACTCGAGTCACCATGTTTACAAAACCAACATCTTACCACTCGACCAAGCGTTTGTAATTAATAATTTTTTTCTTTTATTCGTTTATCCAATTATTTGGGCTAATTAAAATTCATTGGCACGGCTCGAACTTGGATCACAGCGCTTACAAAACCAACACATTACCACTGGACCAAGGCTCGAATGGTTTTAACCATTGTTTCTTTTATTCTTTTATCTAAATATATATCTCGTCATCTTCATCTTCATATTTTCAAATAAATACCCACTTACAAATACGCACACAAATTTCAACCATTTGTTTCATTTTTTTGTTGATTTCATCAAATAAATGACTCGACAAAAAAAGAAAAAGCAACTGCAGATCTACGCCCACTTGATCTTCTCACTTAAGTTCGAAGTTCCAACCAAATAATAAACTAACTTACATTTATTGTTTATTCACTTGTTGCATTACTTAGTTGATCTGCTAGAATTATGATCTACTGTAATTAGATATATCAAATCATGATTTATTTATCAATGCTATAAATCATATATACGTTAAATCTGTTAAACATGTTAGCTAATGGGTCGTTTGGTATTCCTAACGGTGTGCAAGGGCTTCGTTCTGAGCAGAGACGGGTTAGGGCTTATATAGAATAATATAAGAGGAAATAGATTGCAAGTAGTTTAAGTGTTGGTTTGTTAAACGTTGTGATCCGAGTTCGAGCCTCGCTAATGGAATTTTAATTATTTTCAGCCCAAACAATTGAATAAAAGAATATAAGAAACAATGGTACCCTTGCTAAGGAAATTTTAATTATTTTCAATTCTGCCACGTCAGCCATCTCATCCCTATCAGCGACAGTCAACGCCAGTTGTACCAAAATAGTTATAAAAAAGAAAGCAATGAAATGGCCATTTTTCCCTCATGTGCTAGGCACATGGGGGACTTAATGGATGTTGATATAGGGATAACGGTCAAAGGGACCTTGGGTGATGCAAAACGTAAATAGTAGGGACCTTGGGTGACTTTAAATTTTCTAAAGGACACAGCTAGCAGTTTGGGTACAAGTTCAGGGAAGTACGATGTATTTTACTCTTGTTTTTATAATAAGTTACACCGTTCGTCCTTGTGAGAAAAGACCAAAATACACTCATATGGTCATCACTGTTGCCATATAACGAGAGTTAGTATGCGTCCATAAAGCGAAGGACCAACGATAGATAAGGTTTTGCATTTAAGGACGGACGACGCATTCTTTTGGGTCAAATAACGAACTCATCGGTCAACATAAACCACAAGGACGGACATGTTAGTTTACACTAAAATTAATAAATACCCCATATCCTTTTCAATTTTTATTTAAAACAACATATATGTTGTTGTTATTTGTAAATATTATTTATAAATTTTAAAATAAAAGCACGAGTTACTGTGATATTAAAATAAATACACGAGATTATATATATACACACGACTAAGTTTATTCCTATTTATGAATTTAAACAAGGATGTCCAAATACACACACACACACACACACACATATATATATATATATATATATATATATATATATATATATATATATATATATATATATATATATATATATATAATCTAGATCAAATAAGATCAAACTTAAAGTTGTTAAAATGAGATCCAATAAAATTTGACAAGCGAAACTCTCCTTACAACAAAAATAAATTTTTTATTAACTACAACTAAAATTGTTCAAGTTTCGATAGATTTCTTTTTAAAATTTACGAAACCTAGATGATACACTTTGATTAGAAGTGTAATGTGTATCAGGTTTTGGTATGTGTATCATATTTTGGAATATTTATTAGTGTAATGTGTATCAGGTGTATCACTAATCCAAACTCATGTATCATTTGTTATTAGTTGCTAAAATGTTAATTTGTATTAAAACATTATTTTTATGTTTATTATTGCTAAAATTCTTATTTATAAATGTTTTAGTGATTTTTTAGACTTGATCTTATTTTTACAACTTTAAGTTTGATCTCACGTTAACTTTCATATATATATATATATATATATATATATATATATATATATATGTATGTATGTATGTATGTATGTATGTATGTATGTATGTATGTATGTATGTATGTATGTATGTATGTATGTATGTATGTATATTCATTCTATTCACGTTCAATAAAGACTCATATAAATCCTCTATATAAGTTTAACCCCCGCGTAAATGGGTTTAAAATTAAATACGGCTATAAATATCAAAATGAAGGCACGACCCAGTGGGTTACTATGAGATGAAAATAAATAAACGATATTATTGATAAGCAACGACGCATGTAATTCATCTTTAAAGTTTAAATAAGGATGTCAGAAAAACAAATTTTCAATGGGAAAATGAAAAAAAAATACCAATTTTGCAGACATATTTCACCAAATACACTTTTTTTTATCCAAAAAGCCAAACCACCCATGAAAATAGCAAGATCTTGCTAGTTTGTTAAAAAGATCGTAAGGTTGAAAACTAGCAAGGTCAACCTTGTGACTTTTTTAAATAAATTAGCAAAGTCTTGCGATTTTTTTTAGATAATTAGCAAGATGAACCTTATCATTAAATAAATTTATATTCTTAACGAATTGTATTATTATAATAAGATAATATACAATTTTTATGCACAAACAATTGAAATTTAGATATACTATGACATACGTTAAAACACATTATGTAATATTTATGCCAAAGCATCGTGCGTGTATGGGCATATAACCCGTTAATTATCTATTGAAAAAATAGCCTCTAATTTATTTATTATTATGAAAAGTCTGGGTCAATAATAGTGAACGTCCGTCGTTGTTATGCAAAGACTAATATTAAGTGATAGACTAACATTAAGTGTATGTTGTTATGCAAAGACTAATATTAAGTGATAGACTAACATTAAGTGTATTTTACTTAAGGAGTCAATATCTTTAGCACACGATATGTGGATGTAATATGCATATGGTCCTTTTAATTAATGATGTGTAGGGTCCTATGTCCCAGTAGCCACTGCTTGAATGTGAATGAGACAACGATGAAAAGAGCAAAAAGCGTGAAAAACAAATTTTTACTTTTTTTTACAGGAAAATGCTATATTAAACACACCCCAACTATAAGGGGAGAGGAAAGAAACATGAATTGCGTCCAAGATAGGAGAAAAGTTTATTCCAGATCTAACATTCTCTAAATATCCATTGAACTAATTATGGCCATCCATTTTTCCATAAAAAAAATAATAATAAAAATAAAATAAAAAAATAACTTTCACCTTTTAAAAATATATATATATATATATATATATATATATATATATATATATATATATATATATATATATATATATATATATATATATATATATATATCACGCAAACCGTTAATCGTTACGCAAAACGAATCGTAACATCGCGATGAGAATTAAATCATTTTTTTATAGAGGGACACTTTAATATAATTTTGACGAAATTTTTTTTCAATTTTTTTTTCAGTTACGTCTGAAAAAATCACATGTGATTTATAAAATCACATGTGATTTATGAAATCACATGTGATATGTGATACAAATCATATGTGATTTTTTCGTAACTGAAAAAATCGAAAAATAAGTTCGTCGAAAATATATTGAAGTGCCCGTCTAACTAAAAATGAACATTGTATATAGTATAGCGCCAACATTTTTTAAGCCTATGAAGTTTCTCTAGGCTCGCTAAATGGTATCACTTTGTAAAGCAAACCATGGGGGCATGTTAATTAAGTAGGAGCATAGTTCATACTGAATCTATTGAAAAACTAAGTGAATTGTTTAGGTTAATTTTGTGCGAGATAATTACACGCTCACTCTAGCTAATATGTTAGTTTCAGTGTAAAATTTTCAATGGGTTATCGAATATATAGTTGCTAAAGTCTTTTTTGGAAGTAGTAGAGTGTGAATCCATTGATGAATTATTCTGTTTGCTATATAGCTATTTCACGCTAAGTGAGCTAAGGGATGTTGCGGAAGTGCGCAAAATACCTGGTTACACCAAGTATGGAAAGTTAGAGCTTGCACGAATGCTAGAACTTGATTTCTGTTGGAATTATATATCATGACAATCAATAATAAAACACAACACATCAAAATATACATGCGGAAGCGTATAGGAAATATTAACGAATAATTAATTATCATAAACAAGAATATGCGTACCTTTTCGATTCAAGAATCAATTCCAGAAAACTAGCAATTGGATGAACCCTAATTAGGGTTTATAGGATTATGTGAATTACCCCTTACCGTTATGTAATTCAATCCAAAAATACTAA
Source organism: Chrysanthemum seticuspe (assembly GCA_019973895.1). Classification (NCBI taxonomy): domain Eukaryota; kingdom Viridiplantae; phylum Streptophyta; class Magnoliopsida; order Asterales; family Asteraceae; genus Chrysanthemum; species Chrysanthemum seticuspe. The sequence continues at coordinate 346,364,810 of BPTQ01000005.1, read as the reverse complement.
CAATAATGTGTTAGTACCACTTTCTTGTACACATGTACTATACCAAATTAAAGGAATGCTAGTTTTAATTTAACAAAACAATTTTAGTTGGAACATCAAAGTGATCGATCCCCTAGGGAGGGTGCACGATCGTTTGGAGCTAAACACACACAAAACACTTTTAGGTTTTAGCTAATCAGTACAAGAGATGCAAAACACAAGACCCCTAGCCTTGTATATATACTTAACTAAACTTGGTGAACAAGTTTGAGTTTGAGTTGGGTTGGGTTTCCTTCCCTTGGCCGATCGGTGGTGTTATCCCACAAGGGGATTCCGGAACCTTCCCAATATTTGCAATCTAGTCCTTTCCAATTACATTTAACGACCGTTAGTCCATTACACTTAATTACTTAACGTCCGTTATAATTATTTTGTTTAATTAATAAATAAATATAACATTTACATTTAATTATTAACTTTAATTCTCATACGCAAAGTGTGCAATCCCGTGGTATCGAGTTCGATTCTAACTCACGTCTACTAATTTATATCTATAAAACCAACAACTCCCACTTAGATATATCTTAATAGAGTGATCAAATCGGTTAGCGTCTAGCAACGCTTCGATGCCTCTAGTACAATTTGAGTAAGGCTCCTGGAAAAACCTTTTAATGATTTCTCATTATTATTATCCTTTTGTTTCTAATACCACGTTAAATAAAGACATGGAATCAAGTCATTCTTTATTAAACTATTCTGTTTCTCGTTATAAGTGATTGACCAAGATTACCAAATCTTCTAAACATATTTAGGGGAGATTTTGGGTGCGGCCAGAAAAACATCTTGTCAACCCTACGAGGGGCCCAACAGTATTAAACTCTAAATAAATTTGAAGGAACAAATTCTATCTTGACTACGAGACTAACCCACAAACTTTGTAACAGATCTGGAAACAACCCTTATGACTACTAGTTACGTATAGCGTTAAGTTGTTCCACATAAATGCACTACATTCATGACACTTATGTGGTATCTCAAGTCTGAGGATAACTATTCATAATTTACTTATAACAATATCCACAAAGTAAATTATGTAGTTGGGATAAGTCTTATATTCAATTCATTGAATATCATCTGAAATTGATATACATTCTCATCAATATACTTTCAAGTATATTATGCCACATCTCTCATATTTGTCTTAGTTTAATGATACTCCCATATCATTAAGCGACAACGGACATTTAGAATAACTTAGTTACTCACGGATTTAAACATGCAAATATAGGACAACAATATTATAAATGAAAATAAACATAATCCAAACTTTATTTCATCAAAATAATAAATGTTTTACAATATCCTTTATCCAAATACTAATCACAGTTCTGCATGAAACTATTAGCTAAACGAAGTCCAATTCCATTGGCATGTCCAATAAGCTTGTCTCTAGCCAAAGCCTTAGTGAAAGGATCAGCTAAGTTATCATCTGTGTGAACTTTCAATAGATTAATTTCACCTTCGCGGACTTGTTCCCGAACATAGTGATACTTCCATAGAAAATTTCTGGTGCCCTTCATGACTCCAGGTTCATTGGCAAATATGATTGCAGCTGTCACAATACATATCAATATGCGATTCAATTGAAGGCATAACACCAAGCTCTGAAATTAATTTCTTAATCCAAACAGCCTCCATCGCAGCTTCCGTATTCGGGTTCTGTCACAGACATCGCAATTGTACTCTGCTTCTTGGTCTTCCAGTCAACTGCTCCTCCATTGATGACAAAGACATAACCCGTCTGAGACTTCGTATCATCTTTATCACACTGCCAGGACGTATCACAGTAACCTGTAACACCAAGCTCTGTGTCTGGATTTCCACCATATACTAAAAATATATCTTTCGTATTCCTAAGATACTTTAGAATATGTTTAACAGCAGTCCAGTGAAGTTCACCCGGATTCTGTTGATATCGATTGGTCATGTTCTGAGCGATCGCCACATCTGGCCTTGTGCATCTCACAGCATACATAATAGATCCTACTGCCGAAGCATAAGGAACTTTCTGCATGTGTGCCACTTCAGCAGGTGTTGAAGCACACATATCGCTACATAAGCCATGCTTTACTTCCATCGGTAAATATCCTTTCTTGGACTTTTGCATATTGAATCTCTTCAATATTTTATCAATGTAAGCACTTTGACTTAACCAATTAACCGCTTTGACCTATCTCGGTAGATCTTAATTTCCAGAATGTATGCAGCTTCTCCTAAATCCTTCATGGAAAAACATTTCCCAAGATATGCCTTAACATTTTGCAAACTTGAAATGTCTTTTCCCATAATGAATATGTCATCGACATAGAGGATAAGGAAAATTACATCGCTCCCACTAACTTTGTGATATACACATGGCTCATCGAGATTTTGAATAAATCCATACCTTTTGATTTCTTCATCAAATCTCTTATTCCATTGCCTTGATGCTTGCTTCAATCCATAAATGGACATTTGAAGTTTGCATACACGGTTTGGAAATTGTGGATTCACGAACCCCTCAGGTTGCTTCATATAGATGTCTTCATCTAAGCGACCATTCAAGAAGGTGGTTTTGACATCCATCAGCCATATCTCATAGTCATAGTACGCTGTTATAGCTATGAGATTCTAATAGCTCTAATGTCCGCTACAGGAGAAAAGGTCTCCTCATAATCTATGCCATAAGTTTGAGTAAAACCTTGCGCAACTAGACGAGCTTTATAGATTTGTATATTTCCATCCATGTCAGTCTTTATTTTATAGAGCCACTTACTTCCAACCACCTTGGCGTTTGGAGGTAAGTCAACCTCTTCCCAGACTTCATTATCTATCATGGATTGCATTTCCCCATTCATTGCAACTTGCCATTTGTCTTTTTCAGGACTTGCCATGGCAGCTTTATAACTAGTAGGCTCTCCAAGATCTCCTAATATAGTTTCCTCAACCTCTACGTTAAGACATAGACGTTCAGGTGCACGCGTAAACCTAACGGATCTACGAACATGAATCATTTCAACTTCAGGTGGAGGGCCCAGACTATCAGGTTCTACCGGAAGTACGTTAGTGTTTTAAGAAGGTAATGCATCTTCATGATCATCTTCCAGATCATAAACTCTCCCACTGAATTCATGAAATACGAGATCACTTTCAAGAAAATCTCCATACCTAGCAACAATTAATTTATTTTCAGTTGGATAGTAGAAGTAGTAACCCATAGTTTCCTTAGTGTATCCTACGAAGATACACTTTACATATCTTTGTTGGAGTTTATCTGCTGAGTCACGTCTAACATACACCTCGCAACCCCAGACCTTTAAATAAGACAGGTTAGGAGCTTTACCATGCCATATTTCATATGGTGTCTTATCAACCTTCTTTGTGGGAACTATATTTAGAATGCGAACAGCTGATTCTAAAGCATAATCCCAAAAGAATAAAGGTAGAGTAGTAAGATTAAACATAGATCGTATCATGTCCAACAATGTACAATTTCTTCTCTCAGATACACCATTTTGTTGTGGAGTATATGGAGAAGTGAGATTCTAGACAATTCCATTCTCAGCTAAGTAATCTTTAAACTTTTGGCTTAGATACTCGCCTCCTCTATCGGATCGAAGAGCTTTAATCTTCTTTCCCAATTGCAGCTCTACTTCTGCTTTGAAAACCTTAAATGTTTCAAACACCTCATGTTTATGCTTAAGTAAATAAACACAACCATAACGGCTGAAATCATCAGTAAAGGTTGAGAAGTTGCTAGCACCTCTCTTTGACACATGTCTAAGTGGTCCACACACATCAGTATGAATAAGACCAAGTAGATCAGACGCCCTCTCCATATTGCTATGAAAAGGTTTCTTCGTCATCTTCCCAGATATGCATGACTCACATATATCAAATGATTCATCATTGATATTTTGCAAAATCCCTTCGTGTTATAGCTTTTGCATGCGAGCCTTGCCTATATGAGAAATTCTACAATGCCAAAGATAAGAAGAATTCAAGTCCAACTTAATTTTCTTATTGATGCTAAACATCGAATTATTATATTCGTTAGATTCATTTCCAATCTTGATGTTTAAGATCAACAGGCACACGTTTGGGACATTGGGTCTCAACAGGGCCAAAAACCATACAAACGCCACAACGAGGTCGTTTCCACTAGTATTCCATTTTGACAGTATGCAATACCTCCCCTTCAACATCCCACCTTGGCACAGCAATAACCATTGTCCCCTTAAGCTCCTCATCAGCCTTGATGTCAATCAAAGCTCGAGCATAATCAAAACGCCCCCATGACTGCAAAAGGAAGGCGTTCCAAATGCATCAAAGGAAGGCGTTTCGTGGTATTGAGGTGGGAAAGGGGGCTAAATTTAGCCCTTCTAAACATAAGAAGCAGGTGTATCAGCCTGTTTCGAAGAAGCCGAATGCTACAAAGAAGAAGATTACTAAATTGGCTAGTACAAATGGGACGAATATTGCTACCTCAAATCCGTTTAATGCTCTTAATATGGTTGATACTGATGAGGCTGATATTCCTAGTGTTACTCTTAACTTGACCAAAGATGGTAGCTCTGCTAAGGGTGGAAATGGTAGCACTAGTACTACTCCTATTGTTGGAAAAATTGAGGAGCTTGAAAAGCTAAATATTGAGGGGAAAGTTACTCTTGTGGATGATGATGGTAAACCTCTTAAAAAGGTTGATTTGAAGGAAAAGGCGCATGATACGGCTACTAAGCCTAGTTCGTCTTCCTCTCCGTATTCTATGGTGGGTAACTCATTCTCTAAAGTGGGGGATGTGATTGTTTCTGACAGTGATGATGAGGAGGTGCATGAGCTTGAAGATTATTATGATGATTATGCGGATCAGGTCTATGATTTACCCGGGCAATTGGATGCTTTTTCTGACATGTATGATATCAAGCTCCAAGGTCGTGGTAGTAAGCAATCTAGATGTTAGGTTATGCTTGGTTTTGTGTCAAATGTAATCTAGTGAGTAGTGGTTGTTTTACTGTTTTAAGGATAGAGAGTGTCTTCTTATGTTAGCTTTACCGCCTATGTAACGGGCTGAGATATAGGACTTAACTCATATCCTTTGTACTTAAATGTTTTTTGGAGTAATATATTTACCGGGGAAACCCTTTACCCAAAAATAGATTCATTTCCAATCACTTCAATTTCAAACACACCATTCACAGTAATCGCATTAAAATAAAATACACCATTTAAAGAAACAGAAATTCTATTACGTGAAAAAGTATGAGTAAAACCATCATCCAACAATACTGAAAAGGAAACAACAGCTGTAATTATAGAAGGTGCGCAATGACAATTGCTCAATAATAGTACTAAGACCGAAGGCAATACTAAACTAAACGTTCCTATGGCTTCAACAGCTGCATGTGCCCTATTGCCCACGTGCAGATATTGCTCCCCATAGGCTAGCTTCCTCTCCACTCTAAATCCCTGTAGTGTATTACAAATGTGAATACCACATCCAGTATCATATACCCAGGAAATTTTATGATTTCAAGTAAATAATTCAATTACAAATAAGTTACCTAAAGAACCGGCGCCCGAGGACCCAACATACTTCGTCTTATTTGCCCGCAATTCATCAAGATAGAGAGCACAGTTTCTCTTCCAATGCCCAACGACCTTGCAGTGGAGGCATGCTTGATCCTTTTTAGGATGGATTTTCCTTCCTAGGAGTAGGGTACTTCTTGGGTTCTGGTTGATAGGCCATAACTTGTTTACCCTTATCAACTTTCCCTTTGCCCTTCACCTTCTTGTTGTTCGCACGCTGTGGTTTTGGCTTATTTATCCTTCCACCTTGAATAGCAAGTACCTGGGTAGTAGGAGCCTTTTGAGGTAACCCTTTTTCATAATCAATTAGCAGTGCGTGTAGGTCAGTAACTGTCTTCCCCATGCAGTGCATATTGAAGTTCCGAACAAAACCATTGAAATCCTTGTTAAGGGATCTATTGATCAAGTTCACAGCAATGTCATTTTCATAAACTTTGCCAAGTGCCTTTAATTGGTCCATGCATCCTTTCATCTCCAATAGAAGAGCACTTATGGGTTTACCCTCTCCCTGCTTGCAGCTGTGTAATGAATCGATCAAATCATAAATTTCGACAGCAGCTGGTTTCTCGAACATAGTTCGAAGTTCATCGAGCATAGTAGATGGGAAGTAGTTTTCGAATGCTTTTGAAGAGCAGGTTCCATCGTTCCCAAAATTAGACAAGCCACATCGTTATGACGCTTATACTCAATTTTCCAAGCATCCTTTTCAGCTTGAGGGGTGGCAGGTGCTGGTTCAGCAGGGCAAGGCGTGTACAGATAATCCAACCGATCAGCAACTCTACAGGAAATTCTCAAAGAGCGGTGCCAATCATTGAAATTCTTAGAACCAGTCAACTTTTCTCGATCAAAAAATGTTTTGAACGCAGAACTTAGTGCAGTGTTAGTGTTATCCTTATTTTGAGCCATTTCTACAGAAAAAAGTTCAAGTATTAGTATTTTCGATAATACAACTTTTCAAGAAAACAAAATATACCCAAGGTAATATAAACATATAACCATATAATTTTCTCGAAAACTAGGATCCAAATTATCATAGGTCCATTACATCAGTTGATCTGCTAGTAATGAAAGCATATAATTAGGTAATCTGTCGAACAATAATTGGCAAACAATTTCCAATTCCTAGATCATTATGGGATTTATATTTTCCAACGCTATTGCAAATATAAACATGTTTCATCACATCTTATGCCTTGAGTCCAGGTCTCACTTCCTACTCAATTTAAGTGTCTAACTTAAAGTACTGCAAATATGTTCATGTAAGGTCTGACTTTACATAAAGATTTACCTTTCCATCACAATCTCGCCAAGTTCTGACATGACGTAGATTGAAACTTCAAGTGTTCCTTTTAATTAGATGGCACATAACTTAATTTATAAAGGGTACTAGTTTTGATTTTATGTGGTCAAATTAAATATGTACAAAGATGTCATGCATTCATCTTGTAGCATAGATTTAATAAAAAACCTTTTTATTACCAATTCATAAAGATCAAATTATCAAAGTTTTGATTGAGGTATTGGTTTCGCCAATCAAGGAATTTACCTTTAATTATCGTTCATTATACCGTACTTTTTCATAAGTGTAAACACTTAGTGTTTCAGGTAATTACCACCGAAGTGGCGCATGGAATAAAAGCTAATTCGCCCTTAAGATGATTTTGTACATTTATGGCTTACTTAGTAGCTCCAATTTGACTCGCAAGCAAGTGGAGAATTCGGTCAGCACTGAAGCAATAACCTCCTTCTTTAAGGTCACAATTTAATGCGCTCCCCTCCTAATACTTCCCACACAGTCCGTCAAATTGGGTGAGCCGTTCAGACCATTTGTACCAAAATCACCAATCAATTAAACTATTGAAAACTTAACTCTTCAAAACAAATCAAATTTCACTATTGTTTAGTCCGTATTATTTTTCTATCCAAAATTACCCTTTGCTTAAAACTTGTCATAGATAATAAGCAAACAAGTAAACCAATAAAAAATAAACAACTAAAAATCAATGTGCACATAACTAACACTTTAATACGTGTAAACGAGTAGCCACATGCAACTTATTCGATAAAACCTATTAATAATCAATGTTTAGGTTAATTAATGTATATATTGATTAGGGCTTTCACTTTCTCAATTGAAAGTGAGCCACATACATCGACGAATCGATTGCGTAAACCCTTAATTAAAATATAACAAATTGCACATAATTGATTCATTAATATATATAGTTGGAGTCTTCCCCAATTCAAGATTTATCATAAATAAACATGTGATAAAATATCTTAACAATTAAACTATTAAAGCAACTATCCATGACAAACATGCATGTATCATCATGGATATAGCATAACAATTTATTCAATTAGTCACAAGATCGCATATCATTCCATGTTACATAACATATTATTCATGAATTAATCACATAACATATATATTAATTCTAGGTTTCGATAAGGTTAACAAACAATTTAAAACCCTAAATTATTATTTAATGAATCGACTAAAAAAAATGGGGTACGCCCCATATATTTTAAAAATCGACCCATGCAAAAAATTAAAGCAAACCCTAGATAAATCATATCAAACAACATACAATTATTCATTTTTTACGCATTTAGTAATTAATTACTCATTGAAACCAATGACTCATGACGCCACTGTTGGAATTATATATCATAACAGTCAATAATAAAACACAAAACATCAAAGTATACATGCGGAAACGTATAGGAAATATTAACAAATAATTAATTAACATAAACAAGAATATGAGAACTTTTTCGATTCAAGATTCAATTCCAGAAAACTAGCAATTGGATGAACCCTAATTAGGGTTTATAGGATTATGTGAATTACCCCTTACCGTTTTGTAATTCAATCCAAGAATACTAACAATAATGTGTTAGTAACACTTTCTTGTACACACGTCCTATACCAAATTAAAGGAATGCTAGTTTTAATTAAACAAAACAATTTTAGTTGGAAAATCAAAGTGATCGATCCCCTAGGGAGGGTGCACGATCGTTTGGAGCAAAACACACACAAAACACTTTTAGGTTTTAGCTAATGATTACAAGAGATGCAAAACACAAGACCCCTAGCCTTGTATATATACTTAACTAAACTTGGTGAACAAGTTTGAGTTTGAGTTGGGTTGGGTTGGGTTTCCTTCCCTTGGCCGATCGGTGGTGTTATCCCACAAGGGGATTCCGGAACCTTCCCAATATTTGGAATCTAGTCCTTTCCAATTATATTTAACGACCGTTAGTCCATTACACTTAATTACTTAACGTCCGTTATAATTATTTCGTTTCATTAATAAATAAATATAACATTTACATTTAATAATTAACTTCAATTCTCATACGCAAAGTGTGCAATCCCGTGGTCTCGAGTTCGATCCTAACTCACGTCTACTAATTTATATCCATAAAACCAACAATTTCGTTGCAGGTGCGTGAGTGACTAATTTCGTTACAACTAGATGTGCCATTTTCAACCCCTTTACCTAAGAATGGGTCGAATTAGGTTAAGTTGTATTGTAACAGGTCAAACGAGTAAAAAATGTTAGAAAACGGGTCAAATGGATCGAAAAGGTTCAAAGTCACCAAAGGTGAGTATATTAAGGAAAAATATCCTAAATCAAGTTGTTAAGTAATTAGAACCTTATTATTCGAATTATATAATCTTTTGTAATCTTATTTGATACTTTGATTATTTATAGACAAAAAGTGTGTCTAGGTCATCCTCACTCGACTAGTTTTGACACTTTACCCGAACCACCCTATTTTTTCCCGTCAAGTTTTAGACTTGGTTTAAATTTACGTGTGTATGAAAAGGGAAAAGAAAAAACAGAGCAGACTCGGCCACACATAAATTCGCGACATTCGAAGAAACCACCACTTCCAAAGATACCATTACTTCTAAAGTTTACAATCTTTGTTTGTTTTGATTATAAAAACATCAACTTCAAAAACATTATGGCACCCATAATAATCTCTTTTAAAAGTTACAATGCTTCTAGTAACAGTTTTTAGCTTAAAGTCTATTGACCCAACTAGAAATTGTTGGAAAATTTAGTGTACTTGTGGGATTAGTTCACACCTGGTTTTGGGTTAGGAGGTACGGAGTGTACACCCATGAGGTCCCTGAACACCCTGACTCAATAGTGGTTTGTACTGGTAGTGCTAAGTTAGTACGGATAGTGCTAAGTTAGTACTGATAGCCAGTGTTTCCACTGCTAGTGTGGTAACTGATGGTTCCTGCTGGTAGTGTTATGGTTCCTACTGTTAGTGTAATGGTTCCTGCTGATCGTTCCTGCTAGTAGTGTTTGGTTCCTGCTGCTAGTGTAATGGTTTCTACTGGTAGCGTTGCAGTGATTAATTTGTAACAGCTTTGACTCATTCAATTGGCTGTTATGACTGCTTTATGACCACGTTTAATTGGTCATGTAACCACTATTTCTATGATAATGAAGGTTTATTATGGGTGATTAATTGGCCGTTAATCATACATAATGTCCATTGATTAGTGTTAAGTACACACTAAAAAAAAGGAACAATATCAGGAGAAAGAAACTAAAAGCTTAAACACTTATAAGCGCAAGGGTTATTGAATTGTGCCTAATTCTATAACTACATTTGGTCTTTTCCCAAGTAGATGTTCGTGTAACTCAGGAATTATGGTCGAATAGTTTACTTTGGAAAGTGATCACACGATTCCAAGTGATATATGGTAACCACCTAGTGATATTGCTACTGTCTTTGATTATCTTATGTGACAACTCGTACTTTCAGGTCATTTCTCAAATTTACTATTCACGAAACACTATTCATTCCCGAAGAAAATCACTATTCATGCTTCACTATTCATCATTTGTCGTAAACTAGGTTTACGAGTAACAAATTCGCGTAACCGTAAGGGTTTAGCTGCGAATTCATGAACAATCATTGAAGACATTTCATATAGACTAGATTTAGTCTACATATCATTAGTAACATCATCATCATATTAGTTCATGCATGGATTTGCATATTTCATTAAACGTGTATTTTCCTATTAAATAAACGCTATCGCGTAATCATTTATTATGAATATTAATCCGACAATTCCAAAAAATTATCCTGATATATTTTTATACTCATTTTAATACTATAAAAATTATATTATTAGTTTACCCGATGTTTTAAATTTATTTTGTATATAAATTGTTATATACATATATTTACGACGGTTTACGTGAGTTCGATTCGATAATTATTTATTCACCCAAAACTTGCGAGGAATGTATTTTTATAATTTTTATGACTTCATATATTTTATTTTGTTTTGTTCACTTCCTTTAGGCACCTTCATGTTATGAACGTACCATCGACCTACAATTTTATTGTCAAATAAATTTCAATGATATGCTCAAACTATTTTTAGAATAGTTAGTGTCACCCAAACTTAAAAACTTAGTTTATTTTTACATTAAAACGTCTTTTTATGTGAAACCCGTATTTTGCACTTACTTGTTTATTTATTTATTTATTTTATTTTTATTTTTACGCTTTAGACTCTAGCCATTTTGTGAGACAACGCCACTAATATTGTTCTTGTGTTAAAATTGAAACACGTTAACATCTAAATGTTTACCACCTCATGATTTTACTTTCGTAGTTCTTACATCTAGCTTCCATGTGGACTCTAAACCAAATCTCCACTTAAAACGTGTAGCAACCAAATTAAATCTCTTGTAACTATGTAATATATTATAACTATGTCTACACCATAGTTTTTTAAAAAGAAGAAAACCAGTGAAGGCTTTTATAATATTTGAATCAAGCGCTTGGCTGCTTCAATAATTGACAAACTATCTCGAATACGTAATATCGACTTTTCATTCTTATTTGTTTTTGCAATATGCTTAAAACAGTTTCTTTGTATGTATTAGATTTAGTCATGTTTTTCTTTTTCTGGAAAATTTTATAAATATATATATATATAAAAAAAGAGTTTAGAAATATTATATGAATGTATTCTTACTATGATGAAATAGAAATACTGTATCATGTTCAATTGGAACAAAATATTGAACAATATTGCATCATCAAATAGTACCAACTCTTAACATGGCCATGATGCAATATCAAAATGGTTACTAAATATTTGCATAAAGTACCATTTTTGTAAATAAACTATTGACATAGTTACATCATTCATGATAAGCTTATGATTCCTCAGTGAAATTTGTATATACTCATCTATTTTTTTTTAAACCAATACTTCTTTTATTTTATAATCATTTATTTTAAGATTTGGACATGTTATGTCAACGTTTTAAACGACAGCTAATTTGATATCATAATGACTAGCTAATAAGTATATAAAAACCCAATATATATGTCTATCAGTTGAGTTTATTTTTAGAATTTTTGATAAGTAATTTTTATCTCATGAGTCTAAATGGGTGACCTAGCTAGTTGTCGTTCTTTTTATCCGAGCATATCATTTAAATTTTTAATATGTAAATTTCTTACTTCCCATAGGTCGCGTCTAAGAGGCCTACGTTCAAGGGTTGCTTAGTATATACTCATTGTATTGCTCTTGTACTTGTACTCCCGTCTTACTAGTTAAGGTGAGTTTTCATAGCCCCGTTGTACATGTTTATACTTATTTTCAAACCTACGGGGAGAATACATTGCACATCATTTTTATGACGATACCAAGTATATCAAATTCATTTACATTGCTTAAGTTACCTCATGCCAATTGAATGTCCCCATTACATAACATGAACCGTTAATTCTGAAAGATACGAGGGTGAGTGAATAGATCTATTGAGGGTGACTCCTCCATCCGGGTTGGTGGATTCTAACTGGTCAAACGGATGCATTTCATTTAATAACATTATTGAGTTGTTTGGCAAACACTCTGTTGGGGCGAACATCATGATCAGTCTAGTTTCGGTGTCATGGACTTATAGCAATTGTAACATTTTTATGTGGCATATTTGTCATACATGGCCTATACTTGTGTAGTCGTATAAAATATTTTTCATAAACCTATGATTTCTCACCAACATTATTGTTGACCGTTTTAGCAATGTATTTTCATGTAACTAAGGCATTATATCATAGCACGCATATGGACCATCATAGAGTCGCGGCGACGAAGCGTCTCATGTGTAAATTATGGCATTTTCAAAACATCGTTTAGCTTGTAATAAACATATTTCCGCAACTTTATCTACTTTTGGGACCTATCTTGTAACTCTGAATGTTTTAAATAAATATCAAACGATGTGTTTTCAAACGACACTTTTGGTCGTTCTATATAACTGTGATTGTAATGCTATGACAGTCAATCCCCAGGAATTCCATTCCGCTGCAAAACAGGTAATTTGGGGGTGTGACAGATTGGCATCAGAGCTTCAGTTATAGAGAACTAGGTTGCATCATTGACCCTAGACTATAGCTACATCATCATAGCATCTCATCATTTCATCATAAGTGCATATTCACTTTACATGCGGATTCATATACATTTTATTCTAGTTATTTACTTTTATTTTTCATCGGTTGTCACAGAGATGTCTTCAGATTCCGACACTATTACTATATCATCTGACACGAACCTGGAGGATGTCTCATCCAACACCAACATGAACGATGCCTTATCACACACCACTGTAGTCTTATCTTCGATTGGCTCTAATTCAGCCCTACCACTTATAGTGACTGACACCGAGACTGAACCCTTTGAGGAGGGCGAAGTCGCACCTACCCCACCTGTTAGCCCTACACATGGCCTGATTCACCCACCATCACCACTATTATCATCATCATCTTCATCATACTATCTTAGGGACCCTATACCTACATTGGACTTGCCGCTCAAAAAGCGGGCACGTTTTGACATCCCTGCATCACCCTCTACAGAGCCTGAACCACCTGTTAGGTTCAAGATAGGTGAGAGCTCAAAGGCTGCTGTTGCTAGACAGCCTTCCACTGACACATTAGGGGGACGTATAGATAGCCAACACGTACAGATTGATAGGATGTTAGGACAGTTATAGGAACTGTCATTGGATCGAGTGGAGGCCATTGAGAAGGAGATTGAGGGTCTCGTGATAGGTAGGGTTTCGATCGATGTTTCGTACCAGGGTTTAGAATCTAGACAGTTAGAGAACAGGGAGTATATTGTTGAGTTGAGGCAGGAGATGCCTGAGTTATATGATAGAGATGAGATGGCACAGGACGAGCTACAGCGACAGGCTCAGGAGTTGGCATTAGCTCGTGAGAGTATTGTTACTGCACAAGGTCAGATTAGCGAGTTGAGGGATATGGTTGCTAGTTTGACTACACAGGTTCGAGATCTACAGGATCGATCAGGCAGAGCACCAAGAGGTGCCTAGTGTAGACTTTTATCATGTATAGTTTTTACTACTATCCTAGTCACGAGGTGTGTGGCATAGTTTAAAGAACTTGTTGTCTTTTGGTTGTTGTACAAACAAATATATCAAGTATTGACTCTACTATGTAGGAATGGTTTTACTATCTATGATATCGGTCCATGTAGGCCGAAATTTTCATGTATATTATCCACGTGTGTTGTGATTATATTTGTGATATTTCGTGGTTGTTCCGTTGTGGTCTCATTTATATTATGCATGTTGTGGTTGTGGATATATATATGTGTATTTCTACTTACGAGTTCTCATAATTGTTTCATCTTATGGTTTTGAAGAGTAATGGCGCCAAAGAAAGCTATACCTGAATTGACACAAGCAGCTATGCAAAAGTATGTGAGGGATAGTATAGCTGAGGCATTAAGGACTGAAAGAGCAACTGTGGCGGCTGCTGCTGAGGCTGAGGCTACTGCCGAAGCCGCTAGACTTGCCACTGCTGCTGAAGCTGCCAGGCTTGCTAATGCTGCCGAGGCTGCGGCAACTGCTGAAGCTACTAGAATTGCGGCTGCTGCTAAAGCTGCCAGACTTGCTGCTGCTGCTGCAGGAATTGCAGGAGGATCTGGGGTTCGGAGTTGTTCATATAAGGATTTTAAAAGCGGAGACCCCACAAAGTTCAAGGGCACCGAAGGGGCCACTGCCATGGTTCGATGGTTCGAGAAAATGGAGTATGTGTTTTTGTTATGTAATTGCCCTGACGATAGCAAGGTTAAGTTTGCTACGAGTACACTACTTGATGGGGCAATGTCGTGGTGGAACTCGTATGCTCAGCCAATGGGAATGGAAAATGCTTTCAAGCTCACCTGGGAGCAATTCAAAGGTTTGTTAACAAAGAAGTATTGTCCGCGTACGGAGGTGAAAAAGTTGGAGACCGGATTTTATGAACTAGTAACTGTTGGGTATGACATTGATACTTACATTCGAAGGTTTCAAGAATTGGCCGCGTTATGCCCATCTATGGTTTCGGATAACGAGAAGCTACTGGAGGCTTTCATTGGGGGACTTCCCCAGATTATTCAAGGAGACGTGATTTCTTTTGATCTGAAAACGATTGAGGAATCTATTCGAGTGTCTCAAAAGCTCATGGCACAAGTAGTAAAGAGATGCAACATCACCAACACCAATCGAAACAACAACAACAATACCAACAACCGCTCCAATTACAACAATAACCGAAACAATTACACCAACTACAACAATAACAACAACAACAACAAACGAAAGTGGGACAACAACAGAGGTGGAAATGCTACTCAACAACCACCCAAGATACAAGATGTTGCAAAGGCCTATGTTGCAGGCCCAAAGGAAAGAAAAGGGTACACGGGGGTTTTGCCTAAGTGTAATAGGTGTTTGAGTCACCACAAGCCCGGTCGTTGCCCTGATCCATGCGGGAATTGTAAGAAAGTGGGTCATCAAACTAGGGAATGCAAGTTGCCAGCTATGGGAGAAAATCAAAAACCACAAGTGACATGTTTTGGTTGTGGAGAAAGGGGACACTACAAGACTGACTGTCAAAAGGGAAGGAACCAAGGAAACAGGAATCAAGGTGGAATGGCACAAGGAAGAGCCTATGTCATGGGAGGTGGAGAAGCCAGGGAGGACCCGAATGTTGTCACGGGTACGTTCCTTATCAATAATCGTTATGCATCAGTTTTATTTGATTCGGGAGCCGATAAAAGCTTTGTGTCCACTATATTTGCACCTTTACTCAATATCAAACCAACCACATTAGACACATCATACAACATTGAATTAGCTAATGGTAACTTAATTAGCACCGACACCATTGTCCGTTGTTGTACACTCAATTTTCTAAATCATCCCTTCAATATAGACCTTATGCCCGTAGAACTTGGTAGTTTCGACGTCATCATCGGCATGGATTGGTTATCCAAACATCGTGCAAGAATCATTTGTGATGAAAAAGTTGTTCATCTTCCTTACAACGGCGAAACTTTGATCATTCGTGGGGAATGAAGTGGAACTAGACTCAGTATTATATCATGCATCAAAACGGAGAAGTACATAGAGAAAGGTTGTTATGCTTTCTTAGCACATATAACCGAGAAGAAGTCGGAAGAGAAGCGACTTGAAGATATACCAATTGTTCGAGAATTTCCTAAAGTCTTTCCCGAAGACTTACCAGGACTTTCGCCTACACGCCAAGTAGAATTTCAGATTGACTTAGTACCAGGAGCTGCACCAGTTGCACGAGCACCTTACCGACTAGCACCATCAGAAATGCAGGAGTTGTCTAACCAGTTGCAAGAAATTTTAGACAAAGGATTCATTAGACCAAGTTCCTCGCCTTGGGGAGCACCGGTCTTGTTTGTAAAGAAGAAGGATGGATCCTTCAGAATGTGTATAGATTATAGAGAGCTAAACAAATTAACGGTGAAGAACCGTTACCCACTTCCCAGAATCGACGACTTGTTCGATCAGTTGCAAGGCTCTAGTATCTACTCAAAGATTGACTTAAGGTCAGGTTACCATCAACTTAGAGTTCGGGGGGAGGATGTCCCGAAAACAGCATTTAGAACTCGCTATGGTCATTATGAGTTTCAAGTAATGCCGTTCGGATTAACCAACGTACCTGCGGTATTCATGGATCTCATGAATAGGTGTGTGTAAACCGTATTTGGATAAGTTTGTGATAGTATTTATAGATGAAATATTGATTTACTCGAAGAACAAAGAAGAGCACGAAGGGCACCTCAGAACGATCTTAGGACTACTCAAGAAGGAGAGATTGTATGCCAAATTTTCGAAGTGTGATTTTTGGATCCGAAAAGTACAATTTCTTGGTCATGTCATCGATAGTCAAGGATTACAGGTTGACCCTGCAAAGATCGAGGCTGTAAAAGATTGGGTTACACCAACAAACCCTAAGGAGATCCGTCAATTTTTAGGACTTGCCGGATATTACAGAAGATTCATTGAAGGTTTTTCAAAGATAGCTAAAGCTTTGACCAAGTTGACACAGAAAAACAAGAAGTACGAATGGGGAAAGAAACAAGAAGTTGCTTTTCTGTTGTTGAAGCAAAAGTTTTGCAGTGCGCCAATTTTGGCACTACCCGAAGGGATCGAAAACTTCGTTGTATACTGCGATGCTTCACACAAAGGACTTGGAGCTGTGTTAATGCAGAACGAGAAGGTGATAGCTTATTCTTCTTGACAACTTAAGGTTCATGAGAAGAATTACACCACTCATGATCTTGAGTTGGGAGCCGTAGTTTTTGCACTCAAGATTTGGAGGCACTACCTTTACGGAACTAAATGTACGGTGTTTACGGACCACAAGAGTTTACAATATATACTTGATCAGAAAGAGCTTAACATGAGACAACGTCGTTGGTTGGAATTACTCAGCGATTACGATTGTGAAATCAAGTATCACCCGGGAAAGGCCAATGTTGTGGCTGATGCTCTTAGCCGGAAAGAAAGACCCAAACCTTTAAGAGTAAGATCAATAGGAATGACGGTTAGTTCACCTTTACCATAAAAAATACTCGAGGCACAGATCGAGGCACTCAAGGAGGAAAACCGACCAAGTGAAAAGCTTTATGGTATGCCCAAAAATGCAAATGGCTTGGTAAAGAGAGCAGATGGAGTATTATGCTTCAAGGATATAATGTGGGTACCATTTTATGGCGGGATACGAGAATTGATTATGCACGAGTCGCATAAGTCAAAGTATTCTATTCACCCAGGATCTGATAAGATGTACCAAGATCTCAAGAAACTTTATTGGTGGCCGAATATGAAAGCAGAAATTGCCACGTATGTTAGCAAAAGCCTTACTTGCTCTAAGGTAAAAGCTGAATACCAGAAACCTTCAGGATTACTTCAGCAACCAGAAATTCCCCAATGGAAATGGGAACGCATTACAATGGATTTCATCACTAAACTCCCTAAGACATCAGGAGGTTACGACGCTATTTGGGTAATCGTTGACCGTCTTACCAAATCAGCCCATTTCATACCAATTAGAGAGACTTATTCCATGGAACAACTTACTAGACTTTATGTCAAGGAAATAGTCTCAAGGCACAGTGCACCAATTTCCATCATTTCCGACAGAGATAGTCGATTCACTTCAAACTTCTGAAAAACATTACAAGATTCATTTGGAACCAAATTAGAGATGAGCACTGCCTATCATCCTCAAACCGATGGTCAGAGCGAAAGGACAATTCAGACGTTAGAAGGTATGCTGAGAGCATGTGTGATTGATTTTCGAAAAAGTTGGGCTAACCATTTACTATTGATCGAATTCTCGTACAACAATAGTTATCACACCAGCATAAAAGCGGCACCATTCGAGGCACTCTACGGTCGAAAGTGCCGATCACCTGTTTGTTGGGCCGAGGTTGGCGACGCACAACTCACTGGTCCAGAAATGGTTCGGGAAACAACAGAAAAGATAGTTCAAATCCGAGATAGACTCCGAACTGCCAAAAGCCGACTGATCTGTGCTAAACCAGTCAAGTCTAATCACACAAGCTAGCCACTTGTGAATGGCTAACCGTAATAGACTTAAAACTGCTTAAAACACAAATACAATGAAGATCTGGAGAATACAGTGAAGATCTGGTGTGTCAAAACAAACTCAGATGATAGAGTGATCACTAAGGATAGTGATCAGTAAAGGTTTTGATTTGAGAAATTACACTACTGATTGATTGGAATGGAATGGAATACAGAATTGGAAAGCACAACAATCAGATAAAAGAAACGCAAAACTTACGTTTAAAAACTACGTATACGTACAAAATAAAAAGTGAAATCTAAGAAGTAAAAGACCTAAAAATATAAAAATGACATTTTTGGAATCCTAAAAATAAAAGAAAATTATTAGAAAAAGAAAATTATTTTTAACACTATCTAATTAATTATTATTAATTAAAAACTATTTTAACTATTTAATAAATACTCTAAAATAGAAGAAAATACAAAATAAGGCGAGAAAAATAAACTTATGATTCAGAAAAATCTAAAATACTATAAAACTTATTTTAAAATTAAAAATATATTTTTCACACTTTTTATCTAATTATTATTAATTAATAACTATTTAAAATACACTTAATTACTAGAAAATATAAAATAAACCTAGAAAAATGAAATTTTAACTTGGAAAAATCTAAAATATGATAAAACTAATTTTATAACTGAAAAGATATTTTTTATGCTTTTTAATTATTTATTACTAATTATTTAATACTTATTAACTATTTATAATTATAATAAATACTAAAAAGATTAGGAAAATTATGAAACTTTTTCTAAAAATACTATATGATGACAGAAAACTAAGAAAAATAGAAAAGATTTGCTTATTAATAAGCTAAAAAGAAAAATAAAAAAGCTAGGAAATATTAAATAAACACTATCACTGATTTTAACTTGATATTTTTCTGGATTTTCTTTTTGAAAACTACTTTAATACTGATATTATGAAACTTTAACAAAGATAAAAATTTTACAAATAAAAAATAAGCAGTTTGAGGAGCTTATAATCACAACAGTTATACTTATGAGCTTATTTGGTGAAATAAGCTCAGACAAGCTAACCAGCTGAAACAAAAGCTTAAAATAGATGCAAACAAACTAGATGAACTGAAATGAAGCTAAGAGATACAAAGAAGCACACTGAAAAGCTATTAAAAAGGTAATAAGCACTTATTGACAACATAGAAATGGGACAAACTTAGAGCTTATTGCAGCCCTAGCCAACAAGCTTCAAAATGAAAAACAAGGCTTGATACTTTAAGATGACCAGGTTGGCTATCCAAAGAAACAAAGATCACAAGATTTGACCCACTAATAAGCTCTGTGCAAGCTTATCAATATGAACCTATTCACTGTGCACAGGGCAGTGTTTTCAAACAGGTACCACAAATAAGCCAATTAAAAAGCACTTAATAAGCTAGACAGAAGTGAACTAACATTTTTCTATTTTTGTATACCAACTGAACTTTAATATCCCAAGAGATTTTAAGCTAAAACTTAATATTTAACTCACACTAAAATTACCTTTTTTATTCAAAAACGACCCAAATGAAAATTTGACTTTTAACTTAAACTAAAAGTTTGACTTATATGAACTTTAATCTGATTTAAATCACTGAATATGTTGTTTTGAGGTATGTTAAGACTGATTTGAACAAGATTAATAACTTATAAACACAAAACAATGATCATAGATCATGACATTCCAACAGTAAACAAGGAAATTGAGATCACTTGAGATTTTGACTTTTGCTAAATGACCACTGGTTTTTCTTGGTTTACTTGAGTTATAAAGGACTAGTGAGACACAAAGACGGTACAAGCACTCAACACAAACAAGACCTGATCAGTTTAAGCAAGCAAATCCAAACACCCTTTAAGTGTCTGATATGGAACCTTTTCAAAGCAGATCACAAAGTTCAACCATGAAACTGATTTCAGACCTTATATAACTACTTTTTAGGACTAATTAATCATTAAACAACACCCATTACAACAGTAACTAAGAAATGATGAAGAAGCAGTTTTAATTGTTGTAACTAAGTTTTTATAAACTACAACTTTGAAAGAACAACCACTTGATTTTAATGTTTACATACACTTAATTATAACTAATAAACAAGAAAACACAAGAATTAAGGCTACTGAATAATCAAAACAGTGAAATGCAAAAAATGAGTAAAAGGCTTACAAATGGCTATCCAACTGAAAACTGAGATCAAGGACCAACTAACACCCCTATTAGCTTACCACTAAGCTTCTAACCCAAGGCCATCCAAGATTTACCCTGCTCCAGCTGTGTACACCATTTCCAATGGATTTTTGATTTTTAAACTATTTAATTGGTATTTTTGGTGATTTTCTCTTTTTGATGCTAAACTGAATTTTATGATATCTAATAGCTTTTATAAGCTATATAGGAGCTCACATGATCTAATTCAGTCCAAAATAACAAATACAAACAACATAATAATCATATGAGATTTTAACTTGAAATTTCACAAACTTGATAATGAAGTTTAAAACTGAAATTGATGGTTAAAAAAGTTTAATAATACACTAAATACTTGAAATAAAGAGCTTTAAAGCTAAATCATACACTAAAAATGGAAAGTTAGCTAAAACGACATAGAAATTTAAAAGATTACTCTAGATGATTGATACATTGCATCTCTCTCCCTTTATAATGACTTTTGTGACTCAATCTTGACCTCTGAATCTTTCCCACCAAATTCTAGCCCTTGGATCTCTCTAACTCATCAGAACCATACAAGTGGATTTTGGCGCCAATTTTCTTTAAAGCAGGTTTTAGACATTAATGAGGGTGGGTTTCAATCAATTAAGAGTTTTGGTGTTTAGAGGAGGTGGAGGGGACAAAGTATGGAGAGGGGGGTTGAAAAGGGTGGAAAACCATGCCTGGTTTTGGTGTTTCAGCTGGGGAGAGGGAGAGCTACAGTAAACCTGGTTTTTAGGCGCGCGTGGGGTGTTTTTGACTTTTGTTGACCGGTGGGTGGGTTAATATTAAGGGTTCGGGTCATGTGGAGATTGGGCTAGGGGATGGATTGGGCTTGATATTTAAAAGGGGTCCGGTTTGGTTTAGGAATAAGCACAAGGACCAAATTTGCAATTTATCCAAACTTCAAAGACTGAACTTGACACTTTTCCAAACTTCTCACAAGGACTAAACTTGCCATAAATGAATAGTACATGGACTACTTTTGCATAAAATTCCATTTTAAAATGTCCAAGGACTACTTTTGCAATTTTTCAAACTTTAAGGACCTTTCTTGCCAACTGACCAAAGAATCATTCAAGGATCATTTTTTACAACTTAGAATACTTCAGGGACCTTGAATGATAAAATTCCACATTTTTGAATTCCAGGGACTAGATTTGACAACTTTTAAAACTTGGGGGACTAAAACTGCCAATTTTGCGAACTTTATACATTTTTCATCTGATTTTGATATTTTTGCATTTAAAACACATAAAACACTGATTTGTGATATTTTGATCATTTTGATGTGTTTCTGAGTGCTTTCAGATGATTTTGCAGTTTAGATTGTATAAAAAATGATGAGTATTTAGACACTCATCAATCCCCCACACTGAGATATTGCTAGTCCCTAGCAATGATTTGAGAAAACTTAATGGATTTGAAAAACTCTTTACCAAAAGCCATTACTTCTGGAGTAGCCAAATGTTTCAGTTCAAGTAAGAACTATGATACACTGATAACCATCTGATTTATTGGCAAATCATAAACCATATAACGGATTTGATGTGTCTTTACCAGAAGCCGTTTGCTCTGGACTAGCCAACTCTTAGATAAATTATCAATATTATCTTTGGTGAGCCGATTACCAATTATGGTTTTCCAACTGCCTTTACCACAAGCCATAAACTTGCGGGCTAGCCAACTCTTTACTTTTTAGGATATGGCGAGCTGAAAACCATACAATTTTGGGCAAATTGCAAGCCATATAAACGGATTTTAGAAATCTTTACCAAGAGCCGTTTGCTCCTGGATTAGCCAATCCTTTTGTCTTACAGACATGGCGGACTGATAACCAAGCTGAGTAAGTGAAAAACACTTACTCCAAAAAAAATTTTGGCCAAAAACGGGGGAATTGGGTGGATAAATATGATAAAATTCGTGAGAATTCCCCCCCACACTTAGAAATGAATATTGCCCTCAATATTCAAAGTACCGGCGGTTATGCCGAAACAAAGAACGTAAAAGGGAAATACTACGGCCATTATTATGAAAGATTTTTTTTTTTTTTTTTTCAGAACATGATTTTATATACAACAGCGTGGGGAAACTCCCCCACACTAGGGTGGTAGAAAGGGGGTAAGAAGACATAAATATGGGTGAAAACCCATATGGTGCGTGCTAATGTTTTTGATTCCCGAGTCACTAGCTTGACTCGATCCCCGCATTCATTGGTTCATGGGGAAAGTTTGTAGATCCGGGACAACCACAGGGGGAATGTCCTCTCCAAAGTAATGCTTCACTCGATGACCATTCACTTTAAAATTAGGACCATCGGGTTGAGATAACTCGATGGTGCCATAAGGATAAACCTCAGCGATAGTAAATGGACCAGACCAGCGGGACTTGAGCTTTCCCGAGAAAATCTTCAATCTTGAGTTGAAAAGAAGGACTCGATCACCAATGTTGAAAACGCGGTTCTTGATCTTGGAGTCATGAATCTTCTTTGTCTTTTGTTTGTAGATCAAAGAGTTCTCGTATGCTTGATCACGAAGTTCATTTAATTCATTCATTTGAACTTTTCTATGATCACCAGCTGTCTGTATATCGAAATTTGCATGCTTCAAGGCCCAGTATGCCTTGTGCTCTAACTCAATCGGAAGATGACATGCCTTTCCGTACACTAGCTTGTATGGAGTACACCCGATGGGTGTTTTGTAAGCTGTACGGAAGGCCCAGAGTGCGTCATCCAGCTTATCCGACCAGGATGCACGATTTTCGCCTACTGTCCTTTCAAGGATTCTTTTAATACCACGGTTTGAAACTTCCACCTGCCCACTTGTTTGGGGGTGGTATGCAGTAGAGAGACGGTGGGTAACACCATACTTTTGCATGACTCTTTCAAATTGGTCATTACAAAAATGTGTACCACGATCACTGATTATAGCACGAGGAGTTCCAAACCTGGCAAAAAGAGATTTCAAAAATTTCACAACTACTCGGGCATCATTTGTAGGTAAAGCTTTCGCTTCAACCCATTTTGACAAATAGTCAACAGCCACGAGTATGTACTTATTACCACGAGATGAAGGAAATGGCCCCATAAAATCAATACCCCATATGTCAAATATCTCACAAACTTGAATGGCATTTTGCGGCATTTCATTTCTTTGAGATATATTGCCATGACGTTGACAAGCGTCACAGGCTTTGACAAATTCGTGGGCATCCTTATAGATTGTGGGCCAATAAAACCCGGAATCAAACACCTTTTTGGCGGTGTAGTTTGGACTATGATGGCCTCCGGTGGGTCCAGCATGGCAAGCTGTGAGAATGTCAATAGCTTCCTGTCCATAAACACACCGTCGGATGACTTGATCCGCACAGATTTTGAATAAGAAGGGGTCGTCCCAGAAATAATGTTTAACATCTTTGAAGAATTTGTTCTTCTGTTGGGTCGACATCCCTTTCACAATGAAGTTACCCGCATGGTAATTTGCGAAGTCAGCAAACCATGGGGTGGTAGAATTTCCACGAAAAGAAACCGCATTGAGTGTCTCGAGAGGAAATGTTTCATTAATTTCCTTTTTCTCGAAAACATCTTGGTGAGGATTTTCTAATCTGGACAGATGATCAGCAGCTAGATTCTCAGCTCCTTTTTTATCACGTATAATGATATCAAATTCCTGGAGGAGGAGAATCCAACGAAGCAATCTCGGCTTTGCATCTTGTTTTGCAAAGAGATATTTAAGAGCCGAGTGATCCGTATACACTACACATTTGGTCAAGATTAAGTACGGCCGAAACTTCTCAAATGCATACACCACGGCTAATAGCTCTTTTTCTGTGGTGGTGTAATGAGTTTGAGCTTCAGTCATAGTTTTACTTGCGTAGTGGATAGGCTGAAAATGCTTGTTTCTACGTTGCCCTAAGACTGCACCGATAGCAAAATCACTTGCATCGCACATGAGCTCAAAAGGTAAATCCCAGTCGGGAGCAACGAGAATGGGTGCTTCAGTAAGCTTTTTCTTCAATGTTTCAAAAGCTATGATGCACTCGGGTGAGAAGATAAAAGGAGCATCCTTTTCAAGAAGATGGGTCATTGGCCGGGCGATTTTGGAAAAATCTTGTATGAATCTACGATAGAAACCGGCATGACCTAAAAAACTCCTAATACCTTTAACGGTAGTAGGATGAGGTAATTTAGCAATAACATCTACTTTTGCTCTATCAACCTCAATCCCGTTCTTTGAAATCTTATGGCCAAGGACTATGCCTTCTTTGACCATAAAGTGGCTTTTCTCCCAGTTTAGACAAAGATTTGTGTCTTCACACCTTTGAAGCATTTTCTCTAAATGGGAGACATGTTTGAAAAGAATCCCCAATGACCGAGAAGTCATCCATAAACACCTCCATCATTTCCCCGATCATGTCGTGGAAAATGGCCATCATACATCGTTGGAACGTGCCAGGAGCATTACATAAGCCAAAAGGCATACGTTTGTAGGCAAAAGTTCCGTATGGACAGGTGAATGTAGTTTTATCTTGATCCTTTGGATCAATGGGAATCTGAAAGTAACCTGAGAAACCATCAAGAAAACAATAGTATTCATTCCCTGCTAATCTCTCAAGCATTTGGTCCATGAAGGGTAGAGGAAAATGGTCTTTACGAGTGGCGTCATTCAACTTATGATAGTCAATGCAAACACGCCATCCCGTCACCAATCGAGTCGGAATTAACTCGTTATCTTCATTAGTGACAACAGTTATGCCACCCTTTTTAGGAACATAATGAATTGGGCTAACCCAAGGACTATCTGAGATCGGGTAAATCAATCCTGCATCAAGAAGTTTGATAACCTCCTGTTTGATAACATCATGGATTTTTGGATTTACTCTTCTCTGATGTTGAACTGCTGGTTTGAAGTAATCCTCCATCAAGATTTTATGAGTACAGAACTCACGGTTGATACCCTTAATGTCGGAGAGTTTCCAATCAATTGCTTGTTTGTGTGACTTCAAGACCTTTATGAGAGCAGTCTTTTGATCCTTACTCAAATCTCGAGCAATAATGACGGGTAATTTATCATCACCCTCAAGAAATGCATACTCGAGATGAGGAGGTAAGTCCTTAAGCTCAACCTCAGGAAATTCTTCAGTTTTCTCAACTGACTTGACTTCCTTGTTATGAAGTTTGATGGGAGGGAGAGGAGGAGAAGTGTCCTGATTTAACAACTTCTTTAGAAGAATATCTCCCTCCAGATTAATCTCATTAGGATTAATCTCATCTGGAATTGAATCACTAGGGTGAGGGGTTGATGATGGATCATCATTGAGCAACTTCTCAATAAGAAGTATGTCCCCCTCAATATCAATAGGAGCGTGATCAATTTCCCATGGAACAGAATCACTAGCCAAGTATGCTTCAATCTCATCTAAGATGAAGTCGCTTCCTTCAAACGGAGTGAGGGAAGGAGTAAAATTGGCTATGATAGGCTGAGAAGATGTGGTGGGATCCCCACTCACAGAATTATGAGAATAACCAAGAACTTCTTGAGAGTACTCTTCAGAAGCAACATCGATGATATCTATTCAGTTAACCGATTCAGAATCATAATTTGCGGAGTACCTCGAAGTTTGATCAAGGTTAAAGGTGACAGCTTCATTACCAACACGCAATGTGATTTCCTGCTCAAATACATCAATGAGAGCACGGCCCGTTCTCAGGAATCCTCGACCAACAATGAGAGGAACCCGATGATCGGCATCAAAATCAACAACCACGAAGTCAGCTGGAAAATGGAACTTTCCTACTTTCACAAATACGTCCTCGGCAATGCCAAGAGGACGGGATATGGAACGATCTGCAAGCTCGAGAGTCATGCATGTAGGAGTGAGTTCCGGAAGAGAAAGTTTCTTCCACACTGAATAAGGCATAAGGTTTATGCTTGCACCAAGATCTGCTAGGGCAAAGCATTCAACCATTCCTGGGAATACACAAGGTAAGAGAAATTTCCCAGGATCTCCAAGCTTTTCTGGAAGCTTCTTCAGAATAACTGCAGAGCAATTCTCGTTCAAAGGAGTTTTTGCCATTTCAAACAGCTTTTCCTTATTGCTTAACATGTGTTTGAGAGTTGATGCAAACTTGGGCATCAACATGATAGCATCCGCAAAGCTTATGTCAAAATGTAACTCTTGGAAAATTTGGAAAAATTTGTCCATTTGATGACTGGCTTTCTCGCGGAGCTTTTGCTCATTCAAACGTGATGGGTAAGGAATAGAAGATTTGGATTTCTGATTCTCAACAGGAGCTACAGGAGGTTCAAAAACAACTCCTTGATTTGACTTGGGTTTCTGGACAACTTGAGGTTGGACTACCGAAGGTAGGACGTGTGCGGTACTTCGTGGACTTGAATAATGCACCTTGTCCGTTGTTTCCTTGGTAACTTGACTCATTGCCACAAGAGGAGGAGGCATTGGAGTCGTAGGTCCATTGTGTGTCCTAGGTTCACTTTCCACTACCTTTGGAAGAGAAGAAGAAGAAGAGGTAGTAGGAACAACAGGTCCATCATATGAAACACCACTTCTGGTTGTGATCGCCTTTGCATCGCCCCTCGGGTTAGCGATCGTGTTGCTCGGAAGTTTTCCTGAGCCCGAGGGTTGATCATTTAAAGACTTCTTAAGATCAGCAATCTGACTGACCAACAACCTGTTCATTTCATCTTGGGACTTCATGAATTGCCTCAGTAACTCACCAGATGATGGTCCTGGAGGAACAATGACGGGAGGAGCTGGAGGGATAATTGGAGGCCGTATGTTTTGATTATAGCCAAAATTCCCTTGACTAGGATTCATATTCCCATGAAATTGATTCCCTTGATTGAAATTGTTTTGATTAAGGTTCCCTTGATGTTGGAAACCTTGATTGGGTCCAGGATAGAAATTACCTTGGTTTTGATAACCTTGGTTCATTCTTGGTTGGTTCTGATTCCGGTTTTGCATGTTATGATTCTGGTTAAAACCGGGTGGTGCCTGATTAGTATTAGCACGGTAGTGTGGTTCATTTTTAGGACGGTATTGATTACCTCCTTGATGTGAACTACCGGCTAGAGCATTAGCCTCAAATGGACTACCATCGGTGGCAGTACAATTGTAGTATGCATGAGGACCACCACAAGTAACACAACTCTCGACTTTCTTCACTTCACCATGTGTTGGTGTCTGAGTGAAGGTAACTTTCTTCTGGTTAGCAAGAACCAAAGCCTGAACAATGTCTGTGAGTTTGTCAATCTTAGCATCGGTGCTAGATGTACTCACGGGGGATGAAGAAGAAGAAGGTCCAGCATGAGACTGATATGTCTTTGCTCTGAAAGGACGGACCTGAGATTTGTTCTCAATGATTTGCAAGGCCTCTTTTGTGGTCTTGCTCAGGAAATTACCTCCCGCGGAGGCATTCAAAGAGTCTTGATTGGTCTGATTGAGACCATTGTAGAAAGTATCCATTTGCATTAACTCGGTAAAACCGTGATGCGGACACTTGCGAAGCAACTCTTTGTAACGATCCCATGCCTCCCCGAATGATTCATCAAATCTCTGAGAAAATTTCATTATCTCATTCTTAAGACTTGTGGTTCGGGATGGAGGATAGAACTCGTTAACGAACTTGGTGACTAGATCTTCCCATGTCTCTATAGAACGAGGGGGTTGTTTCTCAAGCCAATTCCGGGCTTGTCCCTCTAGAGAAAATGGGAACAGAAGAAGCTTGATCGCTTCATGTGGGACATTCTTGTACTTGATGGTAGATGCAATCTTGTTAAACCATCGAATGTGTGCATGAGGATCATCCCGCTCAAAACCATAGAATTTGCTTTGGGTTACAAGATTAAGTAACCCGGTTTTGAGCTCGAAGGTGTCAGCCACGATGGCTGGGACAACAATGGCATCTCCGTAACCCTCGATGGGTGCTTTGAGAAGCTCATTCATGGGTTTGTCTTCTGCCATTTCGACAGGTGGTGGTGGTGGTAGACGTTCCTCAGTCACGGCTGAAGGAGCTGAACGTCCTCTACGTCTACGAGGAATGTTTCCAAGTTCAGAAAGTGGACTTGTATAACTGGAAGAACGAGTGCGCATGCACTATGTATAAAAATCAATTTTCAAAACAAATGAGGCAAAACGACAAGTGAACTTAACCAATAATCACAAATGAAATGGCTTCTTTGAAAAAGGTACACCAAATCACAAGTGACACAAAGGCAAGTTTTAAATCTGATGTTCGGGAACTTATTATGGTCGCACCCCCAGTTAGGTAATGCACTGCCTTGATTTGCGGTGGTTGATTTTTATGTATATATTAAGTACCACTGAAAAGACGTAGGTATGATTTGTGCAAATGGGTTTAAAAACTTTTTGGACAATATTTTTGGTATCGTCTCGTTTAACCAAATCGTATTGTTTTAAGAATCACCTTAAAGACAATACAAGATAGAAAACGCTACGATTGTTTTGTTGTTTTATTTTTTTTTTTGGTGTTTTTAACACTTTAGGAAAAGTGCTAATGAACTTTTTGATTTTCTTATAACTTTACAAAAAAACTTTTTACAAATGATGGGTTATGTGCAAGAATGGGTCTGAAAATGGCTAAACACACGCTAAAGCCTCCCCGGCAGCGGCGCCAAAATTTTGATCTGTGCTAAACCAGTCAAGTCTAATCACACAAGCTAGCCACTTGTGAATGGCTAACCGTAATAGACTTAAAACTGCTTAAAACACAAATACAATGAAGATCTGGAGAATACAGTGAATTCCCGGGTCGTTTAGTCCCACGGAGACTCAATGGTGTGTCAAAACAAACTCAGATGATAGAGTGATCACTAAGGATAGTGATCAGTAAAGGTTTTGATTTGAGAAATTACACTACTGATTGATTGGAATGGAATGGAATACAGAATTGGAAAGCACAACAATCAGATAAAAGAAACGCAAAACTTACGTTTAAAAACTACGTATACGTACAAAATAAAAAGTGAAATCTAAGAAGTAAAAGTCCTAAAAATATAAAAATGACATTTTTGGAATCCTAAAAATAAAAGAAAATTATTAGAAAAAGAAAATTATTTTTAACATTATCTAATTAATTATTATTAATTAAAAACTATTTTAACTATTTAATAAATACTCTAAAATAGAAGAAAATACAAAATAAGGCTAGAAAAATAAACTTATGATTCAGAAAAATCTAAAATACTATAAAACTTATTTTAAAATTAAAAATATATTTTTCACACTTTTTATCTAATTATTATTAATTAATAACTATTTAAAATACACTTAATTACTAGAAAATATAAAATAAACCTAGAAAAATGAAATTTTAACTTGGAAAAATCTAAAATATGATAAAACTAATTTTATAACTGAAAAGATATTTTTTATGCTTTTTAATTATTTATTACTAATTATTTAATACTTATTAACTATTTATAATTATAATAAATACTAAAAAGATTAGGAAAATTATGAAACTTTTTCTAAAAATACTATATGATGACAGAAAACTAAGAAAAATAGAAAAACAAGATTTGCTTATTAATAAGATAAAAAGAAAAATCAAAAAGCTAGGAAATATTAAATAAACACTATCACTGATTTTAACTTGATATTTTTCTGGATTTTCTTTTTGAAAACTACTTTAATACTGATATTATGAAACTTTAACAAAGACAAAAATTTTACAAATAAAAAATAAGCAGTTTGAGGAGCTTATAATCACAACAGTTATGCTTATGAGCTTATTTGGTGAAATAAGCTCAGACAAGCTAACCAGCTGAAACAAAAGCTTAAAATAGATGCAAACAAACTAGATGAACTGAAATGAAGCTAAGAGATACAAAGAAGCACACTGAAAAGCTATTAAAAAGGTAATAAGCACTTATTGACAACACAGAAATGGGACAAACTTAGAGCTTATTGCAGCCCTAGCCAACAAGCTTCAAAATGAAAAACAAGGCTTGATACTTTAAGATGACCAGGTTGGCTATCCAAAGAAACAAAGATCACAAGATTTGACCCACTAATAAGCTCTGTGTAAGCTTATCAATATGAACCTATTCACTGTGCACAGGGCAGTGTTTTCAAACAGGTACCACAAATAAGCCAATTAAAAAGCACTTAATAAGCTAGACAGAAGTGAACTAACATTTTTCTATTTTTGTATACCAACTGAAATTTAATATCCCAAGAGATTTTAAGCTAAAACTTAATATTTAACTCACACTAAAATTACCTTTTTTATTCAAAAACGACCCAAATGAAAATTTGACTTTTAACTTAAACTAAAAGTTTGACTTATATGAACTTTAATCTGATTTAAATCACTGAATATGTTGTTTTGAGGTATGTTAAGACTGATTTGAACAAGATTAATAACTTATAAACACAAAACAATGATCATAGATCATGACATTCCAACACTAAACAAGGAAATTGAGATCACTTGAGATTTTGACTTTTGCTAAATGACCACTAGTTTTTCTTGGTTTACTTGAGTTATAAAGGACTAGTGAGACACAAAGACAGTACAAGCACTCAACACAAACAAGACCTGATCAGTTTAAGCAAGCAAATCCAAACACCCTTTAAGTGTTTGATATGGAACCTTTTCAAAGCAGATCACAAAGTTCAACCATGAAACTGATTTCAGACCTTATATAACTACTTTTTAGGACTAATTAATCATTAAACAACACCCATTACAACAGTAACTAAGAAATGATGAAGAAGCAGTTTTAACTGTTGTAACTAAGTTTTTATAAACTACAACTTTGAAAGAACAACCACTTGATTTTAATGTTTACATACACTTAATTATAACTAATAAACAAGAAAACACAAGAATTAAGGCTACTGAATAATCAAAACAATGAAATGCAAAAAATGAGTAAAAGGCTTACAAATGGCTATCCAACTGAAAACTGAGATCAAGGACCAACTAACACCCCTATTAGCTTACCACTAAGCTTCTAACCCAAGGCCATCCAAGATTTACCCTGCTCCAGCTGTGTACACCATTTCCAATGGATTTTTGATTTTTAAACTATTTAATTGGTATTTTTGGTGATTTTCTCTTTTTGATGCTAAACTGAATTTTATGATATCTAATAGCTTTTATAAGCTATATAGGAGCTCACATGATCTAATTCAGTCCAAAATAACAAATACAAACAACATAATAATCATATGAGATTTTAACTTGAAATTTCACAAACTTGATAATGAAGTTTAAAACTGAAATTGATGGTTACAAAAGTTTAATAATACACTGAATACTTGAAATAAAGAGCTTTAAAGCTAAATCATACACTAAAAATGGAAAGTTAGCTAAAACGACATAGAAATTTAAAAGATTACTCTAGATGATTGATACATTGCATCTCTCTCCCTTTATAATGACTTTTGTGACTCAATCTTGACCTCTGAATCTTTCCCACCAAATTCTAGCCCTTGGATCTCTCTAACTCATCAGAACCATACAAGTGGATTTTGGCGCCAATTTTATTCAAAGCAGGTTTTAGACATTAATGAGGGTGGGTTTCAATCAATTAAGAGTTTTGGTGTTTAGAGGAGGTGGAGGGGACAAAGTATGGAGAGGGGGGTTGAAAAGGGTGGAAAACCATGCCTGGTTTTGGTGTTTCAGCTGGGGAGAGGGAGAGCTACAGTAAACCTGGTTTTTAGGCGCGCGTGGGGTGTTTTTGACTTTTGTTGACCGGTGGGTGGGTTAATATTAAGGGGTCGGGTCATGTGGAGATTGGGCTAGGGGATGGATTGGGCTTGATATTTAAAAGGGGTCCGGTTTGGTTTAGGAATAAGCACAAGGACCAAATTTGCAATTTATCCAAACTTCAAGGACTGAACTTGACACTTTTCCAAACTTCTCACAAGGACTAAAATTGCCATAAATGAATAGTACATGGACTACTTTTGCATAAAATTCCATTTTAAAATGTCCAAGGACTACTTTTGCAATTTTTCAAACTTTAAGGACCTTTCTTGCCAACTGACCAAAGAATCATTCAAGGATCATTTTTTACAACTTAGAATACTTCAGGGACCTTGAATGATAAAATTCCACATTTTTGAATTCCAGGGACTAGATTTGACAACTTTTAAAACTTGGGGGACTAAAACTGCCAATTTTGCGAACTTGATACATTTTTCATCTGATTTTGATATTTTTGCATTTAAAACACATGAAACACTGATTTGTGATATTTTGATCATTTTGATGTGTTTCTGAGTGTTTTCAGATGATTTTGCAGTTTAGATTGTACAAAAAATGATGAGTATTTAGACACTTATCACCGACAGAAAAGTTACGCTGACGTACGACGCAAACCATTAGAATTTCAAGTTGGCGACAAAGTTTTGTTGAAAGTTTCGCCTTGGAAAGGCATGATACGATTCGGAAAACGCGGGAAGTTGAACCCGAGGTACATTGGGCCATTTAAAATTCTGAATAGAGTCGGTCGTGTAGCATATCGACTTGAGCTTCCGTCAAAACTCAGCAATGTACATAACACATTTCACGTTTCAAACCTTAAGAAATGTCTTTCGGATGAATCACTCGTAATTCCATTAGAAGAAATTCAACTCGACGATAAACTCAATTTCGTGGAGGAACCAGCAGAAATCATGGACCGAGAGGTCAAACAGTTGAAGCAGAGTCGAATTCCTATCGTGAAAGTTCGCTGGAATTCTCGAAGAGGTCCCGAGTTTACTTGGGAGCGGGAAGACCAGATGCGGCAAAAATATCCTCACCTTTTCACCGCAACACCATAGGACCCAACATGGACTGAATTCAGGGACTGAATTCCTTTTTGGATGGGCGAATGTGACAACTCGTACTTTCAGGTCATTTCTCAAATTTACTATTCACGAAACACTATTCATTCCCGAAGAAAATCACTATTCATGCTTCACTATTCATCATTTGTCGTAAACTAGGTTTACGAGTAACAAATTCGCGTAACCGTAAGGGTTTAGCTACGAATTCATGAACAATCATTGAGGGCATTTCATATAGACTAGATTTAGTCTACATATCATTAGTAACATCATCATCATATTAGTTCATGCATGGATTTTCATATTTCATTAAACGTGTATTTTCCTATTAAATAAACGCTATCGCGTAATCATTTATTTTGAATATTAATCCGACAATTCCAAAAAATTATCCTGATATATTTTTATACTCATTTTAATACTATAAAAATTATATTATTAGTTTACCCGATGTTTTAAATTTATTTTGTATATAAATTGTTATATACATATATTTACGACGGTTTACGTGAGTTCGATTCGATAATTATTTATTCACCCAATACTTGCGAGGAATGTATTTTTATAATTTTTATGACTTCATATATTTTATTTTCTTTTGTTCACTTCTTTTAGGCACCTTTATGTTATGAACGTACCATCGACCTACAATTTTATTGTCAAATAAATTTCAATGATATGCTCAAACTATTTTTAAAATAGTTAGTGTCACCAAATCTTAAAAACTTAGTTTATTTTTACATTAAAACGTCTTTTTATGTGAAACCCGTATTTTGCACTTACTTGTTTATTTATTTATTTATTTATTTTATTTTTATTTTTACGCTTTAGACTCTAGCCATTTTGTGAGACAACGCCACTAATATTGTTCTTGTGTTAAAATTGAAACACGTTAACATCTAAATGTTTACCACCTCATGATTTTACTTTCGTAGTTCTTACATCTAGCTTCCATGTGGACTCTAAACCAAATCTCCACTTAAAACGTGTAGCAAGCAAAGTAAATCTCTTGTAACTATGTAATATATTATAACTATGTCTACACCATAGTTTCTTTAAAAAGAAGAAAACCAGTGAAGGCTTTTATAATATTTGAATCAAGCGCTTGGCTGCTTCAATAATTGACAAACTATCTCGAATACGTAATATCGACTTTTCATTCTTATTTGTTTTTGCAATATGCTTAAAACAGTTTCTTTGTATGTATTAGATTTAGTCATGTTTTTCTTTTTCTAAAAATTTTATAAATATATATATATAAAAAAAAAGAGTTTAGAAATATTATATGAATGTATTCTTACTATGATTAAATAGAAATACTGTATCATGTTCAATTGGAACAAAATATTGAACAATCCATGATGCAATATCAAAATGGTTACTAAATATTTGCATAAAGTACCATTTTTTTAAATAAACTATTGACATAGTTACATCATTCATGATAAGCTTATGATTCTTCAGTGAAATTTGTATATACTCATCTATTTTTTTTTAACCAATACTTCTTTTATTTTATAATCAATTATTTTAAGATTTGGACATGTTATGTCAGCGTTTTAAATGACAGCTAATTTGATATCATAATGACTAGCTAATAAGTATATAAAAACCCAATATATATGTCTATCAGTTGAGTTTATTTTTAGAATTTTTGATAAGTAATTTTTATCTCATGAGTCTAAATGGGTGACCTAGCTAGTTGTCGTTCTTTTTATCCGAGCATATCATTTAAAATTTTAATATGTAAATTTCTTACTTCCCATAGGTCGCGTCTAAGAGGCCTACGTTCAAGGGTTGCTTAGTATATACTCATTGTACTGCTCTTGTACTTGTACTCCCGTCTTACTAGTTAAGGTGAGTTTTCATAGCCCCGTTGTACATGTTTATACTTATTTTCAAACCTACGGGGAGAATACATTGCACATCATTTTTATTACGATACCAAGTATATCAAATTCATTTACATTGCTTAAGTTACCTCATGCCAATTGAATGTCCCCATTACATAACATGAACCGTTAATTCCGAAAGAAACGAGGGTGAGTGAATAGATCTATTGAGGGTGACTCCTCCATCCGGGATGGTGGATTCCAACTGGTCAAACGGATGCATTTCATTTAATAACATTATTGAGTTGTTTGGCAAACACTCTATTGGGGCGAACATCATGATCAGTCTAGTTTCGGTGTCATGGACTTATAGCAATTGTAACATTTTTATGTGGCATATTTGTCATACATGGCCTATATTTGTGTAGTCATATAAAATATTTTTCATAAACCTATGATTTCTCACCAACATTATTGTTGACCGTTTTAGCAATGTATTTTCAGGTAACTAAGACATTATATCATAGCACGCATATGGACCATCATAGAGTCGCGGCGACGACGCGTCTCATGTGTAAATTATGGCATTTTCAAAACATCGTTTAGCTTGTAATAAACATATTTCCGCAACTTTATCTACTTTTGGGACCTATCTTGTAACTCTGAATGTTTTAAATAAATATCAAACGATGTGTTTTCAAACGACACTTTTGGTCGTTCTATATAACTGTGATTGTGATGCTATGACAGTCAATCCTCAGGAATTCCATTCCGCTGCAAAACAGGTAATTTGGGGGTGTGACATCTTACCCTGTTCTGGGTGTATACCAACCAACAATCAAAGTAAACTATCTTGTGATAATCAATGGCTGTTGCTGCAATGAAACACATGGCTTCAAACTTTGCTTAGCTGGACAAGTTTGAAGGGGTAGACTTTAGGAGATGGCAGAAGAAGATGCACTTCTTGCTGTCAAGCATGAGTGTGATGTATGTGCTAACCACTCCTATTCCTGATGATGGTGATGATGCTACTGTGTAGCAGATCAGGAGAAGGAGCAAATGGGAGAATGATGACTATATTTGTAGAGGTCTAATTCTCAATGGTATGTCTGATTCCCTGTTTGATATTTATCATAACTTTGAATCTTCCAAAGAACTGTGGGATTCCTTGGATGCTAAATATATGGTTGAGGATGCATCAAGTAAGAAGTTCCTTGTAAGTAATTTCACAAATTACAAAATGACTGATTTAAGACCAGTTATGGAACAATACAATGAACTTCTTGGTATACTTGGAAGGTTTACACAACACAATATGCACATGGATGAGGCTATTTCTGTCTCTTGTGTCATTGACAAACTTCCCCCTTCTTGGAAAGATTTCAAGCATACCTTGATACATAAGAAGGAGGAATTAACTCTGGTTGAGTTGGGCAGTCATATGCGCATTGAGGAATCTCTCAAGGTGCAGGATAATGACAAGCCAAAGAGTAGCAATGCTGCTGGTGCATCTGTTTTCAATATGATGGAGTATAACAACTCCACCATGTACAATGACAACAAAAGGCAAACGTAAACATCATGATTACACAAGGGCAGATCCTAACAAGAAGGCAACACCTATTTGTTGGAGATGTGGCAAATCTGGTCACATTAAAAGGGATTGCAAAGGTGTTAAGGTTGGTGGTAAAGCCAATGGATCAGGCACCAATGGTTCAAGGAGTGGTGGTTCTTCCAACTCACTAAAAGGTCAGAATATGTTTAATAAGTCTTTTCAGATTTATTATGTTACATATGTATCTGAATCTCATTACGTGCAGGATGATGATGTTTCGTGGTGGGTTGACTCTGGTGCAACAGTTCATGTGTGCGAAGATAGAAGCTGGTTCAAGACTTATGAGTCACTGAATGATGGTTCTATTCTTCACATGGGAAATGAGTCAACAGCCTTGGTGCATGGTCGTGGTTGTGTAGATCTTAGATTTAGTTCTGGAAAGATTATAACTTTGTTTAATGTTATTCATGTTT
Source organism: Chrysanthemum seticuspe (assembly GCA_019973895.1). NCBI lineage: Eukaryota > Viridiplantae > Streptophyta > Magnoliopsida > Asterales > Asteraceae > Chrysanthemum > Chrysanthemum seticuspe. The sequence goes on along the minus strand of BPTQ01000005.1, from coordinate 346,327,329 downwards.
CTAGTATCAGGAAGAAATTGGTTTCAAGTAGTATTTTGAATAATCATGGATATAAACAAGTTATTGAATCTGATAAATTTGTTCTTTCTAAGAATGGTGTTTTTATTGGTTTTGGCTATTTATGTAACCAAATGTTCAGGCTTAATATTGCCACTGATAGTGTAAATTCAGCCTTTGTGACCACCAATGACCTGACTGATTCTACCCTTTGGCATGCTAGACTTGGGCATGTACACTGTAAAAGGATGCAAGATATGTATAAGGATGGGTTAATCCCAGCATTTGACATGGGCACTGAAAAGTGTAAAACTTGCATGTTGACCAAAATTACCAAGAAACCTTTTCAGGGTGTTAGTCGTGAGACTAAGCTCTTGGAGCTAATACACAGTGACCTGTGTGATTTGCATGCCACTCCCTCTTTGGGGAATAAAAAATACTTTGTGACATTCATTGATGATGCTTCTAGGTTTTGTTATGTCTATCTGTTACATTCCAAGGATGAAGCATTAGATAAATTTAAAGTGTTTAAAACTGAAGTTGAATTACAACTTGGGTCTTTGATCAAAAGATTAAGGACTGATAGGGGAGATGAGTACATAGATACTCTATATTTTTAGTCTGTTGGTATAATCTATGAAACGACTGCCCCTTATACTCCTCAGCAAAATGGTATTTCTGAAAGGCAAAACAGGGTGCAGAAGGAGATGGTTAATTCCATGTTGTCCTATTCAGGACTGAGTCAAGGGTTCTGGGGTGAAGCTATGTTAATAGCTTGCTATTTATTTAATAGGGTTCCCAACAAAAGGAACAAGGTTACCCCTTATGAACTCTGGACTAAAAGGAAACCCAATCTAAACTATATCAGGGTCTGGGGTTGTAGGGCTGTTGTAAGTCTCCCTGATCCAAAGCTGAAAACTTTGGGTGAAAGAGGTATTGACTACATCTTTGTTGGATATGCTGAGCATTCCAAGGCTTTTAAGTTCTATGTTATTGAACCTAATGAACATGTTTCAATTAACTCCATAATTGAATCAAGGGATGCAAACTTTGATGAGAATAGATTCTCATCAGCCCCTAGACCAAGTCAGAGAATTCCTAATGGAACTCATAACACTCATGTATCAGAAGTCCCTGATGAAGTACCATCAGAGGTCCCTGATGAGGTTGTGGTTCAACAACCTGAACCTGTGCTCAGAAAGAGCAAAAGGGTCAGGACACCAAAGTCATTTGGACATGAGTTTCAATTATATTTAATTGAAGGAATAAAGGATGAGGTCTCTGACCAATACTCCTATTGCTTCATTGTTGAGGATGATCCCAAGACAATTAAAGAAGCAATGAAGTCCCAGGATATTGCTTTCTGGAAAGAAGCAATCAATGATGAGATGGATTCCATCATGGGGAACGACACTTGGGTGTTGGTTGATCTACCTCCTGGTTGCAAACCTCTGGGTTTCAAATGGATTTTCAAAAAGAAAATGAAGGTAGATGGAACTATTGAAAAGTTCAAGGCAAGACTAGTCATTCAAGGCTTTAAACAAAAGTCAGGAATAAACTACTTTGATACTTATGCCCCTGTGGCTCGTATCAGTACCATAAGATTGTTGATTGCCTTGGAATCTATTCACAATCTGATTATTCATCAGATGGATGTGAAGACAACTTTCTTGAATGGTGAAGTGGATGAGGAGGTTTATATGAACCGACCTCAGGGCTTCATCTTGCCTGGCAATGAAAACAAGGTGTGTAAACTGATTAAGTCTCTTTATGGTGTTTTTGTCTAGTGGTTATGTTCTTAACCAGTCTGGCAAATGTGTATATAGAAAATTTGATGAATCTGGTAAAGGAGTCATCATTTGTCTATATGTTGATGACATGTTGATCTTTGGCACTGACCAAAATTAGGTTGACCTGACAAAGGAATTTTTGTCATCAAGGTTCTCCATGAAGGATATGGGGGAGGCTGATGTTATCCTTGGTATAAGGATTAAACATGAAAGTAAAAGAATTTCTATCTCTCAGTCTCATTATATTGAGAAGGTATTGAGGAAATTCAATTACTTTGATTGTACTCCAGTGAGTACACCTATGGATACTTGTGAGAAGCTGATGCCTAACAATGGCAAGGCTGTATCTCAACTTGAGTATTCTAGGGTAATTGGCTGCCTAATGTATGCCATGACTTGTACAAGACCTGATATTTGGGAAAACTAAGCAGGTATACTAGTAATCCTAGTGTTCATCACTGGCAAGCAGTTCAAAGGGTACTGAAGTATCTGAAGGGAACTATGGACTATAGTCTTTCATATACTGGTTATCCTTCAGTATTAGAAGGATACACTGATGGAAGTTGGATCAGTAACACTGAAGACAACTCGTCTACCAGTGGCTGGGTATTCCTACTTGGTGGAGGTGCAATTTATTGGGCATCCAAAAAGCAAACTTGCATCACCAGTTCAACAATGGAAACTGAATTTGTGGCTTTAGCAGCTGCTGGTAAAAAAGCTGAATGGTTGAAAAACTTGCTTCTTGAGATTCCATTATGGCCTAAACCTATAGAACCTATTTCTATCCGTTGTGATAATGCAGCTAAATATGCAAAGTCTTATAGCCAGATGTACAATGGGAAGTCTAGACACTTAGGTGTCAGACATAACATGATTCGTGAGCTTATCATGAATGGGGTGGTATCTATAGAGTTTGTTAGATCTCAACAAAATTTAGCTGATCACTTTACGAAGGGATTGGCTAGAGATTTGGTTATAAAGTCTGCTAAAGGGATGAGTTTAAGTCCAACTTAGTCACTGAATGCTAGGACACCCAACTCCCTCTTGAGGAAACTTGGGAGCTGAGTTCAATGTGGAAAGCTTAACATTCAGTGGACTGAAGCACATGTTTATTTTACATCCCAAGGTTGTGCTCAGAACCTGCTGAAAAGGAGGATAAAATCTTTACTTCTTAATGGTTAATTTTCATTGAAAAAGTGCTAAGAAGGAGCATGAATAAAGAGGAACCACCTATGTGAATGTTGAAGTTTTGCCGCTTCAGGGAGCTTTAGACTTTGGCTCTTACTACATTTATGAATTTGGATATGGACACATGGCTTGTATAGTGTCAGGAGCTGTTAAGTGTTTGAAAACTTGTGTGTATTTTATCTTTAGGTATTCAAATGGGTTGAAGGGTTCAATTCTTAGAACACCCTGATTCCCGAATATTTGAACGTGTAATGTACTAAGATGGAAATTCAATCCTCAGGATATTTTCGTTTATGCACATGTTTTGTTTGATGTTTGTTTTACTCTTGAAAAGGAAGTGAACTAAATTTGGGGAGGATTGTTGGAAAATTTAGTGCACTTGTGGGATTAGTTCACACCTGGTTTTGGGTTAGGAGGTACGGAGTGTACACCCATGAGGTCCTTGAACACCCTGACTCAATAGTGGTTTGTACTGGTAGTGCTAAGTTAGTACTGATAGCCAGTGTTTCCACTGCTAGTGTATTGGTTACCACTGCTAGTGTGGTAACTGATGGTTCCTGCTGGTAGTGTTATGTTCCTGCTGCTAGTGTAATGGTTCCTGCTGATTGTTCCTGTTGGTAGTGTTTGGTTCCTGCTGCTAGTGTAATGGTTCCTACTGGTAGTGCTGCAATGATTAATTTGTAACAGCTTTGACTCATTCAATTGGCTGTTATGACTGCTTTATTACCACGTTTAATTGGTCACGTAACCACTATTTCTATGATAATGGAGGTTTATTATGAGTGATTAATTGGCCGTTAATCATACATAATGTTCATTGATTAGTGTTGAGTGTTCTCTACTATAAATAGAGAGTGACATCTTCAGCTTGAGTACACACTAAAAAAAGGAACAATATCAGGTGAAACAAACTAAAAGCTTACACACTTATTAGCGTAAGGGTTATTGAATTAGCCTAATTCTATAACTACATTTGGTCTTATCCCAAGTAGATATTCGTGTAACCCAGGCATTAGGGTCGAATAGTTTAATTTGGAAAGTGATCACACGAATCCAAGTGATATCCGGTAACCACCTAGTGATATTGCTACTGTCTTTGATTATCTTACCCTGTTGTGGGCGTATACCAACTAACAGAAATGAAGTGAAAGAACGATATAACTTTTCTTTTCTTCCAATTTTCCATACAAAAGTCTACAAATTTCTTTTAAAGGAATGCATTTGTTTACTTTATCATTAATTTCTCAACTCTTATCTCTGATGCATATCTAGTGATTGACATGTTCAAAAATGATTCCAGCTGAAAATTCTCTTTCACCTACAATTTGTCCGCCTACAGCGTCTCCATCCGTAGAAACTACAAGAAACTGAAGAAAGTACTAGTAACTTTTCATTGTTACTTCCTTCTTAAAGCTTAACCATCATGATGTTTTCAAGTGCTGATTTTACCACCTAAAGTTTCTCCTTCTTGATCTTTACCAAAGTTCCGAGAGCATTACCACCTCCACCTCCCGATGAAGGTATATAAACTCATCAAACAACGTAACCATATCCAGACATATTCTGCTTATGGCTTAGTAATGGTAAAACCACTAAACTTTCAACGATATGGAGCCATGGAGGTTAACCTTTAAATTTTCATGATTTAGTGGATGACATGACTTTTTGGTTCAATTTTCCGCAACTTTACATTACAAGAAAAAAAGAGTTAAGGAACTTAATCAACTTTAAAAAGTTAAGGGGATAAATCACGAAAAATGGTGAACGTTAAGTGGATTTTCCATTAGCAGCCCTTTGTTTAAGTGATGGTTAAATTTTGGCAATCCATACAATTTGAATTGTACGTAATTTGCAGATTGTACAATAATGTGTGTGGAGCCGTTAACGAACACCCCATCTAGTATCTGAGCTGGCCTTTGAAATGGCTGCCCGACTCTTCATGAAATCAAGTCAAGTTCGAATCATGGGAGCAAATGAAGACAACGAAGATTCAGAAAAGATGGTTGTCATGATCAACTTGGTACCACTTGATGAAAAATTTGAAAACTTCACCGCGTATGTAACTGCTCAAAGATTGTGGCCGAAACAAGTGCCTATTAAATACTCTCTTTTCGGCGATTATGAAGTTTTGTTCGTGAAGTATCCAGGTAACTCTATACTAAGAGATCGAGATATGGCCTAGTCAGGTGGGTTTGGGCAACAGTTTAAAACGTGCCTTTTTTCAGTACTGGTAGAACGGCCGGGTTGACTCTAAAACACTTCATTATCCATTTAACCTGCTTCTGTTATTAGATATTTTTTTTTCATCCATTTACCAGAATGTATAAAAAACAACCCAAACTCATTAATATGTAAACGGGTCGAAACTAACATGGTAACACGTTCGGGTTGAAACCGGCCTTTTCAACAATTATTCATGGGTGGGTGTGGTTGAAACAGGCTTTTTAAGTCTCATCTACCAACTCGACCCACAAATAAGTAAATGGGTCGAAACTGTCACATCTACCATATCTCTTGGATCAATTTGTTTGACCTTGAAAGTCAAAATGAAATTTTTCTTTCTTATAATCATAATCATTTTGTTGTTAAATAGGTCTTCCGCCATCTCCACCTATGCCATCATCACGCAACGGTAATGGTAGACCTCATGGTCACGGAAACAACGGTAGGGACATAAAGCCCCTCGGTGTCGATATCAGTAAGCAAAGGTCTAGCAATAGGCTAAGTGGTGGCATAATTTCCATAATAGTTTTATCAGCAGTGGTAGCCATGGTTCTAGTCTCCGTTGCTGCTTGGGTTCTATTGGTTAAACGTTGGGAAAGGGGACCAATCAGGACACACCCCACCAGCTACTTTGGATTTGTAAACCAGGAACCTATAAGCAGCAGATTATCAAAGAATTCTGCTTCAGCAGATTCTCAAAGAATTCTGCTTCAACAGATTCTCAAATATTCTGCTCAGCAGATTCTATAATTGTGTTGTTGCTTATGTCCTCTACATTGGATTTTTAAACCAGAAACCTATACAAGCACTATCTTTGCCAGACCATGATAAACACAATCAACTGTTTTTTGTCCAAGTTTGGTTCTCTTTGGTAAAGGTATTTGAACCTTTGCCAAACAATGCCACACTTTCATCCTTTTATAAGAAGGTTATTTTCCTTTCCCTAATTGATATGGAGATTTGTCACTCTTCTTATGAGGAATTGTATTTAACATTGTATTTGCAGCAAGACATGTTTCACCCCATAGACTATGAGGAGCCCCTGAAGTAACTAACATTGAATCATCATGTTCTTCATTGTTCTATTCTTACGTTCAACCACGCCATTTTGTTGTGGGTGTATGGGCTTTTGTTTAGTGTACAATATCATAAGTAGAACAAAATTCAGCAAAGTCATTGGATTCATATTCTCCTCCTCTATCAGACCTTAGAATTTTGATCTTTTTGTCTACTTGATTTTCAACTTCTGCCTTATATGTCTTAAACATATTCAAGGCTCCATCTTTGGTATTTATTAAGTACACATAACAAAATTTGTTGCAATCATCAATGAAAGCAATATAATAATTCTTTTCGTCTCTTGATGGTGTTGCTTTGAAATCACATAAATCTGTATGGGTTAAACCAAGTATTTCATTTGATTTTTCTATGGATATTTGTAAATAACTTGTGTATTTAGATTCAACACATATTTCACATTTGGATATTTTATCCATTGTGCATTTAGGCAACATGCCTAAGTTTATCATTCTTTGCAAGGAACAAAATTAACATGGCCTAATCTAGAATGCCATAAGAAAGAAGGATCAATCATGTACACAGAAGCGGTGCTAGTGCCCGCGTTATTATTATTAATAGCATTTTCATCAGTTACAACACTTAGTTTAAAGAGTCCCTGATCAAGGTAACCCTTTCCAACATACACACCACCCTTAGTGATTACAAATTTATCTGATTCAAATACAAGTTTAAATCCCTTATTACTAAGAATAGGGCCAGAAATCAGATTTTTGGTGATGTTGGGCACATGCAACACGTTTGAGAGTACAAACACAAAACGAATTCAACGGATTTGGGTTGTTTGTTTAAGCTTATTTGTGGGCTAATTAGCTTATTTTATTTCGGCTTATATCTCATATGCCTAAATTTTTTGGTTTATTTTGAGACTTATAGGGTAATATAAGCTTAATTATCATGATATATTAAACTTATATAAGACCACTAAGTCTCAAAATAAGCCAAAAAATTCGGGCTTATGAAATATAAGCTCATAACACCCTTAAGCTTACTTTTGGGTTTATTAGCTTATGAGTTTGTATAGCTTTATTAATCCTATATCATAACAAGCTTAAATAAGCCCATAAACTTCCAAATAAACCATTAAAATGGGCACACAAGCCTAAAAATAAGCTTAAACAAACACCCCCTTAATCAACACAAATTATACCAAAAATGTGACATTTGCCTAAAAAGAAACCCAAAATGTGTGGATAAAAGATAAATGTTAACTTGCGTCGAATTTTTCTTTACAATAAAGTTCAATAGCATCAGCTTGAGCCAAGAATAGGCTTAACCAAACACCCCTTACTTTTTGGTTTATCAGCTTATGAGCTTGTATAAGTTTATTAGTATTAAGATCAAATGAGAAGAAATCTTAAAATAAGATGTCACTTTTTACTTTCTTGAGCCAAGAATAAGCTTAACCAAATCCCCTGGTTGAACGTCACAATCAATCATTTCTTTCACCTCCTTAATCTGCTGCTTCTCAATCTCATGAGCAACAAACACACCTTGATTACAAATTAACACATTAATGGGGCCCAAACTTTCAACAGCCTCCTTCACACTATCATAATCAGTGATGCAACACTGATTATATCAACTGCTATTCCTGTTGAGATATGAGAGATTGATGTGTGCCATTGATAATGGTGTTTGTTACTCAGTGTGTGTGAATAAAATGAAATATAAGGATTGTTTGGGAATACATTTAATATGTGTCTTGAAGTTGTTTAATTTACACGTAAGCATATCACCAGGAGTAGCCAATGACGGAAGATAAATTTTGTTGGTGAATGCAACTAAATCTCGGATACCATATAAAATGTGATTTATTGATTGATGATAGTATTTGGATGAGACCCGATATTTATACTAATTATTAACCTAACACTTGAGTTTGAGGTTAAATGGATACAAATATAAGTAGTAAGTCTAACAAAAGTACTAATGCCAATCCAATAAAATATTCCACTTAACAACTTGGAGGATCACTTCGTTTGACCTCGAAAATCAAAATGAAGTTTTTTTTTGACATATAGTTATATTCATTTGGCTATTAATAGGTCTTCCTCCATCGCCACCTATGCCATCATCACGCAACGGTAATGGTGGACCGTATGGTGACGAAAATAACGGTAGGGACATAAAGCCTCTCGGTGTCGATAAAACTAAGCAGAGTGTTTCTTTTCCACTTAACATGTGAGCCCAAACCCTTGTTTCCATCTTATTGGGTAGGTCACTAAAAACCCATCTCTCTCATTTAAATGACTAATCTAGACATATTTCGTAACCCCTTAATTTAGGGTGCGTTTGTTTGAAGGTGTTGGATTTGCTTTAGGGACTCAAAGTAAAAAAGTAAATATTTGGTTAAATTTTGAATCTTGATATTTGGACATCAAACTCAAATATTTGCTTTTATCAAATCCAATACAAATACGTGGGATTTGAAGACTAAAGTGAAACCATCTTATTTTTAGTCTATCTCTCTTCTTTTTCAAACTTAAAAAAAAAAAAAAACTTATTGACTTCTAATTTTTATACATAATTATTAAATAATTTAGAGTAAACTACACCATTCGTCCTTGTGGTATGCGTTGACCGACAAGTTTCGTCCCTTGACCGAAAAAAATGCACCGTCCAACCTTAACTGCGAAAATTATGTATCGTTAGTCCCTCACTCTTGGCATCACTAACGGTCGTTACACCTCATCCACTCGAGGGTATTTCAGTCTTTTCTCAACCATAAGGACCAACGGTGCAATTTTCTCTTTTTATTATTTATTTAACTATTAAGAAATAATGGTTTTCATACATTTTATACGTTTTCATTCGTTTTTATTCGTTTTTCTTCGTCTTTATCCGTTTTCAATCATTTTTATATGTTTTCGTCCGTTTTCATCGGTTTTATACGTTTTTATGCTTTTTTGTCTGTTTTGATACGTTTTCATTCGGTTTTTTACGTCTTCGTCCTGTTTTCTTATGTTTTTATCCGTCTTTATCTGTTTTCATCCGTTTTTATACATTTTCGTTCATTTTTATACGTTTTTTATTCGTTTTTAACATATTTTTATGCGTTTTTGTCTGTTTTTATACGTTTTCATTCGGTTTTATACGATTTTGTCCGGTTTTCTCATGTTTTAATCGTCTTTATCCATTTTATACGTTTTCTTCCGTTTTAATAACGTTTTTATTCGTTTTTATGCATTTTTGTCTGTTTTTATACGTTTTCATCCGGTTTTGATCCAATGGCTAATATAAGTTAACTAATTTTTCTAAGAATTTCAAAAAAAATTCGAATAAAATTTGAAAAGATTTTTTCGAATAAAATTTTTGAAAAATTTTTCGGGAAAAAAAATTTGAAATTTTTTTTCAAATAAAATTCTTTTTTCGAAATAACTTTTTTTTTAAAAAATTTTGAAAAAAAAATTTTGAAAAATTTTTCGAAAAGAAATTTTTGAAAATTTTTTTTCCGAATATTTGTGGCTTCAATTTTTTTTTCAATTTTTTTTTTCGAAATTCAGAAAAAAAATTTCAAACATTTTTTTTCGAAAATTTTTCAAAAATTTTTTTTTCAAAAAAGTTTTTTCGAAAAAAATTTTCAAAAAAGTTTTTTCAAAATTTTTTTTCAAAAAATGTTTTTTCGAGAAAAAAATTTATTCGAAAACATTTTGAATTTTTTTTGAAAATTTTCGGAAAAATTGGTTAACTTATATTAGCCATTAGATAAAAAACGGATGAAAACGTATAAAAACAGACAAAAACGGATAAAAACATTATTAAAACGAAAGAAAACGTATAAAAATGGATTAACACGAATAAAAACGTGAGAAAACCGGAAAAAATCGTATAAAACCGGATGAAAACGTATAAAAAACAGAAAAAAAACGCATAAAATATGTTAAAACGGATAAAAAAACGTATAAAAATGGACGAAAACGTATAAAAACGGATGAAAACAGAAAAAGACGGATAAAAACGTAAAAAACCGGATGAAAACGTATAAAAACAGACAAAAACGCATAAAAACGTGTAAAAACGGATGAAAACGTATAAAAACGGAGAAAAACGAATGAAAACGTTTAAAATGTATGAAAACTATTATTTATTAATAGTTAAATAAATATTAAAAAAAGAAAATTACACCGTTTGTCCTTATGGTTGAGAAAAGACTAAAATACCTTCGAGTGGATGAGGTATAACGATCGTTAGTGATGCCAATTAGAGTGAGGGACTAACGATACATAACGTTTCGCAGTTAAGGATGCACGGTGCACTTTTTTCCGGTCAAAGAACGAAACTTGTAGGTCAACGCATACCACAAAGACGAATGATGTAGTTTACTCAATAATTTATTTGCGATCCATCAAATATTTCATCTCCCTACTTTTCTTTCACTTTAAACGAATTCCTAAACCTATGCAAAATCCATAAACTAACTAAACGCACCCTTAGAAAACAAATATATTCATTCACTAGTTAGTGGCACTTACTCATAATCTTAGGGTGTGTTTGTTTTTTTTTAAAAAAAAATCTTACTAGCCCTCTTACTCTTATCTAAGAGGATGACATACGTTTTTTTTTTTTTTTTTTTTTTTTTTTTTTTTTTTTTTTTTTGAGTAAGACACAGTTAGACATATAACATTTTACTCAGTAAGAGGTGGGGGACTTGTCTTACTGTCTCTTACTCGTTTTGTAAACTTTATATAATATATTTGATTGTTTATTAACTATGTTATATTTATGATAAAAAATCTTGTTTCATATTTACATAAGTTATTTATTATCGCATTGCGTTAATTTAATAAACAAATTGCAAAAACGAGCACTTAAAAAGCATTCGAACAATTCTACAAAAACAAAAAATATTACTTCGTTTAGATTTAGACTTTCTAGCCACCTATTACCAGTAAGTAAGATGTGGTAGTCAGATTCAGACCCAAAACATTTTAATGAAACAAACACACCCTTAGTTAAAATCTAAACTAACCACAGTATATTTAACTTACTACTAGTATTAAACTCGACCAATACTCATAACCCTTGCACTCATACTCTCTCACCAAAGAAAAAAGTACGAACTGGATGGTCCTAGTGAACCGGCCAACCCGGGTCGGCTGAAAACCAGTGGTTCGATCTTGGTTATAAATCCCCACAAAACCGGCTTGCTGTAACATCACCGGTCATCGGTTCGACCGGTTCAGCAGTTGTAGCCGTGGTCACGAAAGAATGGTAGGGACGTCAAGCCCCTCGGTGTCTCTGTTGCTGTTTGCGTTCTATTGCTACTTTACTATCCGTCACAAAATCATCAGGGGTTGACGTCAAGCCCGAGTCATCTTCATTATCATTCCGGTCTAAAATTGTTGTATTTAGATCATAAAGAGTACAATTTTGTAATACCAAAAAAAGAAAAGTAGAAAACTACAACCTATAGCATTTTTATAGAGCAAAGTAAAAGTAAAGTTAAAAAAAACTGGTAATTGAAACTAGGGACTAAAAGTTACAAAAAAGAGTTAGTTAAAGGATGACACATAGTAAGTAAATGATAGGATATAAAAACAGAGGATTAGTTTCATCATCATATAAAATCTTCGATCTCATCTGCCTACTGGTGACCGTCACAATCACCACCAAAACAATTTATGGTTTTAGACGATGATAAAAAAAGGATTATCAATATTGGGTGGATTTGAGACGAATACATTCAACAAAGGTACTTAAATAGTTAAATGTGATAAGGAAGTTGCACCACTTGATTGGGGGGGCCGCTTGAAGATAGCTTTGGGTGCGGCTCGGGGTTAGCTTACTTGCATGAAGATTCAAGCCCAAGAGTCATACATAGAGACTTCAAGTCTAGCAACATTCTGCTGGAACATGACTTTAGATGAAGAAAACCAACATATTTCGACACGTGTCATGGGCACTTTCGGGTATGCTTTTCTTTCTCTGTAAATGAGTCAGACTTTATGTCTCTCCCCGTTAGGGAACCCGCCGCGACCAAATTTTCTTAAACTTCTTTTCAATTGAATTCAGGTATGCGGCTCCCGAGTATGCAATGACAGGCCATCTTCTTGTAAAGAGTGACGTATATAGCTATGGAGTGGTACTCCTTGAGCTCCTAACAGGAAGAAAACCCGTTGACATGTCAATGCCATCGGGCCAAGAAAACCTCCCAACACCAGAAGGTCTAAACTTGCTTATTGATCCATCACTATCTCCTGAAGTTCCATTAGACAGTATTGCTAAAGTAGCAGCAATAGCATCAATGTGTGTGCAGCCCGAAGTATCACACTGACCCTTTATGGGAGAGGTGATTCAAGCCTTGAAATTGGTCTGCAACAAGTGAGAAGAAACACGAGACCACTCAAGGACTTGTAGCCAGGAGGATTTGACTTCCTTGGACTTTGATCCGTGGGACAGTACAAACTCTGGGGCCCATCACATTCCACCTATCCAAACTATGAATCTCAGTTGATGTGGAGAGCTGGTTTTCGGGTCTTGGGCTAGATGTACATTCGTATAGGATAACCTCAAGTTCAGGCCCGTTGAGGCTAGGAGATGTTTGCAGATTTGGGAAAAGATGAAGAGATATTCAAGTGGTAGTATGAGCGATTATGGAGACTTTTTGAAGTTATTGTCATGATCATGTAGACTTTTTTGAGTTATTTTTTTCTTTACTTTGACCATGGTCATCCCAACCGTCTGGTTTGCGGGAAAACTGCTGAATGAGATGTACAGAAAAAGTGTTGCATTGTATTGGGAATGTATCTCCTTGGTATAGTTGTAAATACAAACTGCAACAGCAAATACAAGAGGTTCGGGTTGTCTATAAAAGTATCAATCTTTTTGTAAATTCTCTTGATTTCTGTTCACCGGTTTTTTTATCGACCCAGCCTAGTCGCCGGTTGAACCGTCGTGTGGAACCGGCTTTAAGCAAAAAGATGACAGCTTCTAAACATGGAAATTCAATTCCTACAGCTACAAAAAGCTTTCAAATCTAACTAAACAATCCATAATCTGCTCTAAAAACACCCTAAACATACCCAAACACCCCTAAAAAGCTCCAAAGACCTCTAAAACATTAGAAATTCAATACCAAACAGAAATACAGGTCCCAAACATTAAAAAAATGATGACGCAGCTGGATTTAGCAAAATGGGTCGACCCGGGTCAATAAAAGAACCGCCGGTTCATAAACAAGCAAACAACAGCCATGTTCCCGGTTCAACCTGGGTTATAAAACATTGCCCTCTTAAACAAAGACAAAATCAATTCAACGGTTTAGATAGTGTTTGTTTAAGCACAATCATGTGCCCCTGCGATTTAGTATATGTATCAGATCAATCTTCTTGTATGTTTGTTTGAAAGGTATTTAGATAAATATTTGTTTTTGTGTGCGTTTGAATGCTAATGTGTAACAAGCTTTTATAGATCAATTCGTAGGTTGGACTTTTATTTTTCAGTTTTGTATTAGTGTGTGATATGACCATTACTGGTTGTGGAGAAAATAATCAGCAAGTTTATACCATGTTTTTAGTTTAGTATTGTCCCATGCATGCATGATTTCATTTCCTAGAGTAGAAAAGTAGTGGGTCACGTAAGGTAGTTATGCTTATTTGTTAATATCTAATTTTTATCCTATTTATACGTAATCTTTGTGGAAATTCTGACCCATTTAGGTATGAATGAGTCAATGTGGAATATGTTTCATCTCTGACGGGTCAAACGAGTAAAATAAAAAAAGTTAGCTAAAGGAAACGGGTCAAAAGGGGTTGAAGGTTTCACATAGTGTACAATTTATTCAATAACATTGGTTGATAAGAATACCTAATTTGTTATCACACTGATTATTTCTAATAAGATTTAATGAAATTTTGGACCAAAGGTGTTTCTGGCAAACCAATTGGACCTGTACCAAGAAGTTAAACGTTTCCCACCTCTATCGTTTTCACTAATTAAGCATAACAAGGAGAAATTAGATACCCTATGAATAGTTAGAGACACCCCTGTTGGTCCCTACGCTGTGATGTTGAGTCGATATGAAATATGCAAACAATAACAATATGGATCTTTGAATAACTAAATCGTCTAACTATTGAAATGATTCAATACATGGTCTATATATACTAAACGAATGGGCATTTCCCAAACGTCACATCGGTTCCAGGAAGTAACCGTTTGGCGGTTACAACCGTTTTTCCTTAACTGCCTATCATAACTACTTGGCGGTTAAATAACTGCCATCAACCGCTATTCGGTTGGTATCTTTAAAACGAGCAAGTATGGTCCTATGAGTTAGAAGCAATGGCGAGATTAGCGTCTTCAATCTCCTCCTTAATCTTGATCGTTGCTTCGTCCTAAGTCTTGAACTCCGAGCATTTGTCGCATAGTCACGAACTTGAGTCTTGGTAATGCTTTCGTTAAGATGTCTGCTCTTTGTAGTTCTCCACTTACGTGTTCCACTTTGATATGACCATTTTCTACGCATTCACGAATGAAATGATAGCGAATGTCTATGTGCTTGCTCCTTCCATGAAAAACTGGGTTCTTTACGAGTTGTATAGCTGATATGTTGTCAACTCTAAGCGTTATCTTCTTTTCTTCTAATCCAGTTAATTCACCGAGTAATCGTTTTAGCCATAAGGCTTGACATGCTGCTGCTGTAGCTGCCATGAATTCTGATTCACATGATGAGAGTGCTACTGTTGGTTGTTTCTGAGTACACCAAGTAATGGGTGACTCTCCAAAGTAAAATACTATGCCAGTAGTGCCTTTTCCTTGATCTGTATTGATTCCATAACTACTGTCGCTGTATCTTGTAATCTTGTAGCCTCCTTCTTTCTTGTATATTATTCCATGGTCTTTCGTGCCTTTGATGTATCGGATTACTTGTTTCACTGCCTTCAGGTGATGATCCTTCGGGTCTTGCATAAATCTGCTGAGTAGTCTGACTGGGTAACTAAGATCTGGTCTTGTATGTAGTAAATATCTGAGACTTCCAATTAGGCTTCGGTAATAAGTTGCGTCAACTGGTTCTCCATCTTCCGCCTTGACCAACTTAGTGTCGGGTTCCATAGGTGTCTTCGTATCATTACTATCTGTCATGCTTGTCTCTTTTAAGATCTTGTTAATGTATCCTGTTTGCTTGATCGTAATTTCTCCTCCTGTCTGTGTAACTTCTATCCCAAGGTAATATGCTAGCAAACCTAAGTCGCTCATTTCGAATTTATCTTTCATCTGGGATTTGAACAAATCTACTTCCTTCTTTGGAGTGCCCGTGATTATTAAATCATCTACATAAACTCCAACGATAAGTGTAGAAGTCTTGCTTCTCTTTGTGTAGATTGCTTGTTCGAGATTACATTTCTTAAAGTCTAGAGACTTCAAGGTTTGGTCAAGCTTCACGTTCCAAGCTCTAGGTGCTTGTCTTAAGCCATACAAAGTTTAGTTAGCTTGTAGACTTTTCTTAGGTTTCCTTGTTGAATAAAACCTTCAGGTTGTGTAACATAGACTTCTTCCTTCAATTCTCCATGTAAAAATGTTGATTTTACATCTAAGTGGTGTACTTGCCATCCATGATATGCTGCTAGTGCTAATATCAATCGAACTGTCTCTATCCTAGCAACTGGTGCAAACACTTCATCGAAGTCTATTCCTTGTTCTTGTACATAACCTTTTGCTACTAATCTTGCTTTATACTTTATGATCCTACCTTGTGCATCTCTCTTGGTTTTATAAACCCACTTGAGTCCTATTGCCTTATGATTTTCGGGCAATGTGGTAAGAGCCCATGTGTTGTTTTTGTTAATTGAATCTAATTCAATTTGCATGGCCTCAATCCACTTTTCATCTTTGGATGCTTCCTTGTAATTACGGGGTTCTTCTTCTGTGAAAAATAAGCTAGGTGCTTCTACTTCACGTGCAGTTTGGTAAATTTCCGTAATATTCTTTAAACCTTGTATAGGTCTATGATCAAATCTAGGATCCGAGCTTTCGAATGAACTTATAGTAGCTTTTTCTTCATCTTCTGAGTTAGGGTTGTAAGTGTATGATGGTGGTATGATTGGTGAGGGTGGATCTGGTATAGGTTCTTGTTCTTGATACGTGTTATCAGTGTTTTCTAAGTTGACTGGTGTAGGATTATCATAGTCAACTCCATCTACCATAAAGCTAGTCCAAAACGTATCATCTGTGTATGTATCCTCCTCATTGTTGTTCCAATTTCACGGTTTCTTTTCCATAAACTTCACATCCCTACTAACATGTTTTTTCTTTTCTACTGGATCATATAGTCTACACGCTTTAGATCCTTCTTCAACTCCTAAGTAAATCATTGGAATGCTTCTATCATCTAGCTTTTTCAAGTGAGGTATAGTTACCTTAGCATAAGCTGTGCATCCGAATATTCTTAGGTATTCTAAGTTTGGTTTTCTATTGTAGAGGGCTTCATATGGTGTTTTATCTATCAGGGCTTTCGTAGGTACCCTGTTGAGTATGTAAATGGCGTGCCTGACTGCTTCCGCCCAATAAGTTAAGGGTAACTTCATCGCTTTCATCATACTCCTAGTCGTTGATAAAACTGTTCTATTTCTCCTCTCTACTACACCATTCTGCTGCGGTGAGTATGGTGCTGTCAATTGTCTTTCTATTCCATTCTCCTTACAGTATTTGGTGAATTCATGTGATGTAAATTCACCTCCTCTATCCGTTCTTAGCATCTTAATTTTCAACTTCAACTTTGATTCAACCTGCTGCCTAAATTCCTTGAATGTGTTGAATGCTTGATCTTTCGAGTTTAGAAAGTAAGCCCACATAAAACGTGTACAGTCATCTACTAATAAGAATATGAGCTTCTTTCCAGAGTGTGTTGTTGGACTTATGGGACCACAAAGATCTCCATATACTAAGTCCAATGGGTTCTTTGATATGAATTTAGCTTGGTTTGGAAAAGGTGTTCTGATGTGTTTTCCTAATAAACATGCATCACAGATTTGTCCTGCATGGTTTATTCTGGGTATTCCGTTTACTAACCCTTTTCTCGTCATTTTGTCTATCGCATCAAAGTTCAGGTGACCTAATCTAGCATGCCATAACCATGCTTGGTCGTCTACGTTTGCTAAGAGACATATAGGTGCTACTATATGTAATCTAATACTGTAAAGTCGATTCTTAGATCGTTCTACTTTCATCAACAACTTCTTATTCTTGTCATACAAAGTCAGTAAATTTCCGTCCATGATGATCTTGCAACCTATTTCAGTAAGTTGTCCTAGACTAAGTATGTTGCTCTTGAGGTTTGGAATGTAGTAAACATCCGAAATCATCTTCTGTTGCAAGTTTCTACATCCTAATAATATCGAACCTCTACCCTTTATCTCTACATACGATCCATCTCCAAAACGAACGCGTCCAGTGATGCTCTCGTCAATATCCTTAAAATGGCCTTTGGTGCCCGTCATATGATTACTTGCACCATTATCTAAATACCATATGCTAGCATCTGTTGTAGCATATTTTCGGGGGTGTACTTGTTCTTCATTTAACAAGACTTCTTCAGTTTCTTGTATTGCCATTAATAATGATGGTTCATCGTCTTCTAAGATAAGGTTTGATTGTTCCTGAGTTGTTGGTGGACTTTTACAATTTCTCATGAAATGTCCGGGTTTCCCGCAATTGTAACATTTCAAATTCTTTCTATCCCACTCACCTTTATTCTTATTGTGAGGTGAGTTTCCTCCATTCGAGTTATCTCTTTTTCCCTTATTCTGCCAATTACCTCGAGAATTGTTTGATCTACCCCTAAATTTGGTAAATCGTTTCTTATTTCTAGAGTGTTCGCCTTGTGCGAATAATAGGTTATCTTGGCTTTCTACTTGTCCTCCCTTTCGGAGTTTTATTCTCTCCTCGAATGCCTTAAGTTTTCCAGCGATCTCATCTAACGTAATGTCATCGAGATCATTCGTCTGTTCTATGGATGCTACTATATGAATGAATCTATCGGGTGTGGAATCTAATAGTTTTCGAACTAAAAGTGATTCATCCAAAGGTTTTCCTAATTCTTTTGCCTTTGTGGCATAGCCGTTCAGTTTGGCTGTAAATGCATCCACCGTTTCATCCTCCTTCATTTGAAGGGTCTGAAATCCAATCATCAATGATTGTAACCGTGCTTGTTGCACTTTCTCTTCTCCAACGTGTCTCTTTCTTAATGAATCCCATAAATCTTTTGCTGTTTCGCAACTTGCTACTTGTAAGATCACATCTTCGGTCAATGCTTGATATAGGAAAGCAGTTGTTGCCTTATCCTTTTTAGCATCTACTTGTGTATCAGTCTTGGGTTCTATTGCTTCCCATAAACCTTGTGCTTCTAGTATCACCTTAATTTGTATAGTCCAAACTGTGTAGTTTGTGGGTTTGAGTTTTGGGCATTGATACTGTGTCATAGGGGTTACGGGTTTTGGTGCAGTGTTACTGCCACTTGCATCGTCACCAGGCATATTGATGGTGTTTATGATCTTCACTTTCTATGGGAATTCTAACTAAGTATGGTATATACTTAATACTACGGGAACAGAAATAGTTTCCGGGAATCTGATAGTACGGGATCAATATATAGTTCTCGGGATTTCCTAGTAATGTAAATAACGATCTATACTATTCAAAGTATAAGAGAAATCCAAAGTTTGAATTTGTGACCTCTTTGTTGTGTATTAAACACCACTGTATTCCCACTTGTGTCGGTACTTGAGTATGATACCAACCACGTTCTTTCTTTCCCCACGTTGTCTTTTCTCCTTTCTTGTGTATCGATGTAATACTGATTTGCCTTCGAACTCTTGGTCTTGGCTATTTTCCGAACACAATCCCTTCCAAAATACCTTTCGGTATTTTCAACAAAACAAGTTAAATTACTTGTTCTTTCTTCTTTACCAACAAATGGTAATCTTCTACGTTTGCTTGCCGCGTCTCACAACCCTTTCTCTTTACCTTTGTTCCACACCGAATGTGCTTCACCCCAAAAATACCTTTCGGTATTTTCCAACAAAAACCCACAAGTGATCAAGTTGTGTCCTTTGTTAATATTCGTATATCGCTAGCGTCTCTTCTTTCAAAAACAATACTTGATTGTTTTCTAAACCGGTTGTGTTTTCTTCTAATTCCAAGCAACGTCTTTTTCTTCTCTCTTCTTGTATATGCCGTCTACTATACAAGGTATTCAAGCGCTTCTTTCTCTTTTTCTTGTTGATGCGTATTAATGCTTTACAACAGAAAAATACCGACACCACAAATGGAATGGTGTCCTCTCCGTTTGCAATTTCGACACAAAGACGAGTTGTATACGACTTGTCTTATGTCCTAGTTATTCAAGTAACGTCTCCTAGTTTGAAACGTCTTTCCTTCTCCTGAAACAAAATTTCAGCGAGTACTTCTTCTTTCCAGAAACAATGTTTCTGCTTTCTTCTTCCTGAACCAAAGACCAGCGTTGTGTTTTCTGTCTTGGTTCTCTTCTTCCACGTTGGGGTTTTCTGCTTTTGTATATGTATCTCGTTAACAGGTTTCTTGCTGATGATTCTGTCTTGTTGAAACAAGGTTCAGGTTTGAATGTTGCTTCGTTAAAACAGGAAACTGGATGATGAATGTTGTGTTTGTAACGAGATGTAAGAAGGCTCTTGATGCCAAATGTTGGTCCCTACGCTGTGATGTTGAGTCGATATGAAATATGCAAACAATAACAATATGGATCTTTGAATAACTAAATCGTCTAACTATTGAAATGATTCAATACATGGTCTATATATACTAAACGAATGGGCATTTCCCAAACGTCACATCGGTTCCAGGAAGTAACCGTTTGGCGGTTACAACCGTTTTTCCTTAACTGCCTATCATAACTACTTGGCGGTTAAATAACTGCCATCAACCGCTATTCGGTTGGTATCTTTAAAACGAGCAAGTATGGTCCTTTGAGTTAGAAGCAATGGCGAGATTAGCGTCTTCAACCCCTTATTCACCTTTTTCCCTATCTGAAAACCACAGCACATTAGTTACACTGTACCTTAGGTCATCTTTTTTGACAAATTTCCGTTAGCTAACTTTCTTCTCTGGTTTATGCCATCTTTTTTGACAAATTAACAGGCTTCCATCGTTGAGTCATTTGACGTCTTTGAATACCTTTTGTGTGCACTCACTGTTTACTATATTTCTTGATATGAGTAAGAATTAACTCTAACTGATATACAAATTTCCCATTAATTGGTAATTTTTTAACTGATATACACGTAACTATATTACAAGTATAGGAAGGTAGCAATCTTCATTGATATAAAATATTTTCTTATTTAATAACGATCTACATGATAATTCAGGAGAAGAAAAAAAACATAAAAAGTTTCTTAAACTTTATGACTTATGACTAGACATCATACAAACTCGATCATCAACTGACAATAAATCTGTGACTTGGCGCATTGTTGGCCTTTCCTGCGGGTTGTAGTTCAAACATGCCCGTGAGACATTCAAAATTGAATGAGCTAGTTTCTCAACTAGAGATGATGGTGGCGGAATCCGACTATCTCCTACATTGGCTAGCAATAGATCATCAGTAGACAATGTTGGTAGGGATGATATAAGTTCTCCAGGATGCTTTCCCATAATCACTTCTAGTGCAACAACTCCAAAACTATACACATCGCATTTCTCTGTCGCCACCATCGTATAGGCAAGCTCTACATGGAAGGAAACATGAGAATAAAAAAAAAATGTTATATCAGATCATGATTAAGAGAAATCTGAAACTTGAGAATTAGTAAGTATAGTATATATAACTTTTAAATTATATGGTAGTTACCTGGTGCAATATAGCCATAGGTGCCTACAACCGCAGTGCAATTGGATGAATCCAGCTTTAGAAGCTTCGCTGTTCCAAAGTCCGAGATATGTGCCTCATAATCAGAATCGAGAAGGATATTAGCTGCAGAAATGTCTCTATGAATTATAGGTGGTGTGCAATCATGGTGCATATAAGCCAAACCATTCGCTACAGCCCTAACAATTATCACCCTTTTCAGCCAATCAATTTCCTTTGCTGTGATATCGCTACTCAAGAGTGATTTTAGACTTCCCTTCTCAAGATATTCGTAAATCAAAAATGAGTGACGAGCATGGAAGCAATATCCATAGAGTTTTACTATGTTTCTGTGCCTTATGTTTGTTAATGCTCGTACCTCATTCAGGAAGCCTTGATCGTCATTCTCAGAGGATGGATGAAGTTTCTTGACAGCTACTATATTGTTGGGTTGTAACTCAGCTTTATACACAGTACCATATGCTCCCATCCCAATACAATATGCTTCATCAAAATCATTTGTTGCCTTGATGATTTCATCATACGTCGCCTGTCCATCAAAACTTGTTATTGAGAAAAAATTGCCACCTTCTTCGCCTGATGGTTTCTGTGGAGAAGTTCTCTTTCTACGTCCATAAGCAATGAGGCCACACATGAGTAAACCAAGTAAAAGAGCCGCAAAAAGTGGGACCACAGTTGCAAGGATGAGCTTATGATGAAAATGATTATTTTTCTTCATTATTAGACTTTCACAAAGTTTCAAACCTGTAACATTTCCGCACAGACCATCATTTCCTTTAAATGCTTCTCCAGACACATTTAGAAATACAGCACAAGAGGGAACAGGACCAGTGAGCTCATTGTAAGACAGGTCTATATCGATCCTTCCTGGCAAGTTACTGAAACCATTAGGAATTGAACCAGATAGCTTATTGTGAGAAAGATTCATCATTACCAGACTTTCCAAACTTCCAATTTCTGATGGCATCTCTTTTGTGAGTGAATTCCAAGATAAATCAAGAACATTGAGTTGCCTTAATTTACCGATCTCCGGTGGGATCTTTCCACTGAGCTTGTTATTATTAAGATATATGCGAGTGATTTGTACCCAATCACCAATATATCTTTGTAATGACCCGTTTAACCTATTGTTGGATAGGTCAAGAGTAAGGAGGCCATGCAATGATTCAAGCTCTTGAGGTATAACACCTGACAGGTTGTTATCACTCAAGTCTAGATTTAACAAACCTTTCATATCCCCAAACTCCTTTGGAATCTGACCAACCAAGTGATTAGAAGAAAGATCAAGCACTTGAATTGAATTCCCAAACTCCGGTGGTATGCTACCGCTGATGTTGTTATATCCCATCTTTAATCTAGTCAATTTTTTGCATTTACCCCAGTTTTGAGATAGTTGCCCATGAAATTTATTATGACTGACATCAAAGGAATATAAGCTTGGGTAGACACCAAAACTATTTGCTATATCTCCACGAAATTCATTAAATTGAAAGCTTACTCTTATTAAGTTGGAGCAATTCCATAGCCCTATTGGTATAGGACCAGAGAGTTGATTTTCACTTACAGTTAAACGTTGAAGCTTTCCCCCTTGGCATAAATCATCAGGCAGTTGGCCAGACAACTGATTGGTATCCAGCTGTAGGTTAAACAATTGTAGACTTCCAATTCCTTGTGGTATATGACCGGATAACTTGTTCACACGAAGATGTAGAATCTGAAGGCTTCTCAGGTTTTTTAATGATGAAGGGATTGAACCATTGAGTTGATTTTCACTCAAAGCTAATATAGTGAGAGACTTCATATTCCCTAATTCAATTGGAATGGGTCCAGAGAGTTTGTTACTGGACAAATAAAGGAGTTTCAAAGACTTTAAATCACCCAACGATGAAGGAATTGAACCATTGAGTTGACACTACAAAAAAAAGGAGCTATAGTGACGAGAATTTAATGACGACATATATTTTTCGTAACTAAAAACACAATTCAGTGACGATATAAAATTGTCGTCACTATATCTCGTCACTTGCATATATTTAGTGACGAAGTAATAAGTTGTCATTAACATACACGTTAGTGACGAAAGTATGTAAAGTACTGGTCGTCACCGTGTAACTCATTTCTTGTTATGGTTGTTAGTCACGAAATTTTCGTCAACTACTTTTGGATTGATAGTCACGAAACTATTCGTCACTCACTTGAACAAATATATGATTCTTATTTTGCTATCTAACACTTAAAAGTGCAACGACTTAAACTGACAAAATAACTAAATATATAAAACCGCAAACACGGATACCTATCATTTTTCTTTCATATCTTCTTCTCCCTGTTTCACACCAAACACACACACCATAAAAATCATTCAATTCTTCACAGTTTCACACACTAAAAACACACACTATTTTGCCCTAGTTTTTCGGATCTCATTTTCACCATGGTTGACATTATGTTAAGAGCTAATTTTCACTATTTTGCCCTATTCCGCCATGGCTGACATCTTCCTAATCTCATTTTGACCTAATTTTTCGGAGGTTGTATCTAATCCCTAATTATTAAGAGCTAATTTCATTTAATTAGCAAGATATTATGTTAGTTGCCTGAAATTTTGTGTATTCGTTTGTATTTGTGTTCAATTTACTTGTTTGATTGTTGATTTGATTGCGTATTTGAGTCAATGAACTTTAGGTTTAAAGGATCATTTTGACCTAATATCTTAGGGCAAAAATTGTGGTTATTTGCTTGCTGATTTGAGTTCATAAAGCTTACGTTTAGCGGATTATTTTGACTTACATTTGAGTTCACAAAGCTTAGGTTTAGAGGCTATTAAATCATTGCCTACAAAGTGTTTGATAAAATTT
This sequence comes from Chrysanthemum seticuspe, assembly GCA_019973895.1. Classification (NCBI taxonomy): domain Eukaryota; kingdom Viridiplantae; phylum Streptophyta; class Magnoliopsida; order Asterales; family Asteraceae; genus Chrysanthemum; species Chrysanthemum seticuspe. The sequence goes on along the minus strand of BPTQ01000005.1, from coordinate 346,303,351 downwards.
CTAGCAACACTAACATCAGTTTACATGCATATTCTGTATTGTGTTCAATGGGTAAGCTCATGCTTTAAGCTGTGATTGTCAATGTACTTGTACTAGCTTAGACTAAGTCAATTAAGCTGTGATTGTCAATGTTGTAATATGTGAAACTTCAGTATTTTCTGCTTTTTTAAGCTGGGATCCTTGTAAATATAGTGATCATCTAACGATTTAAGTTTTACCAACCTGCACATGACCAGTACTTTGGGTTGTTTAGTAAGTATGCAGATATCAAATTCTTTCAAGTGACAGGGAGAGTATTAGTTAGTTGTCTTTGGTGCATCTGACATATGCTACTATTTGAGTTGCCATTCATCATTGTGCTTTCTCTTTTTGAACTTGTTTATCTGTTACGACATGCTTGATTAGAACTAATGGTTCATATACGACATCAACCATTGACACTAGTTTTAGAGCTTAAGGAAACACCAGTGGTACTATTCGAGTTGCCATTCCCCATTCCTTTGACATTGTCTAGTTAAGTTTCAAACATTGTTAAGCTGTTGCAACTTTCTATATCATGTGCATGTGTGTACATGCTGTTTTGTCGCGTGCATGACATTTTCTATAGATTATAATTCTGTTGAAGAAATTTAGGATAATTGGCTCGTACATTAAGAACCAAAGTTTCTGTAACCTACATATCTATTGAATAAATAGTTTGCATCTTTTTTCAAATGTGGCAATGCGTTTATTATGATATTAATTTAATAGCCGAGTGACTATAATTTGATTACTTTATTTTTGACAGCTGGAGACATTTAAGAGACAACTAATGCAGTCACTAAACGACAATGATTCAACTGTAAGATTGTTGTGCCATTATTATTTTCTCTTCCTGTGTGCATTTCATGGCTCTGAAGTCTGAGCATGCTTGACCTATTTGGATGTAAACTATGACATATGTTGAACCAGCTATAACCTTTCAATTTATATTTCCAGCAAGCTGCCACTGTAGATATAGGAACCTATGACCAATCTGCTCCTAGAGCTTATCCAGGTAAATCTTGGTTTTGATTGTAAATATTATGCACTTGTTCATATCCCTTAGTAAGCTAATTTTGTATTTCAACTATCTTCTGCCTTGCGATTGTAATGTGTTCTCCCACTGTTGCTTTTACCCATGCAGAAGAGGAGACAAATGGTTATAGAAGGCACCGCTCTTTTAGCTCTGTAGATGGTGTAAACATGCCTAATGACGGTACCAAAACTGATTTTTTGCCATTAATATTTTGTAGCTCTATGGATGTGAATTTGTGAGAAAGTAGAAGATTATCCTAGTTCGAGTTTGTTAGCGATGAAGGTTTAGTTAGGTTTAGCAAGATATGGTGAGGCAGAGAAATAGTTGAAGGGTATACTTATATGATGTCTCTGGATGTAACTTTGTTTTTGCATACTTATAAATGCATATGCTCAAGTATGCTAATTGGTTCTGTTCAACTAATGGAAGTAGTATTACTGTTAGTCTAATGTTGTTTGATTAATCAATTGCACTCATAGGATCAGTTTAATACTAGTAAAGTCAAGATCAATATTAGCTAGTCATGCAATTTATGAGTTTTGTTTATTAGTATTTAGTAGAGTATCTAAAAATATGCCATAACAACACCTGAGTATCCAACTGTTGAATACAATCATATCTAGCTGTCTAGGAGACTGTGAAGGTTGGGCGATGGCAGAAAATGTATCCAACTGTTGGAGCAGGGAGCAGGGAGCAAAAGGGGTACTAATTAGGTGATGGGGTGAGTAGTTGATTATGGTCAGTAATAAACCGATAAGGAGAGAAATAAAATTGAACTATGAAATGATGATAATTATCTCATGGTTACTCAGGTTTATAAACAGATAAGTGAAATGAACTCGAAGAGAGGGAATCAGGTTAGTTGACTTTGTTCAAAAGAACACACCATGGTGCCTGTTGGTGTTCGTGGAACCATTAGTCTTTATTAATTATGTGAGATTGGATGCTCTTGAGTTCACTCATGCAATTGACAATGCTAAGAGAGGCTTCTGGTCTTGATGAAAGAGAATTAAAGGTCAGAATTTTAGCATAAAAGATAATTTTGACCCTAGTTTATGCTAAATGAGTGAATATTGGAGTTCTATTTTAATACCGATTCTTGCTATATTGCTGCAATGATCGTGCAAAGCAACTTCATACTTATTATTAATCATATTATCATCATTACAGAACAATAGTTAGTGTGATCTGGCCCGACAGGTTATTGACAAGTACATTTAGATATTACTGTATCTATTAAATTGTATGCCTAGTTTAACATTTCATATGGTTACTTAGCGCAAATATCTGTTTATTAGTATGGAGCATGCGTGCTTTGGTATCTCAACGTTTATGTCACCTACGTGATGAATTTTAATTGGTTCCTATTTGATACGCTTTGAGACCGGCTTCTAACTACTCTAATATGTGAATACTTGGATTGGGCACAGCTTGGACACACCCTTAAAGTCTATTTGCCCGAGTGTAATTTGGTAATAATTTTTATTGTTTACCATATTAATTAAGGCTGTATTCGTGTTTTTTATTTCAACTTTTGTTTAGTTATAGTTCTTTTAAACTTGGATTAAACCTGCTATTGCAGCAAAAGGATGCCTGGAAAGCAGAGTTAAGAGACTTTAGTAATAAGAACATATATGATATAAACGGGAATAGAGATAGCGGCGTGTTGCTGTTGGATGTACTTGAAATATGAGGTTTGGTACTTTTTTTCTCTCTTGTAGTGTAACGGTATTTAATAAGATGCACCCTAACCAAGTGATTGTGGGTTTAGTCCCAACTGGGACAATTGTGTGGTATTTGTAATGTATAATTCTATATAGTGTGAGACTGTTAAGTTATTTTTAAAAAATTAATGTTAGTAGAAAGTTTATATACATATGGGTGGGAAGCGGGGTGCTTAGATGTTAAGGGGAGTTTCGGTGTGTTAATGTTGGAAAGTTTATATTACTCCATAGTCCCATACTCAATGACCATTGCATTTTTGGACCACTGCTATTCTGTATACTAAAAGGCCATTTATCAGTGACATACAAATCATAGCTGGACTTATGCTCAACCATTGGAAAATATATATAACAAAAACTGATCAGATAATTTATTGATGTTATACTTCTTGTACCCAAGTGCGTACCAAAATAGTAAGGGCACAAGCAAGATCAGCCCCTTAAAAATTAAGAGCAGTTCTTTGATATAATGTTAGCTGTGCTTATTTGTAATTGTCTTGTTCCTCTGTAATTTACATTTTTTTTTGTTAAGAATTGAACTACACACTTCAGCATCTCAATGATTCTACTTTCCCATGAACGCATTCAAAGTTTGTTTCGAAGGTCCATAAGAAAAGAAAAAAAAAACACAGAATATTCGAGTTCTTGGGCAATATGCTGTAGACACTCACTGCATAGATGTTTCCTACTGAGTGACTATCTTTTGAATTATGCTTTGGCCTGATTTCAGATTTTTAATATAATCTTTGCTGTTTAAAAATAAAAAATAAAATAAAATAAATCCTACAAAGTGAGTATAGATCTTTCACATTATTCTGCATTTTCTAGCCAAGCCACTAGAATGACTTGTATTACTATTGCAGGTAACAAGAGATGTATCTCTTCTATCAAGGTGGATGACGATTGATCTTTACATGCGGGAAGTTGACAACCTCATATTCGAACTTTCTATGAAGTATGAACCAGTGTTGCCCTGGCCTATTAAGTTTGGCACAAGATATTATTGATAAAAGTATGTTCATTCTAGTACCGTACCATATGAGAATATTTCTTGTCAGTTCATTAACGACACCTGAGTTGGAATCATTAGTTTCTACTTTAGCTCACCAAACTGAAATACTCTAAGCCTCTAATATAGATCACAGTCATGTAATCCTATCTACCCTATAATTAACATAGCTGAATAGCTGTAGGGTGTTAGTCTGCTACATGAGGGTGGATTGTAGAAGTGTAGAGGAGACGAGAAGCTGATGCAAAGACCAGGGTGTGAATCGACTACTCGAGGTACACAAGGTAAGTGTCCCTTTGATATTCAGTCTGATAAAAAAAAAACTTATGCTGAATAATTTGGCATGAGCTTATGAACTTATAATCATAAGCCAAAGCTGCTTATGAAATATAAGACTAAGGCAAAAATATAAGCTTAAATTGTAATCACAACTATTTATATGAATTTCAAGTTACATATGTTTGTTAGAATTTATAGGAGTACCTTGCAGTCCTCAACAAGAAACAGAGGAGCATGACAGGTTTTATCTTCTTCAATCAGTTTTTCCGTTTTTTGTCCTATGATCTGCTACTTGAGTTGCTAATACTTTCTGCTAGATTGTTACATTGTAACAAAGTAATTGTATATATGTTAATCGAGCATCTCGATCTATATCTTATGGTTGTTCACACTTTAAATCCAACGATTGTGCAATTTAGTTGCTGTCCAATTGTGTTTAAACTTGACAATGATCTTGCTGGTTATCAAGTTAAAACTTGGCCTACTGACATGAAAAAGACCTTTTTTTGTGCCTCATATTGCTTCTGCCATAAAGGTACACTATTACTTATATATATATATACTCCTTATAGCTGATACATTATTGTAGTAGTATGAAAAAGACCTTTCATTGTGTTTTTTGATGTTTGCTTGTTATGATCTTGCTGTCCAATTGTGTTTAAACTTGCTGTCCAATTGGGTTTAAACTTGACAATGATTTTGCTGGATAATATAAGTGATGTGCTTTGAAATTATTATTTTTATACAGGGGACTGAGGGCCTAAGGATGATGATGTGACCGAAGATTATGAAGAGGCTCGAGATGATGTTTAGTTGAAGTTTGGATGGAGGATAAGAATGCAAGCTGATGTTTAAGCGCATGATATACTTGTAGTAACAGTTTACCACTTGAGGATTCTCTTACAGAATCATGATTATCTCCTTATAACTTTCTTGTTAGATACAAATCGAATAATTGTTGGATATAACTGATATTTTGGCTTTGTTATGGATCAAGTAATTTCTTATTATATGTCTTTTTGCATTTTCAGTCTATAAATACCCATATTTACTATTGTAGGTACCGCATTATTGGGATATAGGTTTTTGGAAAGTGACGAAGTATTTCGTCACTATTGGACGTTAAGTTCACCCAAACAATGACGCTTTTCTTTCGTCACTAATTCCATCAAATAGTGACGACTTTAACCACTTCAGTGATGAAATTAAGTGATGAATTTAGCTCGTCACTCACCCATAAGTGACGAATTTAGCTCGTCACTAAATTTAGTGTCAAATTCCAATTTCGTCACTATTAACTTAGTGACGGAGCTATAGTGACGACAAGTGACGACCTTGATTTTCGTGACTAAGTTGGTTTAGTGACGAATTTTCCACTATTAGTGACGATTTTCCACTCGTAACTAAAGCCCTTTTTTCTTGTAGTGTGATTTTCGCTCAATTCTAATTTAGTGAGAGACTTCATATTCCCTAATTCAATTGGAATGGGTCCAGAGAGTGTGTTATTGTACAAATAAAGGATATTCAAAGACTCCAAATCACCCAACGATGAAGGAATTGAACCACTGAGTTGATTTTCGCTCAAATCTAACTCAGTTAGAGACTTCATATTCCCTAATTCAATTGGAATGGGTCCAGCGAGTTGGTTTTTGAACAGATGAAGCGTATTCAACGACTTCAAATCACCCAACGATGAAGGAATTGAACCACTGAGTTGATTTTCGCTCAAATCTAACTCAGTTAGAGACTTCGTTTTCCCTAATTCAATTGGAATGGGTCCAGAGAGTTGGTTTTTGAACAAAGGAAGGATTTTCAAAGACTTCAAATCACCCAACGATGAAGGAATTGAACCACTGAGTTGATTTTCGCTCAAATCTAACTCAGTTAGAGACTTCATATTCCCTAATTCAATTGGAATGGGTCCAGCGAGTTGGTTTTTGAACAGATGAAGCATATTCAACGACTTCAAATCACCCAACGATGAAGGAATTGAACCACTGAGTTGATTTTCGCTCAAATCTAACTCAGTTAGAGACTTCGTTTTCCCTAATTCAGTAGGAATGGGCCCGAATAGTTGATTTTTCCACAAAACAAGGAGATTCAAAGACTCTAAATCACCCAACGATGAAGGAATAGAACCGGTAAGTTGATTTCTGCTCAAAGATAATTGAGTGAGAGACTTCATATTCCCTAATTCAATTGGAATGGGTCCAGAGAGTTGATTTTTGTGCAGATAAAGGATATTCAAAGACTTCAAATCACCCATAGATGAAGGAATTGAACCACTGAGTTGATTTTCGCTCAAATCTAACTCAGTTAGAGACTTCATATTCCCTAATTCAATTGGAATGGGTCCCGAGAGTTGATTTGTGTACAGATAAAGGATATTCAAAGACGTCAAATCACCCAACCATGAAGGAATTGAGCCAGAAATATTGTTGTTATGGAGGCTTAGCTTCTCAAGTGAGACAATATTCTTTATTTCTTGTGGGATTGAACCAGTTAAATTGTTTCCGTAAAGATGCAAAATGGTTAACTGGCTTAGTTTACCAATGGTAGGTGGAATTACACCAGAAAACTGATTGGTTGAAAAATTAAGATAGACGAGTTTGGACAGCAGTCCGATTTCTGGTGGGATGGGACCAAAGAAGCTGTTTACACTAAGATCAAAATGAGTAAGGTTGCCTAGAACAGAGAATGGGAACTGGTGAAGCGTACCTTTTAACTTAGACGTAGTGAGGTTCAACTTGTTAATGTTCCCATCAGCTTTGCAAGCAATTCCAAACCAAGAAGGGCACGGAGCAGGTGCACTAGTATTCGTTGGAAGGGGTGTCCAAGAAGATACAATTTGGGAATTGTTTGGGATTTTAAGGGTTGCTTTCCATTTTTGAAGAGCATTTGCTTCCTCCAAAGAAGCAGAAGTAAAGTTGGGTACAAATGAGAGAGCAATGAGTAGTAGAGCTAGAGATAAAAGTAGGAAGTTTGAAGAAGCCATTACTTGATTTTGCATGTTTTTTTTCTATTAAGTGAAGGCTCGTATGTCTCTTTATTTATACTTGAGCTACCCTTTTCTCATAAATTAATTTCCAATTCTTAGAAGTTAAATTTTAGGTGGTGTCATATTATTCCACAAAGATTGTTTTACTTGAGAAATAATGTCCCTTTCGGAGAATACTTTAACTGTGTAGAAAAAAAGGTTTGATCAAAATGATCCAGAATGTGTGATCAACTGTGAAACTATGTGCTTTGTACAGATCCTGGGGCGAAAGTAGAAAAAAAAAGGCTTAAAAGAGCTTGTCTGTTTTGATGTTAAAATTCTTATAGAAGTATAACAATTTTTATTTTTTATTATTATTTTTTTAATTTATATGATTTTTCACAATATTGACCATAAATAAAGTTGAATATCACTTCCGTTGTAGAGCTATTTTTTTTCCCCTCCTAACTGACGAGGCATGCATCAAGTTCTTCAAGCTCCCAATCCCAATAAAGAATGTATACCCAAAGTCAGGTGCATAATATTGTCACACCAAAAAATTTAGATGAGTTACAAGCCACATACATTAATATCACCGTGCATCCACCACTCGATCCCCTTGATATTCTAGATGTTGAAGAGGATTGAGAAGACGTAAGTGAGCAGCCGAGCAGGGATGTATTGTGAACTTTGAACCATTTTCTTTGTTGAACTTATACGTATTTTTATTGTGACGACTACCAATGTTTTATTTGAAATTTGAACATTCAAATGGGATTAGTATGTTTTTGAAAAATAAAAAATAAAAATAAATAAATAAAAATAAATAACTGGTATTTGGTCGCGGAATATCTGGGAAAAATGTGGGCAATGGCCTTACCGATCCGGAAATGATGCACGTCACTTTTAGCGATGGTATATGTCATCACTAAAAGTCTTTATTTATCATTTCTTTTTTATTTAGACTTGTGTTGCCGCTAGAAGTGTTTATTAGTTATTTAATAAATACTTTAGCGACGACATGTTTTTACTATAACCCATTATCCTTGTAGTGTACTATTACAAGTTATTATATATAAGTTATACATATTTGCAGTTGAGTTTGAATAACTTTATAATTCTATCGGTCATGTGTTATTTAAGGGGGTCTCGGCCATCCAACTTGTTTGGTTTAGTGTGTGGTGATCCGCACACACATATATTTTAGACATTATGAAAAGTCAAGGTAAACAATAATAGACATCCATCGTTGTTATGCAAAGACTAGAAAAATAGAACGTATACAAAAAGTGATAGACTAATATGAAGTGCATTTTACTTCCATAGTCATTGTCCTTACTCATCAATCTTATCTAGAGTATTATGTGGTCGTAATATGCATATATACAAGGTCCTTTTATCCATCGTTGTTATGCAAAGACTAGAAAGATAGAATGTATAAAAAAAAGTGATAGACTAATATGAAGTGCATTTTACTTCAGTATTCAATGTCCTTACTCCTTACTCTTATCTAGAGTAATATGCATATATATATATATATATATATATATATATATATATATATATATATATATATATATATATATATATATATATATATATATATATATATGGTCCTTTAAGTCAATGATGTGTAGGGTCGTATGTGGCTATGAGTATGTTTGGCTAAATGAATTGGAGGAGGAGCTAAGGCCGGAGTTGTAACTATAGGTTATATTATAAGTTGAAAGTTGAAGTTTGTATTTTTGTAAAGCTGTTTGGCGACTTAGTTGGTGTCGAAGCTTATTATTATAAAATCATATCAACATATGTCAAGTTAAATTCACATATATTTCGATCTTTTACTTGTTAATCCGTTATATTTTGATATTTAAGTAATTTTGACTGACTATAAGTCCTACACATTTTTAAAAGCTCGTTTCAATTGGTTTGGCTTATCGAGCCTTATAACTTGTTGAGACTTACAACTTAAATAAAAAGATTTTCATTTAGAAACTCACCCGCACTCTTGAGTGCATCTAATATGCGCATACTATCACTGTCTAATTGTGCACCGGAGCAACAAATAAAATTGATAATTATACATACATCATACAAAGATTCACAAAATATATGGCCATAATAAATAAAAAGTTAACCATGAATGCTAGACGTGATTTTTCGAAGATCTCTAGTAGGTTCAACCAAATTATAAGCTTTATTGCCCATAGCTAATATGCCCACACAATTCTCTAGATGATACTATAACAAAAATATTTCCCAGGACATAAACAAAAGTATTTTTGTATAATTATATATAATTTGACAACATAAAAGAACGGGCAAATGTCACAAAAACCATTACAAAATAAAATTTGTCAATAAATCCATTCAATATTTTTCATCTGAAACCCTTTTGACCGGTTGGACTCTTACGTGTTACGGGTCACTAATTATCAGGTTGTGAATTTAGCTATGAACCAAAAATACAAGAAAAAATGATGAATTAAAGGTTCAAAATCATGATTTTTCATGTGTCTATGCAATTTATTACATATATCAGATCGATCTTCTATTATTTATGCAATCAAAGTTAACATGAAACCATTTTCGTGTCATGAGTAACTTATTATACCTTTAATTCGCCCGGCTAAGTCGCCTTTAAAAACCAGTTTTTAATCGACCCGGCTAAGTCGCCGGTTGAACCGTTATGTGGAACCAATTTTATGCAAAATCATGGTAGCTTTTGAACATCTCAATTCCTAAAGCTGCAAAAAGCTTTTAAACCTAACCAAAAACCCTTAATTTAAAATAGACGAAAGGTATGACCCAGCTCGATTTAGTAAAATGGGTCGACCCACGTCAACAAAAGAACAGCCGGTTCATAAACAAACAAACAACAATCATATCCGGCCCTGTTCTCGGTCAAACCCGGGTTAAAAACCATTGCCCTCTTAAACAAAGACAAAACAAAGTCGATGGTTTAGATAGTGTTTGTTTAAGCAAAATCATGTGCCACTGTGATTTAGTACATGTATCAGATCAATCTTCTTTTATTTATGCAATCAATGTTATTATATTTACAAACATGAAACCATTTGTGTGTTATGGGTTACAAATAAAGAAATAATTAAACGGTTATACGGCAAAAGAAAGTCATCATGTTAACCAGTGAGAATAAGGTTTTTTGCGCGACCAGGCCAGTCACCGGTTGAACCACCGTGTGGAACCGGCTTTTTCCAAACAGCTTTTAAACTTATCTAAACAGCACTTAATCAGCTCCAAGCACCCCTAAAAAGTCCCAAACAGCTCTTTCAGATATGTTTGGTAAAGTAGCTGAGCAGCTGGAGATTATGAGTGTAAAAAGACATTGAAGGACAAAAGATACAAATATACAAAGTTAAAGCTAAGGGTACTAATGTAATTAGCCAAACCAAAAGCTCAGCTTATTTTAGAAGCTCTTCCTAGGAAGCTTTTTTAATAGCTTTTGGATTTTAAAAGCTTCTATAAGCTTGTGTGCCAAATAAAGATTCTACTAAAAGCTATCCCCATAAGCTCTTACTAGTTGCGCGCCAAACATACCCTATGTTTCATCCATGAGCTCATATAAGTTTATGAGTATATCATATGTAACAAGCTAGCTAGGTACAAACAATCCCTACCATGGCCACACAAAACTCCTAGAAATTAAATGAAGGACTTTACCCGGTTTAAGTCTAATTCACCTTGAAACTTGTTTGGTTTAGTGTGAGGTAATCTGCACACCCATATACTCGAGATTTGCGCATAGTTACTTTTTATTTACGCATAACAAGATACAAAGGAGAATAAGCACAACGTAACACATGTACAAAGCATAAAATGTTATGTACAAATAAAAACTAAGTTTGTGCAAATCACGTTTGTTGTTTTAAACTAGAGACCATTAATCCATAATAGTAACTATAAGAAGGGCATTTCAAATATAAATCGAAAGTTTAACATTTATAGGAAAATAGCCTCTAATTATTTATTACTATGAAAAGTCCAAGTCAACAACAACTAACATCCATCGTTGTCATACAAAGACTAGAAAGATAGAACATATACAAAAGGTGATAGACTAATATGAAGTGCATTTTACTCTAGGAGTCAATGTCCTTAGAAAACGACACTTAACTAGAGTATTAATGTATTATGTGGCTGTAATATGCATATATATGGTCCTTTTAGTCAATGATGGGTCGTATGTGGCTATGAGTGTGTTAATATCCGGTTGGGTTGTCAGGATATTTCAAGTTGCCATAGTTGAAGCATCATATCTTTAGTTTCTTCTTTAACGTTTGTGCAAGTATTCATCATTATAATAATATTTATACGTGAGATCCAAGAGTTATGCAACAAATATGAAAGTGGAACAAAGCAAGTAACAGTAATACGTAAAGTCAGTTTATACATCCAGAAAATGAGAAAAACACAAAATTTCTACGTTGATAATTGAATAGGCATTCTTCCTTGATTCATATAGTAAACTTATTGAGAGGTAGATGCATTAAGTATTAACTATATCAATATTATATATTTAGACTAAAAAAACAATATAAGCTATATTATTGGTCTTTATGGGTGCTAAAATAATTAGTAAAAAAACGCATCGAAAAGTTTTTCGGGTTATTGGGTTCGGGTCAATTAAACCCGACCTTGTAAGCCTTATCCGGTTTGGGTCAAGTCAACTCGACCCTACTAATTAACAGTACTCCTACTAATATTAGCCACTCCTGGAACGTGCAAATGTAGGAACTGAGAAAAAAGTAAAATTAGATTAGCCACTACTCGAACGTGAAAATATGGGAACTAAGTTATGAGTAAAATTCCTGAAGACATAATACCACTTTTGCTTATAAATTTAAAGTATATGGCACATAATTCTAGTTACGATATTATGGTCAAATGTTTTATGTAACGGTTATGCATACAATGAAAAATAACTGTAACCCAGTTCCAATACATCAAATAGAGATTGAAATATGGATTGAGACTGAGATTGGAATTTTTTTGGGTAAAAGGTCTCAACGACCCGGTAAAATTCGTTACTCCAAAATACCCTTTAAGTACAACGGATATGGGTGATATCCCATATCACAGCCCGTTACATAGGCAATCTTGCATATCAATGCATTCCTATCTTCTAGGAAAGAAACAAACCACAAATCACAAGATAATAAGTAAACACATTAGACACCACAAGAATTACTTCCTATAACGCCCTTGGATCTTGAAATCAGCATTATAGTACTCATCCATAGCTTGAGGGAGATCGTAGATTTGATTCATGTAGTCATCATAGTCATCTTCAAGGTCATAACCGCCACATGCAGATGAAATATATTGCGCCATGGGGTTATCATCTGGTCAGAAACATCAATTTCACCCACTTTAGAGAAAGGATTAACCCTCTTGGTGGGTAAAGTGTCAGGAGAAGAAGAAGAAGCCTTAGAGGCACCACCCACAGCCATCACTGAGATTGGAATTTTCATAGAATCTAAAATATAAAATTAGAAAAATAAAAAATGAATTAATAAGCGATTGGTAAACCTGAAAATGCTATAATAAAAATAATACAAGGGGCGAGCATTTTGACCCGAATCACGACACCGAACTGGAGCCATACCGAACTAGTACTGGATCCCGGTACACGGTACGGTACCATTACCACGTTATTAGCAAAAAAACCCGAGATGCCCAAAACGGACCGGTACCAAATTGGATAATACTGAGATTGGTGTAAAAATATAAAGTGTCAATATTTTTCAAGTAAATACTTATCCAAACACCCTTGTGCTTGTTGCATGCAAATTAGAGCGTCTAAAGTACACGACCATATATAATCAAATAACATGCTTTACATAAAACTTTTGTTCGCATAATCAAGTATAACTTATAAATGAGGTTTTTTTCTCCAGTTTTCTTAGACATGCATGTGTATAATAATAATCACCATCATGATTGAAATGAAAACGTACATGGATTGTTCTCTATACATGGAAGAAAAAAACAATATTCTAACAAAAATTATATGAGTCCTAAGCACGTGTAAGTGGTTCACTAGCTTGTCGATCTTACACAAATGGTTTAATATAAGAACAACATTCGCTTTATTCATTCATAATAAGTGTACCTTTGTTTTTTGCTACTATTACAGAAGCTTTAAGGCATAAAATCTAGATTTTTTTTAATATATTTTTTTACTTTACAAAATGGGAAAAACTGGATACGTATCCCAAGAACCGGTACCGGAATCCGTCCGGTACGATACCGGTACACATTTTTATCAACAAAATGAACAACATCTTTATGCTCGGGAAAAATATGATACCACCGATTCGGTACACATTTTTATTCGGTACTGGCACACTTTTTTTTATCAACAACACAAAATGTAATCTATTTTTAAATGTAAAGATATTATTAAATCAATAAATTTACAAAATGCATACTAAACTACAACATTCAAAAAATATTATTAAAATAGCAAGAGTGCCTTGAGAACCAACATATAAACCTTTTAGAATTTTTTGAAAAAACTTACCATAAAAGCTAAAACCTGTGTTTTATAAAACTCGGATGATTTTTTCAAAGCAAATATGCTAAGTGCTAATTCTAATATTTTATATTTAATAAATATATTTACATAATAATAATTCTTCTCTTTAAAGTTACATCACCTTGTTTTTTGAACATTTAGGTTTTCTTTATGTCTATAAGCATTTTTTTACTTGTTTTTTGAACATTGTTAATAATTTAAATAAGTGCCAAAAAAAACTTATAAGGTGTACTTTAAGATAATTAATTTTTTAACATGATGTTCGATACAGTGTTTTTATTTATCAGCTACTTTAACCTCATATCTCCATAATATATCAGCTACCGTCTCTGTACTGCCAGAACATCGCGTGGGTAAGCTATAAATTTATATGAGTTAACTTGTTATTGCTTAAAATTATTCAAAACTAAAATTATCGTCATCGATAACTTATTGTATCGTAGAATACATAATTAAAAAATATTTATCGCTGAAATTTTTATTTGCATAATACCCGCCGCCCTAGCGCGAATTTATTTATTACTATGAAAAGTCCGGGTCAACAATAGCTAGCAACCATCGTTGTTATACAAAGACTAATATTAAGTGATAGACTACAAGTGTTTTTTACTTTAGGAGTCAATATCTTTAGCAAACGATATGTGGATGTAATATGCATGTATGGTCCTTTTAGTTAATGATGTGTAGGGCCTTATGTCCTAATAGCCACTCCTTGAACGTGTGAGTGAGGGAACTAGGAAAAGAGCAAAATTATATTTGTGAATAGACAAATTTATTTATTTTTTATTTTTATTTTTTTTATTTATTTATTTTTCAACTATAAGGGGGAAAGGAAAGAACACGAAATGCTTCTTAAGATAGAAGCTAAAAAGATACAAACAAAGATGTCCCTAAATTTTTCAAAAAATGCGTAACGAAATTTTATTTTGTTCACTTGGTTTACTAAAGTTATAAAACATAACATTTGAGTGACTAAACTTACAAAAATATACATACACATCACCGAATTTGAAAAACGCAACATTTATGTTACTTAACATAACAATAAATATGCGTTCAAGTGTCTCCGATTAACAATGAAATTACAGAACAATATTCTTGCTTAATAGCTCTATAAACAAGTGAACAAAATGAAAGTTCATTACCTTAAGCGTTTTTTTTTTTTTTTTTTTTGAAAAGTTTAATTCCCATATAGCTGCACATAATTGTATAGTGATAGAATTTTATAGTCTACCACTCTAACCACTTTGTAAATCTTGATTTACCTTCGTTAATCTCAAACGTTTCTACCACTCTAATCTAGGTAGGCTAATTGTAATAACATCTAGCAAAATGGATGTGACCACTTATCACTTCCTATATGTTCTCAATTACAAACACAATTCACTTACCTATTAATTACGTTAGCGTAATATACAAAGTTGGTTAGGAACTTTGTACCAAAACTAGTGATTTTGTTTAAACATACTATAGTCTTGCATTTTTATGTATATCAAGCACTACCATTGTTTGCATAGTCAGCTTGTAACTATTTGAATCCTCTCATTTCAGATGCACTAGTCTAGTTAGCGATAAATTACAACTAGAATCAAACATACTCACACAGTCAATAAATATAAGAAATCTATACTACTTATAATAGAGGAATGAATCTCTCTCCTCATGGTCAGAGAGAGAGAGAGAGAGAGAGAGAGAGAGAGAGAGAACTTGTAGATCTATATATATATATATAGTCCTTAAATAACAATTACCATGAACCAGGCCAAAAGATGTTTCTTTTATCATTGGGTTTCACCTATTCTTGTTTCACTATTCACAACTAATACTAACAAAACTTAACTCGAGTTTTCACCAGAATAGGTGAAACCCAATGATGACTATCCCCACGCGTTTGTTAAGATTGAAGCTTCGCTTCTTTAGGCTTGAACCCAACTGTGTCTCCATGTAAATTCTAACCACAAACCCATAAACTTAACTGAACTAGTGTTTGTTAAACAACATCAACCCATTTTGTTTTGAATTTGTCTATGGACATGTACTAAGAACTCAATGTATGAAGGACTATTTGGAGACTTGTCTTCCACCATATACGAGAAGAATGTCATTCCTGGAATCGAAACTAATATCAGAAACTATAGAAATTGCAACAATTACCGTGTACAAACTGCAAGTTAGATTGACAAATGTGTCTGCACTGTAGAGTGGTACTTTACAAATAATCAATAAAGACACAATCTTCCTCGTTTCTAAGGAAGTTCCTGACCTAAATTTACCTATTTGCATATACGGCATGGATACTGGGTGCACAAGATTTTCTTCATTTAATAATCTTTAAAGGGTCTTTTCATTTTTTAACAAATACTCAGGAAAGCCGTTATTTTCATACGAAGACAGAACTACTAGATGTATATTATAAAACTCACCAGATGGTTCTCCTTTCTTGCATAATTTCAGCCTGCAATAAGTTCAACGAGATTAAAAAAGGGATTACTTGTCGACACAAACATTCTCATATACAGATAAACTAATCCGACTGATAAGATTATATACCACAGACATTACATACCGTAGGTAGTTACATCTTGAAAGGTTTATGGATAATTATTAATATTAGTATGACCGGATTCGAACTCGAGACTTCGGGATTGCACACATTACGTATGAGAGTTGATGTTAATAATTAATATATAAAATGTTATTATTAATTATTAGTCACGAAATAAAACATAACGATAGTTAATATTTAACGGGGTTTTGACTAACGGTTGTTAAATGTAAACTACGAGAACTAGAGATGAAATTAGTGAGCAAGAAAAGTCTAGAACCCCTCTTGGGTTGGGTGGCCGGTCGTGGCTTCTCAAAAGCCCAAGGGAGGCTTTTCTTGGTCACCAAGTTTTGAGAATGTATATATACAAACCCTTGTATTCATTATTCTCCTAACCTTGGATCACCAATATACCTAATTTCTCCTCTTCTTCCCTCTTTCTTTTGTGGCCGGTCGAACACCCCTCACCATAAGGGTTTCGATTTTGCTTAACTAAAGAAACAAGTATTTGGTTTTATTTTTGATTCAAGGAACTAGCTTTTCACATCAAATCACTAATAGTACGTGTGTACAAGAACGAAGAACAAGCACGCTTGAGCTTGTGTATTCCTTGGTGGTCGATCTTCTTTGGGTCGAATTATATAAACCCTAAAGTTAGGGTTTTGGGTTTTGTTCTTGTTCAAACATCATTTGGTTTTCTTGAATTGCTAAAAGGTACGCACTTTCTTGTTCGGTTAATTACTTACATATATTATTCTTATTTACTTCCGCTGCATGCTTTGATGATGTTATTTGATTTTATATAATTGTTATGAGTATCAAATCCCAACAGTGGCATCAAGAGCCGTTAATATGATGTAATTAATTACCGAAACACATAAAAATTGGATCTTTATGATTATATGCATGTTTTTTTATGGTTTATAGGGTTTTGAATTCGAAACCCTAATTTTATTTATATAGGGTCGATTACCCTTAATTTTATTTAATTAGGTTTTAATTTTGTAAAACTTGTAGAAACCCTAGGATTGCATGATAATTTTATGTGGTTAATTAATGAATAATTGTTATGTGTCATGTAATATGCGTATCTTGGGTGATAATTGTTATGCGGAATCCATGGTGGAACATGCATGTTTTGCCATGGAGTATTGTTTGTAATAAATTGTTTAGTTGATACATACGAAAACGTGTAAAAACGGGCAAAAACGTAAACAAGCGAACGAAAACGTGAAAAAACGGGCGAAAACGTAAAAAAAAAGGACGAAAACGTATAAAAACTGACGAAAACGTAAAAAAAATGATATTGAATACTTTTTGACTTTGTTTACAATAATTAATTATTATGTTCCAAACAAAAAAAACTAGCAAAACCTAAAAAAACCCAACCCGACCCGACTCTTACCCATTTATACCCATACCCATCTAGACCCATCCTTCCAAGTGACCCATCTAGACCCATACCCATATAGACCCATACCCATCTAATACCCAAGACCCAACCCAACCCAACCCAACCATTTTGCCACCTCTACTATCGTTATTACATGGATAGCTTCTGTATTTCAAAATAGGGACTATCAATGCAAGTAGTTTGAAAGTTAGGGTATATTTGACTGATAAAAATCGAATAGGGACGACGAGTGTGATTTTGGTTAAGCTACAGGGACGAAACATGTAATTTTTTTCAAATATTAAAAATACTACGGGTATGTTTGGCTGTAAGCTGTAAACTGTAAGCTGTAAGCTGTAAACTGTAAGGCTGTTAACATGAGCTACATGCTGTATCTTTTTTTTAATAACAGTGTTTGGTAAATTAGCTGTTAAATGTAATTATAAGATGTAAAATGATATAAAAGGACAAATCTATAATTGTAAATAAATGTTTGGAGGGTATATTAGTAATTTAAAGTTTTAACAGCTCATAGACATTTAAAAAGCTTCATGAATCAGCTTTTCATTTTGGAGCTATTTGTTTGAAATAAAAGCTTGTAGGTAATGCATCCAAACGAAGCTACTTGGTTTATAGAAGATTATTTTGTAACAAAAAGCTAATAGCTCCTCCAAACAGCCCTTGCCAAACAGGCCCTACCTATATAAAGTCTATGTGGTTTGCCTAAAATGAGCCGGTTATTGTATTGGCAAGTCACTCTACTTTATTCGAATGCCTAGTTTAGTCCTTGTATTTTTTTATTTATTTTTTCTTTTTTCTTTTTGTTTAAAAGAGTCATTCTATAACGAAAACCTTTTATTTGAGTTTGATGTTTTTTAGCAACCTAAACGATGACACGTCAAACTCAGAGCTTTGCTAACGACTCCTCTGAAGCTCTTGTTAACAACTAATTCTCAAACATTTAGTTTAGACAATATGCAGTGTTTAAATAAAATCATATGTAACCAACTATCACTTTCTAGATATTCTCCGTTACAAACACAACTCGCTTATTGTATTCGCTATGTTAGCGCAAAGTTGAGAATTTCGTTAGAAACTTTGTATAAAAACCAGTAATATTTCGAGTACATTACAGGTCAAGTTTAAAGTCAAATGAGCTTTTTCTCAGTGCAAAATTCAAATTATATGTCTTGGCCCATTAGGGAACCCGCCGTGTCCAAATTTTCTTAAATTTCTTTTCATTAAATTTCAGGTATGTGGCTCCCGAATATGCAATGACAGGCCATCTTCTTGTAAAGAGTGACGTATATAGCTACAGAGTGGTACTCCTTGAGCTCCTAACAGGAAGAAAACCCATTGCCCCGTCAACGCCATCGGGCCAAGAAAACCTTGTAGCGTGGGCCCGTCCCCTGCTCCCAACACGAGAAGGTCTAAACTTACTTATTGATCCATCACTATCTCCTGAAGTTCCATTAGACAGTATTGTTAAAGTAGCAGCAATAGCATCAATGTGTGTGCAGCCCGAAGTATCACACTGACCCACCCTTTATGGGAGAGGTGGTTCAAGCCTTGAAATTGGTCTGCAACAAGTGAGAAGAAACACGAGACCACTCAAGGACTTGTAGCCAGGAGGATTTGACTTCCTTGGACTTGTACAAACTCTGAAACTCAGTTGATGTGGAGAGCTGGTTTTCGGGTCTTGGGCTAGATGTACATTCGTATAGGATAACCTCAAGTTCAGGCCCGTTGAGGCTAGGAGAAGTTTGCAGATTTGGGAAAAGATGAAGATATTTTCGAGTGGTAGTATAAGCGATTATGGAGACTTTTTGAAGTTATTGTCACGGTCACGTTCCTTTTTTGAGTTATTTTTTTTCTTTACTTTGACCATGGTCATCCCAACCCGTTGGGTTTGCAGGAAGACTGCTGAATGAGATGTACAGAAAAAGTGTTGCATTGTATTAGGAATTTAGTATTTCCTTGGTATAGTTGTAAATACAAACTGCAACAGCAAATACAAGAGGTTCGGGTTGTCTATAAAAGTATCAATCTTTTTGTAAATTTTCTTGAATTTGCGTGCACCGGTTTTTTTATCGACCCAGCCGAGTCGCCGGTTGAACCGTCGTGTGGAACCGGCTTTAAGCAAAAAAAATGACAGCTTCTAAACATGGAAATTCAATTCCTACAGCTACAAAAAAAAATTAAATCTAACCAAACAATCCTTAATCTGCTCCAAAAACACCCTAAACATACCCAAACACCCCTAAAAAAAGCTCCAAACACCTCTAAAACATTAAAAATTCAATACCAAACCCATGCTTTCCAACAGAAATACAGGTCCCAAACATTAAAAAAATGAAAGGTATGACGCAGCTGGATTTAGCAAAATGGGTCGACCCGGGTCAACAAAAGAACCGCCGGTTCATAAACAAGCAAACAACAGCCATGTTCCCGGTTCAACCTGGGTTATAAAACATTGCCCTCTTAAACAAAGACAAAATCAATTCAACGGTTTAGATAGTGGTTGTTTAAGCACAATCATGTGCCCCTGTGATTTAGTATATGTATCAGATCAAATCTTCTTGTATGTTTGTTTGAAAAGTATTCAGATAAATATTTGTTTGTGTGTGCATTTGAATGCTCGATCATGGTGAATGTGTAACAAGCTTTTCTAGATCAATTCGTAGGTTGGATTTTTATTTTTCAGTTTTGTATTAGTGTGTGATACGTTCTGGGTCTCCAAAAGACAGAACCGCGCGAACTACTACAGAAGTGGTCATATGACCTTTACTGGTTGTGGAGAAAATAATCAGCAAGTTTATACCATGTTTTTAGTTTAGTATTGTCCCATGCATGCATGATTTCATTTCCTTGAGTAGAAAAGTAGTGGGTCACGTAAGGTAGTTATGCTTATTTGTTAGTAATATCTAATTTTTATCCTATTTATACGTAATCTTTGTGGAAATTCTGACCCATTTAGGTATGAATGAGTCAATGTGAAATATGTTTCATCTCTGATGGGTCAAACGAGTAAAATAAAAAAAAGTTATCTAAAGGAAACGGGTCAAAAGGGGTTGAAGGTTTCACATAGTGTACAATTTATTCAATAACATTGCTTGATAAGAATATCTATTTTGTTATCACACTGATTATTTCTAATAAGATTTAATGAAATTTTGGACCAAAGGTGTTTCTGGCAAACCAATTGGACCTGTACCAAGAAGTTAAGCGTTTTGACCCGTTACTAAACCCAATTGTCCTGCCCATGTTCCCACCTCTATCGTTTTCACTGATTAAGCACAACAAGGAGAAATTAGATACCCTATGAATAGTTAGAGACACCAAGACTCGTGCATTTTTTGGATAGCCAACTTCAACTATATCATAGTTCCCTCTGCTGTTGATATTCGTACAAGCCTTCTTGCTACCTTATTCACCTTTTTCCCTTTCTGAAAACAAATGTACATTAGTTACTCCATACCTTAGGCCATATTTTTTGACAGACAAATTTCCTTTAGATACCTTTCTTCTCGAGTCTATGCCATCTTTTTTGACAAATTAACAGACTTCCATCGTTGGTAATTTTTTAATTGTAAAACAGGAATAATTTAAAGAAATTACCAAAAATATCCATAATACACATAACTGCGTTATTCTAGAACGGTAGCAATCTTCATTGATAAAAATTATTCACTTATTTAATAACAATCTATAGCGTAATTCAGGACAAGTAAAAAACATAAAAAGTTTCTTAAACTTTATGACTTATGACTAGACATCATACAAAAATCGATCAAGCTAGCATTAAGTTACCGATACATGCATCTTCATCCATACTCGATCATCCACTGACAATAAATCTTTGACTTGGCGCATTGTTGGCCTTTCCTGTGGGTTGTAGTTCAAACATGCCCGTGAGACATTCAAAATTGAATGAGCTAGTTTCTCAACTAGAGAATATGGTGGCGGAATCCGTCTATCTCGTACATTGGCTAGCAATAGATCATCAGTAGACAATGTTGTGAGCAAGTAATCTCGATCTACTGCTCCATTTATCAAGACAGAAACTTGAAGGACCGAAGTTGCTTATTACATACTTAATAACCGAATAGCAGTTATTATAGTTATTACAGTTATTTTACAGAACCAACATGTCTGTTGGAGACACCTTTTAGATACCTATATATAGATGTAATCATGTACAGAATTTCGACAGGAAACATATTTGACAAGTTATTCATATATTGCAATTTCGTTATAATCTGTTTACTCATATCGGGACCAACATTTGGCATCAAGAGCCTTGTCCATACACTCGTTACATCGATACAACCATCATCCTAAACACAAAAATCCGAACCAGAAAACAGAAACAATTCTGTTTGATTAACGAGTACAAAACAAAACCAGAAACTCTTGAACGAGAAAGAAGGAACCAGAAAAGACGCGCTGAGACTTTTGTTTCAGGAAGAAGAAGAAGAAAGACGCAACGTATCATCAACCATACGCTGCCTGGATAACTTGATAACGCAAGGAAAGTAGTGCACGACCGTACTTGTGTAAGAAATTGCATTCGACAAGCCACCAAATTGTGGTGACTTGGTATTTTTTCTGTTGGTTTAATACTAAACGCAACAAGAAACAGTTTTGATTCGAAAGTTTGTTGGCTTTCAATCATACAACGAGACACTTTTTTGTCGAGACCAAAAAAGGAGAGAAGAAGACGTACGTAAGAAACAGAGAACGTTGCTTGAGAAGAAAAGAAGGGTACCGAACCAGAAAACAATCATTTGTTTTTTGGAGAAACGCTCACAATACAAAAAAGGGACAACAATAGGAGCATCCTGATCATTTGCTCGCAAGGATACCGTTGGTATTTCTGTAGGTTGTTGTAGATACGGTGTGGAATAAAGAAGAAGGAGTATTGTTTGAAAGCGGATAAGCAACGAAGGCAACAAGGACATCACTTGTTGACATACTACCGTCGAGTAGTAGAACAAGACAAGCAACTCGCTTGGTCTTTTGGAAGAAATTACCGAGACTAATTTCTGAATCATTTTGTGTTTTATTCGAAACTTGGAGATAAAGAAGCAAGTCGACACAAAATCCGAGACTTGGAGATAAAGGAAGCAAGTCAACAAAAGAAAGGACAACGTGATACAAGGGAAAGAAAAACATAGTTGGTATATTCTAGTACCGACAAGAAGGGAATACGCAAGTGACAAAAACAGGTCACACGAAAAATCTTAAACTCTTGGATTTCCTTTCATATTTATAGTATAGATATTTAGTTTATACTATTAGAAATCCATAGTTTCATATTAGGATTCCCGGATAACTATTTCTGTTCCCGTAGTATTAAGTGATACTACTAGTTAGAAATCCCTATACGAATTAGAGAGTGAAGATCATAAGCACCATCAAAATGCCCGGTGACGATGCAAGTGGCAGTAACACTGCACCAAAACCCGTAACCCCTATGACACAGTATCAATGCCCAAAACTCAAAATCACAAACTACACAGTTTGGACTATACAAATTAAGGTGATACTAGAAGCGCAAGGATTATGGGAAACAATAGAACCTAAGGCCGATACACAATTAGATGTTAAGAAGGATAAGGCAACAACCGCCTTCTTATATCAAGCGTTAACCGAAGATGTGATCTTACAAGTAGCAAGTTGCAAAACTGCAAAAGAATTATGGGATTCATTGAAAAAGAGACACGTTGGAGAAGAAAAGGTGCAACAAGCACGATTACAATCATTGATGATTGGATTTCAGACTCTTCAAATGAAGGAGGATGAAACGGTGGATGTATTTACAGCCAAATTGAACGGCTACGCCACGAAGGCAAAAGAATTAGGAAAAGAGTTGGATGAATCACTTTTAGTTCGAAAACTATTATACTCCACACCAGATAGATTCATTCAAATAGTAGCATCCATAGAACAGACGAATGATCTCGATGACATTACGTTAGATGAGATCACAGGAAAACTTAAGGCATTCGAGGAGAGAATAAAACTCCGAAAGGGAGGACAAGTAGATG
The DNA here is from genome assembly GCA_019973895.1 of Chrysanthemum seticuspe. Lineage (NCBI taxonomy): Eukaryota > Viridiplantae > Streptophyta > Magnoliopsida > Asterales > Asteraceae > Chrysanthemum > Chrysanthemum seticuspe. Next base: position 346,279,755 of record BPTQ01000005.1, on the reverse strand, counting down.
GCCAGGACAACTTATTATTCGCACAAGGCGAACATTCTAGAAATAAGAAACGATTTACAAAATATAGAGGTAGATCAAACTATCCACGTGGAAACTGGCAGAATAAGGGAAATAGAAACAACTCGAATGGAGGAAACTCATCCTACTCATATAAGTCAAACAATGGAAAACAAGGATGGGATAAGAGCAAAATCACATGCTATAATTGTGGAAAACGCGGACACTACAAAAGGGATTGTAGAAGTCCACCAACAACTCAGGAACAATCAAACCTTATCTTAGAAGACGATGAACCATCATTGCTAATGGCTACACACGAAACTGAAGAAATATTGTTAAATGAAGAAAAAGTACAACCCCGAAAATATGCTACGACAGATGCTAGCATATGGGACTTAGACAATGGTGCAAGCAACCATATGTCAGGGACAAAAGGCCATTTCAAAGATATTGATGAAAACATCACTGGACGCGTTCGTTTTGGAGATGGATCGTATGTAGAGATAAAGGGTAGAGGTTCAATACTATTAGGATGTAGAAACTTACAACAGAAGATGATCTCGGATGTTTACTACATACCAAACCTCAAGAGCAACATACTTAGTCTAGGACAACTTACCGAAATAGGTTGCAAGATCATTATGGATGGAAATTTACTGACTTTGTATGATAAGAACAAGAAGTTGTTGATGAAAGTAGAACGATCTAAGAATCGACTTTACAGTATTAGATTACATATAGTAGCACCTATATGTCTTTTAGCAAACGTAGATGACCAAGCATGGTTATGGCATGCTAGATTAGGTCACCTGAACTTTGATGCAATAGACAAAATGACAAGGAAAGGTTTAGTGGATGGAATACCAAGAATAAAGCATGCAGGACAAATCTGTGATGCATGTTTATTAGGAAAACACATCAGAACACCATTTCCAAACCAAGCTAAATTCAGATCAAAGAACCCGTTAGACTTAGTATATGGAGATCTTTGTGGTCCCATAAGTCCAACAACACACTCCGGAAAGAAGCTCATCTTCTTATTAGTCGATGACTGCACACGATTTATGTGGGCTTACTTTCTAAACTCGAAAGATCAAGCATTTAGCACATTCAAGGAATTTAGACACCAGATCGAATCAAAGTTGAAGTTGAAAATCAAGATGCTAAGAACTGATAGAGGAGGTGAATTTACATCACATGAATTCACCAAGTACTGTAAGGAAAATGGAATTGAGAGACAATTGAGAGCACCATACTCACCGCAGCAGAATGGTGTAGTAGAGAGGAGAAATAGAACAGTGTTATCAACTACTAGGAGTATGATGAAAGCGATGAAGTTACCCTTAACTTTTTGGGCGGAAGCAGTAAGGCACGCCATTTACATACTCAACATGGTGCCTACGAAAGCCCTGATAGATAAAACACCATATGAAGCCCTCTACAACAGAAAACCAAACTTAGAATACCTAAGAATATTCGGATGCACAGCTTATGCTAAGGTTACGATACCTCACTTGAAGAAGTTAGATGATAGAAGCATTCCAATGATTTACTTAGGAGTTGAAGAAGGATCAAAAGCATGTAGGCTATATGATCCAGTAGGAAAGAAGAAACATGTTAGTAGGGATGTAAAGTTTATGTAAACAAAACCGTGGGATTGGAATAATAATGAAGAGGATGCGAATACTGAAGATACGTTTTGGACTACCTTTGTAATAGATGGAGTTGACTATGATAATCCTACACCAGTCAACATAGAAAACACTGACAACACGTATCAAGAACAAGAACCTATACCAGATCCACCCTCACCAATCACACCACCATCATACACTTACAACCCTAACTCAGAAGATGAAGAAAAGGCTACTATAAGCTCATTAGAGAGCTCAGATCCTAGATTTGATCATAGACCTATACAAGGTTTAAAGGATATTACGGAAATTTACCAAACTGCACGTGAAGTAGAAGCACCTAGCTTATTTTTCACAGAAGAAGAACCCCGTAATTACAAGGAAGCATCAAAAGATGAGAAGTGGATTGAGGCCATGGAAATTGAATTAGATTCAATCAACAAAAATAACACATGGACCCTTACCACATTGCCCGAAAATCAGAAAGCAATAGGACTCAAATGGGTTTATAAAACCAAAAGAGATGCACAAGGAAGGATCATAAAGTATAAAGCAAGATTAGTAGCAAAAGGTTACGTACAAGAACAGGGAATAGACTTCGATGAAGTGTTTGCACCAGTTGCTAGGATAGAGACAGTTCGATTGATATTAGCGCTAGCAGCATATAATGGATGGCAAGTACACCACTTAGATGTAAAATCAGCATTTTTACATGGAGAATTGAAGGAGGAAGTCTATGTCACACAACCTGAAGGTTTCATTCAGCAAGGAAACCTAGGAAAAGTCTACAAGCTAACTAAAGCTTTGTATGGCTTAAGACAAGCACCTAGAGCTTGGAACGTGAAGCTTGACCAAACATTAAAGTCACTAGACTTTAAGAAATGTAATCTCGAACAAGCAATCTACACAAAGAGAAGCAAGACTTCTACAATTATCGTTGGAGTATATGTAGATGATTTAATAATCACGGGCACTCCAAAGAAGGAAGTAGATTTGTTCAAATCCCAGATGGAAGATAAATTTGAAATGAGCGACTTAGGGTTGCTAGCATATTACCTTGGGATAGAAGTTACACAGACAGGAGGAGAGATTACAATCAAGCAAACTGGATACATTAACAAGATCTTGAAAGAAACAAGCATGACGGACAGTAATGACACGAAGACACCAATGGACCCCGGCACTAAGTTGGTCAAGGCGGAAGATGGAAACCCAGTTGACGCAACTTATTACCGAAGCTTAATTGGAAGTCTCAGATACTTACTGCATACAAGACCAGATCTTAGTTACCCAGTCGGACTACTCAGCAGATTTATGCAAGACCCAAAGGATCATCACCTGAAGGCAGTAAAACAAGTAATCCGATACATAAAAGGAACGAAAGACCATGGAGTAATATACAAGAAAGACGGAGGCTGCAAGATTACAGGATACAGCGACAGTAGTTATGGAGTTAACACAGATCAAGGAAAAGGAACTACTGGAATAGTATTTTACTTTGGAGAGTCACCTATCACTTGGTGTACTCAGAAGCAACCGACAGTAGCGCTCTCATCATGTGAATCAGAATTCATGGCGGCTACAGCAGCAGCATGTCAAGCATTATGGCTAAAACGATTACTCAGTGAATTAACTGGATTAGAAGAAAAGAAGATAACGCTCAGAGTTGACAATATATCAGCTATACAACTCGTAAAGAACCCAGTATTTCACGGAAGAAGCAAGCATATAGACATTCGCTATCATTTCATTCGGGAATGCGTAGAGAATGGTCATATCAAAGTAGAACATGTAAGTGGAGAACTTCAAAGAGCAGACATCTTAACTAAAGCATTACCAAGACTCAAGTTCGTGACTATGCGACAAATGCTCGGAGTTCAAGACTTAGGACGAAGCAACGATCAAGATTAAGGAGGAGAATGTGAGCAAGTAATCTCGATCTACTGCTCCATTTATCAAGACAGAAACTTGAAGGACCGAAGTTGCTTATTACATACTTAATAACCGAATAGCAGTTATTATAGTTATTACAGTTATTTTACAGAACCAACATGTCTGTTGGAGACACCTTTTAGATACCTATATATAGATGTAATCATGTACAGAATTTCGACAGGAAACATATTTGACAAGTTATTCATATATTGCAATTTCGTTATAATCTGTTTACTCATATCGGGACCAACAAATGTTGGTAGAGATGATATAAGTTCTCCAGGATGCTTTCCCATAATCACTTCTAGTGCAATAACTCCAAAACTATACACATCGCATTTCTCTGTCGCCACCATCGTATAAGCAAGCTCTACATGGAAGGAAACATGAGAATACAAAAAAAATGTTATGATCATGATTAAATGTAACACAGATAAATCTGAAACTTGAGAAGTACGTATAGCTAAATTTAAAATATACGGTAGTTACCTGGCGCAATATAACCATAGGTGCCTACAACCGCTGTCCAATTTGTTGAATCCAGCTTTAGAAGCTTCGCTGTTCCGAAATCCGAGATATGTGCCTCATAATCACAAGCCATTCGCTACAGCCCTAACAATTCTTACCCTTTTCAGCCAATCCATTTCCTTTGCTGTGACATCGCTACTTAAGAGCGATTTTAGACTTCCTTTTACAAGATATTCGTATATCAAAAATGAGTGACGAGCATGGGAGCAGTATCCATAGAGTTTAACTATGTTTCTGTGCCTTATGTTTGTTAATGCTCGTACCTCATTTAGGAAGCCTGTATGATCATCATTCTCAGATGATGAATGAAGTTTCTTGACAGCTACTAAATTGTTGGGTTGTAACTCAGCTTTATACACAGTGCCGTATCCTCCCATCCCAATACAATATGCATCATCAAAATCATTTGTTGCCTTGATGATTTCATCATACATCGCCTGTCCATCAAAACTTGTTATTGAGAAAAATTTGCCACCTTCTTCGCCTGATGGTTTTTGTGGAGAAGTTCTCTTTCTACGTCGATAAGCAATGAGGCCACACATGAATAAACCAAGTAAAAGAGCCGCAAAAAGTGGGATCACAGTTACAAGTATAAGCTTATGATGAAAATGATTAGTTTGACTTTCACAAAGTTTCAAACCTGTAACATTTCCACACAGACCATCATTTCCTTGTAATGCTTCTCCAGAGACATTTATTAAGACCGGATAAGGGGGAACCGGACCTGTGAGCTCATTGTAAGACAGGTCAATATTAATCCCTCTTGGCAAGTTACCAGATAGCTTATTGTGAGAAAGATTCATCATTACCAGACTTTTTAAACTTCCAATTTCCAATGGTATCTCTTGTATGAGTGAATTCCAAGATAAATCAAGAACATTGAGTTGACTTAATTTACCGATCTCCGATGGGATCTTTCCGCTGAGCTTGTTATTACTAAGATATATGCTAGTGATTTGTACCCAATCACCAATATATCTTTGTAATGACCCGTTTAATCTATTTTTGGATAGGTCAAGAGTAAGGAGGCCATGCAGTGATCCAAGCTCTTGAGGTATAACACCTGAAAGGTTGTTATTGCTCAAGTTTAAATTTAACAAACTTTTCATCTCCCCAAACTCCTTTGGAATTTGGCCAGACAACTGATTTGTGTTTAGCAGTAGCTTAAACAATTGTAGACTTCCGATTTCTTGCGGTATAGGACCGGATAACTTGTTCTCACTGAGATACAGAGTCTGAAGGCTTCTCAGGTTTTTTAACGATGAAGGAATTGAACCATTGAGTTGATTATTGCTCAAAGCTAAATCAATTAAAGACTTCATATACCCTAATTCAGTAGGAATGGGCCCATGTAGTTGATTTTGCCACAAATAAAGGTATTTCAAAGACGTCAAATCACTCAACGATAAAGGAATACAACCGTTAAGTTGATTTTGGCTCAACGATAATTTAGTGAGAGACTTCATATTCCCTAGTTCAGTAGGAATGGGCCCAGATAGTTGATTTTTGCTCAATTCTAATCGAGCAAGAGACTTCATATTCCCTAATTCAATTGGAATGGGTCCAGAGAGTTGATTTGTGTGCAGATAAAGGAAATTCAAAGACTTCAAATCACCCAACGATGATGGAATTGAACCATTGAGTTGATTAAAGCTTAAATCTAAATCAGTTAGAGACTTCATATTCCCTAATTCAATTGGAATGGGTCCAGAGATTTAATTTATGTGCAAATAAAGGAAATTCAAAGACTTCAAATCACCCAACGATGAAGGGATTGAACCATTGAGTTGATTTTGCCACAAAGATAATCCAGTTAGAGACTCCATATTCCCTAATTCAATTGGAATGGGTCCGGAGAGTTGATTTCTGTGCAGATAAAGGAAATTCAAAGACTCCAAATCACCCAACGATGATGGAATTGAACCATTGAGTTGATTTTCGCTCAATTCTAAATCAGTGAGAGACTTCAAATTCCCTAATTCAATTGGAATGGGTCCAGAGAGTGTGTTATTGTACAAATAAAGGATATTCAAAGACTCCAAATCACCCAACGATGAAGGAATTGAACCATTGAGTTGATTTTTGTACAAAGCTAATCCATTGAGAGACTTCAAATTCCTTAATTTAATAGGAATGGGCCCAGAGAGTTCATTTTGCCACAAATAAAGGAGTTTCAAAGACGTCAAGTTACCCAACGATGAAGGGATTGAACCAGAGAGTTGATTTTTGAATAAAGCTAATCTAGTGAGAGACTTCATATTCCCTAATTCAGTAGGAATGGGCCCGGATAGCTGATTATTGCTCAAATCTAACTCAGTGAGAGACTTCAAATTCCCTAATTCAATTGGAATAGGTCCAGAGAGTTGATTTTTCCACAAATAAAGCAGTTTCAAAGACGTCAAATCACCCAACAATGGAGGGATTGAACCCGTAAAATTGTTTCCGAAAAGTTGCAAAAAGGTTAAGTGACTAAGTTTACCAATGGTAGGTGGAATTACACTAGAAAACTGATTGGTTGAAAAATCAAGATAGACAAGTTTGGATAGGAGTCCGATTTCTGGTGGGATGGGACCAAAGAAGCTGTTTAAACTAAGCTCAAAATGGGTAAGATTGCCTAGAATAGAGAACGGAAACAGGTGAAGCGTACCTTTTAACTCAGACATCTTGAGGTTCAACCTGTTAATGTTCCCATCAGCGTTGCAAGATATCCCAAACCAAGACGGGCAGGAAGCGGGTGCACTAGTATTCATTGGAAGGGGTGTCCAAGAAGATACAATTTGGGAGTTGTTTGGGATTTTAAGGCTTGCTTTCCATTTTAAAAGAGCATTTGCTTCCTCCAAAGAAGCAGAAGTAAGGTTTGGTGCAAATGAGAGAGCAACGAGTAGTAGAGCTAGAGAAGAAAGTAAGAACTTTGAAGAAGCCATACTTGCTTTTGCATGTTTTTTTCTATATAAACTGAAGGTTCGGATGTCTATATTTATACTTGAGCTACCCTTTTCTCATAAATTAATTTCCAATTCTTAGAAATTAAATTTTAGGTGGTGTCATATTATTCCACAAAGATTGTTTTACTTGAGAAATTAATGTCCCTTTTGGAGAATACTTCAACTGTGTAGTACAACTTAATCTCTTTGTAAATAAAAATTCTGTTTTTGTTTTCAAATCAGTTCCAATAAAAGCTTTGGTGAAAATTATCCAGAATGTGAGATCAACTGTGAAACAATGTGCTTTGTACACATCCAGGTGCGAAAGTAAAAAAAAGGCCAAAAACGAGCTTTGTCAATTTTGATGTTAAAATTCTTATAGAAGTATCATAATCAGATAATTCATTTTGTGTTATCAATTAAATGATTTTTTCACGTCATTGACGATAAATAGTCAGATGTCACCTCTACTGTAGAACTACTTTTTTTTTTTTTTTTTTCTTCTTCTTCTTCTTCTTCTTTTTAACGCGAATACAACTTTTATAAGAATGAGTAACAAATCTGGACTTCAGGTTACGACATGTGTCGTCGCTAAAAGTTAACTAAACGACAAAAAGGTTACTTTTTTTATTGGTACTTTTAGCGACGACGGCCATATGTCGATTTGTATACAATTTGACTGGTACTTTTAGAAGCATATATATTTTCTTTTTCAATTTACATTTTCCTTTGAAAGTGAAAAGTCTATGATGACAATACATCTCATAATGTATTTTTATCTATTTATTTAAGTTTTCTTTTCCAAAATATTTTTCCACCTACTTTTCGCTTTCCCTCCCAACTTACCGGGGCATGCATCAAGTTCACCATCAAAGAATATGTATAAAGTTGTCTCGGCGACAAATTCTCGGTTCACACATTTCTTCAATGAGGTACATGCCGCGAACATTAATATTATCGTGCATGCACCGCCCGATCCACGTGATGACGGGTAAGTAAATGGGTCACAACGGTATAAACACAAATGCGGAAGCAAAACCTTCGTTTGACAACACTTACCCAAACCCGTATGAACCTATGAGGAAACTAACAAACAAATAAGGCAAACTAAAAGCAACTCTAATCAGCCCCCAAACAATATCTAATCAGCCCAATCAGCAGGTACTAAAGATAATCAAACACACAACAAGAACACCAAACTTTTAGCATGGAAAACCCCAAAACAGGTAAAAACCACGGGACACCTAGTGCCGCTTTAATCCACTATCAAACAGGAGAGCTACACAAATTCTTCTCTAGATAGCACTAGAGGTATACAACAAACATCATAATCTTGGAATCAACATCAAGATATATGGCAACAATCAAAGAACAAACAAAAGAAGAAAGGAAGAATATCTCCAAATCTGATGCAAACTGCCCAGGTAAGAAAACGGACTTCCAGGCCTCAAAATCAAAAACCCAACAGTCAAAACCTTCCTTTCGATGTCAGGAAGCTACAGTCCGAAAATCGTGACGATCCGACGGTGCAATCTCCGGTGATCGTAAAAACACTGCAGCTGGGTTTATGTGATATCTTACTCCGAAATTCCTCTTTCTTTTCTGTTTTTCTTTTCACACAATCTGAAATCTCTCACACTCTTACTTCACACACTTGTAATCTGAAATATGCAGTAATAAGGGACTAAAAATGGACCCAAGATGGGCCTTAATATGTTGGGCAATTAACCCTCATGGGCCAAGAAAATACCCAACAAATCTCCCCCTTTTTCTGCCTATGAGAGTGAGTTCGCCATCCCGGCGATCGATCAACACACCTTCAACTTTTCTCTTCCTACAGCCTTTGTCAACATATCGGAAGCATGATCATGCGTATGAACTTTATTAAGTTCAAACATACCATCTTCAATAGCATCTCTAATCCAATGATAACGAACATCAATATGTTTTGTTCTTTTGTGAAACATCAAATTCTTAGCAAGGTGAATAGCACTTTGATTATCACAAAGAACCACGTAGCGCTGCTGCTTGAAGCCAAGCTCCTGCAGAAGTCTTTTCAACCACAATAGTTCTTTACACGCTTCTGTTGCCGCCACATACTCAGCCTCTGTTGTAGACAAAGCCACACACTTTTGCAATCTAAATTGCCATGAAACAGCTCCTCCTGCAAAGGTCATCAAATATCCAGAAGTGGATTTCATGTTGTCCTTATTTCCCACCATATCTGAGTCTGTGTAACCAACAAGCATGGGTTTTCCATTTCCAAATGTGATACCCAATTTGGAAGTACCTCGCAGATATCTAAATATCCATTTAACAGCTTCCCAATGCTTCTTACCAGGATTTGACAGGAACCGACTGACAACACCAACTGCATGAGCTAAATCCGACCTTGTACACACCATAGCATACATCAAGCTACCAACCGCTGAGGCATATGGAACTTTATCCATCTTTTCAATATTCTTTTTGGAAGAAGGGCAATCTTTATCAGTTAGCTTAAAGTTGGGAGTAAGAGGGGAACTCACCACTTTAGCTTTATTCATGTTGAACCTGCACAACACCTTCTCAATGTATTGCTCTTGTGATATATGCATCTTCTTAGCACCTCTATCACGGAGAATCCGAATGCCAAGGATCTGTTTTGCTGGCCCCAAGTCTTTCATAGCAAAAGACTTGCTCAAATCTCGCTTTAATTGGGCAATTCTTCCAACGTTCTTGCCAACAATCAGCATATCATCAACATATAGCAACAAGATGATGAAGTCATCATCACCAAACCTCTGAAAGAAAACACAATGATCTGAAGAAGTCTTTCGGTAGCCTTGCTTCCCTATGACCGATTCAAATTTCTTGTACCACTGTCTCGGTGCTTGCTTCAACCCATACAAACTTTTCTGAAGTCTACACACGTATTCTTCCTTCCCCTTAACCTGAAAGCCTTCAGGTTGCTCCATATAGATTTCCTTATCCAGATCACCATGAAGGAAAGCTGTCTTGACATCCATTTGCTCCACCTCAAGATCGAGGCTAGCCGCCAAACCAAGAACAACTCGAATAGATCCCATCTTCACAACCGGAGAGAAAATCTCATCAAAATCAATACCTCTTTTCTGACTATAACCTTTAACCACCAATCTGGCATTGTACCTCGGTTTAGAAGTATGCTCTTCAGTCTTCAATTTGAAAACCCATTTGTTTTTCAAAGCTCTCTTGCCCTTAGGCAACTTTACCAAATCAAAAGTAGCGTTCTCATGCAAGGAATTCATCTCATCTTGCATGGCTTCAACCCATTCCTTTTTGTGTTCATCTTCCATAGCTTCTTCATAACACTCGGGCTCTCCCCCATCAGTAAGTAAAACATATTCATGTGCAGAATAACGTATGGAAGGATGATGATCTCTAGTAGACCGCCTAAGCGGAATGAATGGTGGCATATTAGGTACTGGTAACTCAGGATGAACGTCTTCATCTAAGTTTGGTTGCTCTTGATCATCAACATCATCAGCACCTTGATCTTCGTCATTCTGAATATCATCTCCAAACTGTGGGTCAACATGTTTAGGAGGAACCGAATCCAAGTCAATGAGATCATCATTATGTTGAGGAATTGTTTTCTTCTCAGCATTCTCAACATCTTTCAAAGTTTGATCTTCCTCAAACTCTACATCTCGGCTGCGAACAAGTTTCTTTTGAACCGATCATACAATCTATACCCAAATTTATCTTGACCATACCCGAGGAACACACATGGCTTAGACTTCACATCAAGCTTTGATCTTTCATCTTTGGGAATATGCACAGAAGCCTTGCGTCCAAAAACTCGTAAATGACGGTATGAAACATCTTTGCCGCTCCAAACCCTGTCAGGAACATCAAAACTCAAAGGAACACAAGGGGTTAGATTAATAACATGTACCGCCGTATTCAAAGCCTCACCCCAAAAAGAAGTAGGCAACCATGCATCTGAAAGCAAGCATTATATCTTATTTAAGTCTGGAATTACATCTTGCTGTGATTTTTCTTTGTTCGGTTTGATGCGTTGGGTTGTTGTTTTCTTCAAGTGTGCAGGTTTAATTTATCAAGAAGAAGTTACATAAGATTGGAAGGAGCTTTTCACGCATAAATTCTTCTTGAAAAGGATTTAACCACCACTTTACACGGATCCTACCGAGCTAATCAGGGGAGTATTAGTTTCTTTCGTTTTTAATTACTTTCCATTATCATAACTTTGATACTTTCGGGGAACATTGGGGACAATGTTCAGTTTAAGTGTAGGGAGGGAAAATAAAACGAGAACTTTGAAACTATGCTTATCCTTGATTATTTGCTTTGTCTAATTGCATTTGCGTAATAAACCATGAGAAAATGTCGGTTAGGGTAATTTTGGCACCAAATTTAAAATTTTTTATGACATATAGGAGTGGGCCATTAGTCTTAACAAAAGCGTCTCATGGATAGGAAGTTGCATGACTAGCACAAAAAAACCCTTTACCACCCAAATTCCACCAAAATGTGAGGATCGCCCTTAGATTAGTAGGAATTAAAGCATTCATCTTCAATGCTTAGAGTGTGAACCGGTAGTATATTAGATTCTAGAACTTGTTTTGTGATTCATTCCGAGATCGCTAGTAAGACTACACTTGTGTAGTTAGGAATAACTAAATGATAAGAGGCATTAGGATAACCCTTGTTTGATACCTGTAATATAATTACTTCTTTCATATCGGTTGAGTAATTCCCCCACACCCTTTGCGTTGTACTCATCTTTAGTACACGATACCCCTAGTTAACCCCTCAGAGCCTATCCTTTTCGCTGTTCTCGTGATGTTTCGGTTTTTCCGGAATATCAATGAAGAGCATTGTTTACACCCCACCCCCAAATATACACCCAAATCGCCTTAGCCTACCCCTTATGCACTCACTTTTAGTGCAAATGTTTGTTATCACCCCAAACCCTTAGTTCAATTATCTAGTTGCTTGCATAAGTTGCTAAGTCGAGTCATATCCTTTGTATACAGTTTTGGGACGATTGGGATTCATGGGAAAAGTTAAAGTTTATGAAATGACGGGAAGGGAACGTTAAATTCAAATTCCCTTTGTTTGCGTAATAATGTACCCCAAGTGTTTTGATCTTTTCAATTCGGGTCAAATTAGTGTTAGATTAATAAAAACTCAAGTGTAGGGATGTGCCTATAAATCCCTATCATTTTGATGTTACCATAGAGGATGGTAGAGTAAAAGTGTATGAAAAAAAAAAAAAAAAAATCGAAAAAAAATAGAAAAAGAAAAAAAAAATAGAGTGTAAAAAAAAAAAAAAAAAAAAAAAAAAAAAAAAAAAACAGCCATACGGGCTACCATCCTACATCTATCCTTTAAATTTATGTTGTTTATTTCCGTTACCTAGAGTTTTAGAGTGTCGAGTCTTGGCTTAGCAACGCCATTCTTCATATGCATTTAACATAGAGATTTTTGACTTGCCACCACTAAATAGCCTATCCCACCAAACCCTTGTTTCCTTACCGTAAGCCTAACATTACAATCCTTTAAAAGACCTCTTTGATAGTCTTTCCTAGGTGCTTACGCCAAAGCGATGGAGGTTTGATCTATTCTCAAGCCTATGGTAATCTATGTACTAGGACCGGTTAATGAGTGTTTATCTTCCATTTCCTATTTGTTATATTTCATATATACACCCGTGAGAGATGTGAGTATCCAAACACCCCATGTGAGGTGCTAGTATGTAATTTCCATGCTTGTTATGACTTTTGCGGGGCTTATATGTGTTGTGGACCATTTTGAATTAATGCTTCATGACCCCTAACTTATAAATTAATTGGTTAAAAGCACATTTGCTTGAGGACAAGCAAATAACAAGTGTAGGGATATTTGATAAGGTTTTAAAAGGTACCATTTTGAGGGGTCGTTTTAGTCCTTATTTGATCACTTTTGTATCCGTTATTGCTTAATTTCGTTCCTTTTCACTTTTTAGGTCTCTTGAAGGCAAAATGCTGGAATGGCACTTATTTGGACGAAAAGGCGCGAATATATGAAGAAAATGGCCAAATTCAAAATCGAGACACTCACAGCTGCTGAAATTAGAAGGCGACGGCGTCAGGTGCTAATTGCGACGCCGTCCGAGGATTTTTGTGACGGTTCAGAACCCAAAACTCTTATTTTCAAGTGACGACGTCCAGTTGTAAAAGAGTAGGCCGTCGCTACTCAGACGGCCTAGATTTGATCCAGACGACGTCCTAGACTGAAGGGGACGGCGTCACAACCATAAGGTGACGCCGTCACAAGCTGATCAAGTCACAACATGCGCGCGAAGTAGCTGATACTTTTTTGGCCATAACTTTTGCATACGAACTCGGATTTAGGTGATTCAAAAGCCCACGCGACCAGAACGAGAAAATCTATAGTCTGGTGAAAAAAAGTCATTGCGACGCCGTCACTCTTTATGTGTGACGCCGTCACTCTTTGCCGACAGAAAATCTGCCTATAAATATAACACTATAACTTCACTTTTTGTAAGCCCTAAACCCTAAGTCCGATTCCAGGGTTTAGGTAGGTGTTTTTCCAGCAACTTAAAGGGTTTCAAACACTCCATAAACATCGTGTAATGATTTGTTTGTTAATCCAATCCTATGGTATGTCTTCAAATATCACAATTGTTGCTTGCTCTTCATTAATTATGCTTGGCTAATTCACCTAGTGTTTGCTTATGATTGTATGAAACTTGTATATAATTAATTAGATCTTATTGATTTCTTAGTGATGCTTGTGACTATCTTCATCATTAGGGTGTGACAATTTCAATGAGTCTAATTGGTTTAGTTTATAATTCTTGCATCCTACTGTCTCTTGTTTGATTGGTTGTCTCTTATCTTAATTGTTAATGATCTAGTAATGCGATAGGTCATTCGTTGTGTACTTAATGCTTGATTCATCTTTGTGAACCTTAGAATATGATTACCTGAGTAGTTGTAGGCTAAACCATCCAAAGAGCGCCTTAAAGTAAGAGTTTATCATCCCTAGTGGGTTTGTAGACGAGACCCTTTGGTAAGTTCAAAGAGTTAGGGATTAATGCATACCCTACGACTTTAGACACACAACGCGTTAAGAATAAGGACGTGAAAATTCAACCATCAATAGGACGTGACAATTCAGTAGGTAGAATTGGATAGCTAGCAAGGAGTAATACATCATAAGTAGATACGCTTCACGTTACTGGTAGACCCCTAATTTAGTTAGTACCTTTTGGGATAGTTGACTAGCAACTAATTCCACCCTCCCCAAATCCAAACCCCGAGATTCGTACCTTTCCATTTCATAAAATATAAAAATACAAAAATAATCATCCCTCACCTTTAGACTTAAATCGATATACACTTCAGCCTAACGACACTATTCCCCTAGAGAACGATATCAATACCCGTGGCTTACCCTAATTACTACACTACAACGACTAGGTTCACTGCCTAGGGTGTTATAAAACTTGCTCGAAGAAAAGGAAGTTTCCTTGACTCCGAACGACGCGTGTAGCGTTATCAGGACCACAAACATCGGAATGTACCAGATCAAGTATGTTCTCCATTCTGAAAGAAGGACGACTCTTAAAAGCAAGTCTAGTTTGCTTTCCTGCCAAACAGTGAGAACACTTCTTCAAGTTGATATCATGCACACCAGATAACACATTCTTCTTAGAAAGAATAGACATCCCCTTTTCACTCATGTGACCAAGTCTTTTATGCCATAACTCGGTCATATCATCATTGTCTACAGCTTTGACAATGCTCTTGGATATCTTCGGATGTGTCACGTATAACATGGATTCCCTTTTTCCTCTTGCCACAATCAAGGATCCGAGAGTTACTTTCCACAAACCCTTACCAGAACTGTTGTGGTAACCATCTTCATCAAGAAGACCTGTTGAGACAATATTGAGTCTCATATCTGGTACATGCTTTACATTACGCAAAACTAATTCCATCCCCGTGTCAAACTTCAAACAAATATCTCCAATACCAGCAATTCTTGATAACCCAGTATTACCCATCCTAACAACAACGAAGTCACCTGGTGTGTAAGATGAATAATAATCTTTTCGTGTTGCAACATGACATGTAGCACCACTGTCAAGAATCCAACTCGAATCATCATTAGCAAGGTTGACCATATCATAATCATAACAAACAAAGAACTCATATGTGGTGGTATTTACTTCAGTATTGTCATCACCATCATCATCTTTCTTGTGTTTGTTCTTCTGGTTGTTGTAGTTCTTCTTCTTGTTCTCCTTTTTCAACTTTCTGCAAAAATTCATCGTGTGCCCCTTTTTATGGCAATGATAACATTCAACATCAGCAAATCTTCCTTTGCTGGAACTACTACGATGATTACTTCTGTTACTTGGACCTCTGCTTTGACTTCTCCCCCGCCTTTCTGTGACCAAGACATCTGACTGTGAAGAACAACCTTGTGACTTTCTTCTCATTTCTTCATTCAAAATACTGCCTTTAGCCAATTCCATGGTGATAACACCATCTGCTGCAGAGTTGGACAATGATGTCCTAAAAGTCTCCCAAGTATCCGGTAAGGTACCAAGAAGCCACAAGCCTTGAATCTCATCTTCAAACTTGATACCCATACCTGCAAGCTGATTTATAATACCCTGAAAAACATTTAAGTGATCAGTAACAGGAGACCCATCAGTATACTTTAATCTCATCATTTTCTTGATTAAGAACAACTTGTTGTTTCCAGTTTTTCGAGCATATAACTGTTCAAGTTTGTTCCAAAGAGTACGAGCATGTGTCTCCTCACAAATATGGTTCAAAACATTATCATCAACCCATTGCCTAATATACCCGCAAACCTGTCTATGCAAAATAGTCAATTCTGCATCTGTTTTGTTTTCAGGTTTCTCAGTAGAAAATACAGGCAAGTAGTAGTCTTTAACATAAAGGAGATCCTCCATTTTTCCATTCCAAACATGATAATTCGAACCATTCAAACTAACCATCCTACTTGTATTAGTTTCCATCATTCAAACAGGTTAAGTCCCCAAACCAAGAACCAAGCTCTTGATACCAATTTGACGGGTAAGTAAATGGGTCACAACGGTATAAACACAAATGCGAAAGCAAAACCTTCGTTTGACAACACTTACCCAAACCCGTATGAACCTATGAGGAAACTAACAAACAAATAAGGCAAACTAAAAGCAACTCTAATCAGCCCCCAAACAGTATCTAATCAGCCCAATCAGTAGGTACTAAAGATAATCAAACACACAACAAGAACACCAAACTTTTAGCGTGGAAAACCCCAAAACAGGTAAAAACCACGGGACACCTAGTGCCGCTTTAATCCACTATCAAACAAGAGAGCTACACAAAGTCTTCTCTAGATAACACTAGAGGTATACAACAAACATCATAATCTTGGAATCAACATCAAGATATATGGCAACAATCAAAGAACAAACAAAAGAAGAAAGGAAGAATATCACCAAATCTGATGCAAACTGCCTAGGTAAGAAAACGGACTTCCAGGACTCAAAATCAAAAACCAAACGGTCAAAACCTTCCTTTCGATGTCAGGAAGCTACAGTCCGATAATCGTGACGATCCGATGGTGCAATCTCCGGTGATCGTAAAAACACTGCAGCTGGGTTTAGGTGATATCTTACTCCGAAATTCCTCTTTCTTTTCTGTTTTTCTTTTCACACAATCTGAAATCTCTCACACTCTTACTTCACACACTTGTAATCTGAAATATGCAGTAATAAGGGACTAAAAATGGACCCAAGATGGGCCTTAATATGTTGGGCTATTAACCCTCATGGGCCAAGAAAATACCTAACACGTGAGACTCTAGATGATGAAGAGGATTGAGAAGACGAGATAAGTGAGTAAGGTTGTATTGTGATTTTGAACAATTTCCTTTGTTAAACATCTTCGTATTTGTATTGTGACAACGACCTATGTCTTTTGTTGAACTTTGAACTTTCAAATGGGATTAGCACGTTTCTGGAAAAAATATGAAAATTTGGTTGCAGAAATAGTCTCCAAAAATCAAAAAATAAATGCATGCAACCTCATCTGGAAATGATGTACCACTTGTAGCGACGAGATATGTAGTTGTTGAAAGTATTATCATTTTTTATTTATTTATTTCATAAATACTTTTAGTGACGACTTGTCTCATCTCTAATAGTGCCTATTAAATGATTTTCATAGTATATTAATTTTAAAATATTAAATATGTTTCTTAATTCATAATAAATACTTTTAGCGATGACATATGTCGTCATTATAACTAAGTATCCTTGTAGTGGCTGGCCCCCTTCAGATCACTAAATGCATCTTGTTCCATGAATTTAGAGGTTTCATCAAAAACATCTTCACCCCAAAGCATTCTTCACGTAATTCTCCACAATAAGAAAAGCAAGACTTTTCCCCCATAAAGTAACCATATAATATAACGAAACTAAGACATTAGCTTCTAGAGTTCTAAAGTTCGCCTTATGCTTTGAATATATAACACATTATGTAAGATTTATGCAAAAGCCCCGTGTATGCATGCGATATATAACAAGTTTATTATCCATAGGAAAAATAGCCTCTAATTTATTTATTATTATGAAATGTCCGGGTCAACAATAGCTAACACCCGTCGTTGTTATGCAAAGACTAATATTAAGTGATTGACTAACATTAAGTGTATTAGTTCAGGAGTCGATATCCTTGGCAATCGATATGTCGTTGTAATATGTTTTAGTCAATGATGTGTAGGGACCTATGTTGAAAATGCATATTATAAGTTCAATAAATAAATAAATAAAATGTAATGCATGTTATTATACATGTATACGTATTTGAATAACTTTATAATTTTATCAAGTCATGCGTTATTTAAAGGGTCTTGGCAATGGAACTTGTTTGGTTTAGTGTGAGGTGATTTACATATAGATATACGGTAGCAAACGACATTTTAGGGCAATACTTGTTTATAAAAACTCAGAACTTGGTGACAAACGGAATTTTTCCAAACATATTATAATCAAAAATTATATTTATTATTACCTATTCTACGTTTTTGAGCTTTTTGGAACTTATTTGATGTGAAAACAAGATGCTATCTCGTGAAACGTGAAAACCAACACACAACACGTACCGGCACAACTGCAACTCAATAAACTGTTTTGTGAGTTCGTTATATTTTATGCGAGATACTAGTCATGCGAATGCTCATTTTTCGTGGAAAAATTATTTTAAATGCAATGTCATAAATGTCGTGTCCCAAAATCGATCGTTATCAAGCATAAATGGTCACCGACCTGCACAGCCACCATCTTAGCGTCGCCACCATAAACCACCACAGCCGCCACTCCTTTCACCATTTTTGAGTCAAGATAACATTATAACGAGGTTTAGGCTTTGCCTTGGGTGTTTGTATTCGTCATTGTGGCCATTGTTTCGTCACCTCCGTCATTTCCTTAGCTCTCCTTCTCGCTAATGTTGTTGGTATGTCGATCTAGACTCGTTTGCTACTTGTCGTCGTTTTAAACCGAGTATAACATTTATATCATCTTCGTGGATTTAAATGAGCTTAAACATGGTTTTAAAACGTTTTTTTACATGATTTGTGTGGTGTTAAACGATTTAAAAAGGGTTTTTGTTGTTACGGTTAGGAGTCGGGTCGGGTTTGACCCAGTTGGGGTATCAGATCAAGTCGAATCTGCTTATTTAAGTGCTTATGGGTATAATAGATTTGGTTCTGGTTATTGCTGATTATATTGGTCTCGGGTCGTGTAGGGTATAAACCCAATTGGGTGTCGGGTCGACCCGTGTGGGTCTCGGTTTTGCTTATGGGTTTGCTTATGTTAATATTTATTTAGCTTATTTGTTTGGTTTGAGCTTATTTATTTGTCCATGGGTCATGGTTAAAAAGGAAAACGAGGGAGTGTTTGTTGACTTTCTATTTATAAGGGAAACCCGTTTAGGGTGTTTGTTTGTTTTGGTTTCGGGTCAACAACACCCGAGTGGGCTGTTTTGTTTGGACTCGACGCATATAGGACAAAAAATGAGGTGTTTGGTTGTTCAAGCTTATTATTTTCTTCGGGCTTAATATGATTTTTGGTATAAAAAAAAAGTTTGCTTCGATTTGCTTATTTATAGTTTAAGCTTATATTTTGTTATTTGGGGTTTTGTTTGGTTCGGTTTGAAAAGAGTAGTTGAAGGGGTGCTTGTGTTTGACATTGTTTACGTTACCTGAGTTACTGTTCATTGCTATCTTCTAAGGTGAGTTCTCGTAGCCCCACTTTTTACTGTGTTTTACCTTGAGGTGGAAATGGTACTCAAATGTTTTTTAAATGCTATTATGATGTGATCTCTTGTTTACACGATTATAGACAATATGTGCGTTTTGATTGAAATACGTGCCTTACTGTGTGAATTCAATTTGTGTGACTTGGCTTCAACGTTTAAAATTGTTTAGGGATGCATTGATAGTATAACTTTTGGGAAGTGGCACCCAATATAACTTTTGGGAAATGGCACCCAGTATAATGTTTGGGAAGTAGCACCTAGTATATGTGGATCTTTTGTGAGTGTTTCTAGCATGAGGGTCAGTTGTTGCAAGCTTGTGGTTCAGTAAGTGCTTACATATTGGTATCTTGCTCACTATTATCCTACGTTATATTATTCATAGCTTCGTGGTTTAACTTTCAAACCCACGAGCTCACCAACATTATGTTGACGTTTTCTAGTCCCATTTTTAGATGGATCATTATTAAGGTATTTGAAGGCACGTTTATTGGAGTCAGACTATTTGACATCTTGCTACTATGTTTTCAAGACAACAAGATTTCAAAAAAGACATGTTTTTCTATCATATTTTTGACAAGGATCGTTTTGTAAAAGCTGTAAACTATTGTTGTAATAACTATAAGGTATGAATCAATGATGTTATGCAATGTGCCTTTCTCAGTTACATCTCATGTTTTCGCCTTTGACGAGGTGTGACATATACTTTAGATTTGCACATGTTTACTTAAGATTTGCACATAACAATATACAAGGAGAGTAAGCATAATGTAACAAATATGCAAAGCATAAAATGTTGTATACAAATCGAAACTAAGTACATGAAAATCATATTTTTTGTTACAAAATCGAGACCCTTAATCCATAATGGAATAGTAAGTATAAGAAGGGTATTCCAAATTGTAAATCAAAAGTTTAACATCTCTTATCTCTTATATAATAAGAGCTTTCCAAAAATTGGAAAATGTATGTTGAGAAATTTACGTTGTGTCTGTTTTCCAAAAAAACTTCTTAATAACATTTTAATCTGACTCAGTCAGATGCATAATCAGATGTTTAGACTAAAAAGTGTGTTTGTTTTTTTTTTGGTCATTAAGAAGCAGTCAAGATTAAGAGTGTTTTTTTTATGACCATTAAAAGGCGGTAAGAAGTAAAAACATCTTATTAATCTAGATGTTGAGGGGTGTTTTAATACCTTTTAATGTTTTATAACTTTGCTTTTTACTCTGTGTGTACGCTTTTTTTGGTTATTTTTTATAGTTGGTTTTCTTTCCATTTTATTTATTTTGTTGGCTTTCTATAAAAAGTACGTTTAAAGAGAATCATCGCAAACTTTTTGTTATATAAAGGATGTACAAGATAATAATAACTATGGTGACAATTCTTATGTTGAAATGTTAAATCAAAACCTAAATATGTTAGTGGGTTGAGAATGTCAACCCAAACCCGACCCGTTATTAAACGTGTTAACCATGTCGATCACCCATTTAACCACAAACATAACCCATTTATTATTGTGTCGTTGTCAAGTCATATTTTATAGCGGATGAGAATTTTCATCCCTAATAAAAATTGTTATTATTTTAATTGCAAACATTAATAATTTAACACCTTCAGATATCTTTACAAAAAGAAACACTTTTATATTAGTCGGATCAAGATTTCTCAAACACTTATTCACACTAAGTTGGAATCACATTCAGACTCAGGGTGAACCATTATGCCCACATGGCAAAAATTAGCATTACTATTGGGAAATAAAAGTCAAAATTGACTTCAATTTGGTTCAACCAATCTATGTTTCCTTCAACAAATAAATATTAATAAAAACGCAAGTGTCGATTAACACGGACCATTTTAGGATAGTCTTCATCAGAATGTCGAAACATTTTGCATGTTTCGCACCGAGGTGGTTGCCATTCATATTTAATCTTAATAGCATCTTTAATATAACCATCCCCTTCAAGCATGGGTATAGCAAGTACCAACGACTCTTTTAAAACCTATTCTGAGCTAATTTCAATAAGTGCTCTTGCATAACTGTTATGACCCTATGAATCCAATCACATTATACAAGTATAGGCGTCTCAAATAATTGGTTTACCAATCTTAGTTGCTATCATACTCAAGCCATCTGTAAATGCCGCAATAGGAACGTTATGCAAATTGACCCAAACAGGAACTCGTGTAAGATCTTCCTTTTTAAAGGCTTGCATTAGGAGACCATATGCTAAGGATAATAGAAACATTCCTAATGATCGATGGGCCGTTTTCAAGAACTTGTTCCATCAATGTTTTTGTATTAAGTTTGAAGAAGAAGAACCCATTCGAGTTCATCGTGACTCTTCGAATACCATATTTCGTCCAAGCATTTTTACGTAATTCTCCACAATAGATAAAGCAAGCCGTTTTCCTATTAACCATATAATATAAGGAAACTAAGACATTAGCTTCTAGTGTTCTAAATTCCGCCTTTTGCTTTGGATATATAACGCATTATGTAATATTTATGCAAAAGCCCTGTGCGTTCACGGGATATATAACAAGTTTATTATCTATAGGAAAAATAGCCTCGAATTTATATATTATTATGAAATGTTCAGGTCAACAAGTGTTAGCATCCGTCGTTGTTATGCAAAGACTAATATTAAGCGATAGAATAACATTAATTATATTAGTTCAGGAGTCAATAACCTTGGCAAATGGTATGTGGTTTTAATATGCTTTAGTCAATGATGTGTAGGGTCCTATGTTTATAATGCATATTATAAGTTCAAGAAAATAGAAAGAAAAAAGAAAAGAGGGAAAATGTAATGCATGTTATTATACATGCAACATATGTATTTGAATAACTTTATAATTTTTTGAAGTCATGCGTTATTTAAAGGGTCTAGGCAATGGAACTTGTTTGGTTTAGTGAGAGGTTATTTACATACACATATACTTCACATTTGCACGTGTTTACTTAAGATTTGCACATAACAATATACAAGGAGAATAAGCATAATGTAACAAATATGCAAAGCATCAAATGTTGTTTATAAATCGAAACTAAGTACGTGCAAAATCATATTTGTTGTTTCAAACTCGAGACCCTTAATCCATAATGGAATAGTAACTATAAGAAGGGCATTTCAAATTGTAATAAAAAATTTAACATCTTTTATCTCTTA
>BPTQ01000005.1:346157229-346252229 GCA_019973895.1 Chrysanthemum seticuspe | reverse complement strand
GCTATTCTACGACTTAATCCCTTATAAATATTATTATTAATATATATTAAATTTATGTATTTGCACGAACTTATAAATTTCAGAATGATAGCACGGGTTACTACGAACGAGTTATGTTATTCCTCTTTATGATATTAAGTAAGGATATTTTAAAAAGTGCTTTTTTTAAATATTCAGATTTAATAATAACTCATGTTATTCTTCCTTGTATGTTTAACCCGCGCATACACAGGTTTGAAAATTAAATACGGCTAAAATTATTATTAACAGGAATATAAATAACAAAACAAATGCACGACCTCACAGGTTACTGTGACATGAAAATAATTAAAAGAAATTGTAAATATAGCAACGGCACATTTTTTTTAAAGGTTATTATGTGCTACTAAACATGCGTAATGTCTAGAACATGATATAAATAGTTAATTTAAACAAGATCAACCGAATTAAACTATAGGCCTCTTAACTAATAAAATAATCATGAAATTATAAATATTACCTTAAAGAAATAAAAAAAACATAAGTAGCTAGAACCATACTCGGTATTTTGAAAAACGGTGGCTTCTAAATCTAATAAACTAATTTTGTTGGTTTTGTTGTATTTTTTTTAGATTTATGGATAGAATGTGTTGATGATAATGTGGTTTTTATTGTAACTGCTTATTTTTAATTCTTAGTGGGTTTGACATGTTGATGATGCTGACCAATTTATTACTAAAAAATCTCACAACCAAAATTTGCCACTGGCACCACCTGTAATGGCCCCGCTGACTTCTCAAAATTCATGATTTACTTAACTTCTCCTTTTTTCTTTGATAATATTATAGACAGACATTAATGGTGAGAGGTGGTTTTTTGGTAGGTAGTTTGGTGGAAATGTGATTAAATGATGGAGAATTGGAGATAGAGAAGGGAAGAAGATGTAGAGAGAGGATAAGAAAGTGAGAAAAGACATATGTGTGGTGGAAGTGATTGACAAAGTTAGTTTTATTTATTTGTTTTTAGAGGTAAAGTTAGTTTTATTTATTTGTTTTTAGAGGTAAAATACATCGTTCGTTCTTGAATATGTCCCCAATTCACTAGCTGAGTCATTCGGAAAATTTAAAGTCACCCTTAACATCCGATAAATCCCATGTGCCTTGCACATGAGGGCAAAATGGTCGTTTCATCTTCTTTTTTTTTGTTTAATTATTCTGGTACAACTAGCGTTGATGGGCTTACGCGATCTTGAGTGACGAGATGAGCTGGCTGCCTAGCTGGCGTAGACGCGTGACGTCAGAAAATTTAAAGTCACCCTCAATATCCGTTAAATCCCCTATGTTCCTTGCACATGAGAGCAAAATGGTCATTTCATCATTTTTATTTTATTTTGGTACAACTAGCGTTGGTCGGGTTACGTGATGTTGACTGTCACTGATGGGATGAGCTGGCAGGCGTAGACGCGTGAAGTCGGAAAATTTAAAGTCACCCTCAACATCCGTTAAATCCCCCATGTGCCTTGCACATAGGCCAAAATGTTCATATCATCGTTTTTTTTTAATTAATTGTTTTGGTACAACTAGCGTTGACTGGCTTACGTGATGTTGACTGTCACTGACGGGATGACCTGGCTGACATAGACGCGTGACGTGGCAGAACTAAACATATATAAAATTCCCTTGGCAAGGTTCGAACTCAAGACACCAAGTTTACAAAGCCAACACCTTATCTATCCGTCAGGACACACCCCACCAGCTACTTTACTATCCGTTACAAAATCATCAGGGGTTGGTGGATCAACGATAGGAAGTGGGCCCGAGTCAGCTTCATTATCATTCCGGTCTAATATAGCTTATAAAGGATCTGCAAAGATGTTTAGTTCAAGTGATATGGAAAAAGTAACTGATAACTTTAATGAGTTGGGTGTTTTAGGTGAGGGTGGCTTTGGGCGGGTTTATAGCGGGACCCTTGAAGATGGGACTAAAGTTGCTGTCAAGGTACTTAAACGTGATGATCAACAAGGGGGTCGGGAATTCTTGGCAGAAGTTGAAATGCTTAGCCGCTTGCACTATAGAAATTTGGTTCGGTTAGTTGGCATTTGTACAGAAGAAAGAAACCGGTGTTTGGTTTATGAACGAATCCCAAATGGAAGCGTTGAGTCTCACCTTCATGGTATGAAATGCTTGACTTTCCAAAGTCAATTGTTTGACTTTCAAAAGTCAAATGTTTGGCTTTTTTGTGCTTTAATTTTTTGTTTATGAAGATGGTTTTATTTCATGTGTCAATTCGGATGGTTAGGGATTGAAATTTTTTCAAAAGTCAAGTATTTGACATTATTTTTTATTTTTTTTACTGAAGATGGTTTATAATTGGATTGAAATTTTGGTTGATTAGGGATTGATAAGGAAGTCGCACCACTGGATTGGGGGGCCCGCTTGAAAATAGCTTTGGATGCGGCTCGGGGGTTAGCTTACTTGCATGAAGATTCAAGCCCAAGAGTCATACATAGAGACTTCAAGTCTAGCAACATTCTGCTGGAACATGACTTTACTCCTAAAGTTTCTGATTTTGGTCTGGCTCGTTCCGCTTTAGATGAAGAAAACCAACATATTTCGACACATGTCATGGGCACTTTCGGGTATGCTTTTCTTTCTCTGTAAATGAGTCAGATTTTATGTCTTTCCCCGTTAGGGAACCCGCCGCGTCCAAATTTTCTTAAACTTCTTTTCATTTGAATTCAGGTATGTGGCTCCCGAGTATGCAATGACAGGCCATCTTCTTGTAAAGAGTGATGTATATAGCTACGGAGTGGTACTCCTTGAGCTCCTAACAGGAAGAAAACCCGTTGACATGTCAATGCCATCGGGCCAAGAAAACCTCCCAACACCAGAAGGTCTAAACTTGCTTATTGATCCATCACTATCTCCTGAAGTTCCATTAGACAGTATTGCTAAAGTAGCAGCAATAGCATCAATGTGTGTGCAGCCCGAAGTATCACACTGACCCTTTATGGGAGAGGTGGTTCAAGCCTTG
The DNA here is from genome assembly GCA_019973895.1 of Chrysanthemum seticuspe. Lineage (NCBI taxonomy): Eukaryota > Viridiplantae > Streptophyta > Magnoliopsida > Asterales > Asteraceae > Chrysanthemum > Chrysanthemum seticuspe. The sequence continues at coordinate 346,249,217 of BPTQ01000005.1, read as the reverse complement.
AAATTGGTCTGCAACAAGTGAGAAGAAACACGAGACCACTCAAGGACTTGTAGCCAGGAGGATTTAACTTCCTTGGACTTTGATCCGTGGGACAGTACAAACTCTGAATCTCAGTTGATGTGGAGAGCTGGTTTTCGGGTCTTAGGCTAGATGTACATTCGTATAGGATAACCTCAAGTTCAGGCCAGTTGGATCAAGCAACCCTAAGTCGACTTTTCTCTCTGGCGACCAAAAGGAAAACCGAAACCCTTACTTCTGCAAACAACGCCTCTGCTTTTTTCTCTTAATCCTTTACTCTAATCTGTTATTCTTATGCAATTACTTATGTGATTTGCTTAATTATTTCAGATTTTTGTGATCGATTAGGAGTTAGGGTTCTTCGTTTGTTAGGGTTTCGTTTTTTTGTTTTCTTTTCTGGTCTTTATTCGTTCACTGGATAGTATATACATGATTATTGATTGTGTGTATCATCATAACATGGAGCCTGGTTAGTCTTTTGTGGGATTATCGCTTAAACCCTAACATCCTGTTAGGGTTTTCTCTCTTATTTTATTTTGGTCGTTTTATGGTGCTGCTGGGGTTTGTCATATTTACGTGGGTTTGTGTGATTGTGTGTGGGGTTTCGTGTCATGGAGAAAGGGTTTTTCAACAAGGAATGTCCGTCGAAGAAAGCTGCTAGTCCAGCCACCAACTTGGCCAATCAAGTTGGGTCTCTTAAGGAACCTATGCCGGTTACTGGTTTGGTTGACAATAATTTGGGTGTGGAGCAGATTGCGCCGTCTACTGGTACTATTTGTGGTATGGATTCTGATTGTTTTGCTGCGTCCGACAAAGGTACACCTCTTGTTGGTACTGATGGACAAGTGGAGCCGGTTTCACTTGATTCAAGCCCTAGTCATGATATACCTGCTTCTGATTCGGCCTCTTCAAAACAGCCTAATGTGGAGCAGTTGATTGCTAATGCGCATCAGAAATTTGATGCAGCAATGAATAAAATTGATAGTTATATTGCTAAGATGGCTTCATCTTCTGATGTGAACAACTCGAGTGGTATTAATGGTACTAAAGTTTATTCTGCAAATACTCCTCTGTCGAGTTTTGATGTGGCTATGCAATCCCAAATGTATGGTACTAATCATAGTGTTGCTTCTGATCTTAATGCTTCGATGGATGGTAAGAATGCTTCTACTTCTAGTCTTAATGTGAGTGATAGTATACACAATGAAGTGAGGTCGTTTGCTAATGTGTTAAACTCGGAACGTGTATCTAGGAAAGTTAACTTCCGTTCATTGGTGAATGAGAATCGAATTGATAATCATGATACAGTTCTTCCTAAGGCTGCTATGGAGGGTGTGTTTAACCGCTATGATAATACTCTTGTTGGCTTCTTTGTCGGCAAGAATATTGCATTTCAGTTGGTCAAGAATTATGTCACCAATACATGGGGTAAGTTTGGTTTAAAGAAACTTATGAAGAATGATGATGGTGTATTTCTCTTTAAATTTGATTCTAAAGAGGGTGTTGAGAATGTTCTTCAACGAGGACCTTGGATAATTCGTAATTCTCCTATCATTCTCACTAAATGGACTCCTGACGTGCTATTGTCCAAAAGTGAGGTTACCAAAGTGCCTGTGTGGATTAAATTGCATAATGTGCCATTACTTGCAGATTCGGAAGACGGGTTGAGCCTTATTGCTACTCAGGTGGGAAAGCCGATCATGTTAGATGCATTCACTAGCTCCATGTGCGTTGACTCATGGGGTCGTATTAGTTTTTCTCGTGCTCTTGTTGAATTATCATCGGAAGCTGATCTTAAACATGTGGTAACTATGGCTATCCCTAAGAAGGATGATAGTGGTTTTACGACGGCTAGTATCAAGGTTGAATATGAATGGAAACCTCCACATTGCATGGAATGTAAAGTGTTTGGGCATGATAATGCTTGTTGTCCTAAGTCTCCTAAGGAGCATCATGCTGATGCTCACACCTCGACCTTGGATGTGAATGATGATGGTTTTAAGGTGGTGCAGAATCGGAAAGCCAAACCTCAAGGTCCGAAGTTCTCTAGTGGTATTAATATGGGTAAGGGTCCTAAATTTGCTCCTAGGAAGCAGGTTTATATCCCAAAGAAGAAGACGCCGGATGTTGCTACTGTTAATGCTACAGGTACTCATGTTACTACTTCTAACTCTTTTGGGACACTTGAGGTGCATGAGGATACGGGCATTCAAAGTCCTGTGGTTGATTCTAATACTGAGGAGGCGATGATTGGGGATTCTACTGGTTGTTCTAAGGAAGCAGATGTGGATAAGGGTCGTAGAATGGAGGTTAATGAGGATGTGTTAAATAAGACTGGTTCTACATCACATGTACCGATTGTGAGTGATTCAATGGGAACAATGGATGTTGGTTCTACTCCCATAGTTGAGAAAGATGGTAAGCTTGAAAAACTACTTATTGCTGGGAAAGCTACTCTTGTGGATGATGATGGTCAACCTATTCCGTCTACCTCTTCTACTAAGAGAGCTAACCCTTTTTCTAAAATGGGAGAGATTGAGGTGTCTGATTCTGAAGATGAGGTTGTTGCTAACCCATTTGATGAGTCTGCTAATATATTTGGTGGTGGCCAAGGGTATGAAGATGAGTATGATGAATATGACTTCGATGACTATGCGAAACAGGTTCGTGATCTTCCTGGGAATTTGGATGCCTTTAATGCCATGTATGGCACAACGTTTCAAGGTCCTAGGAAATAATTTCGTTGTGCCATATGTTATCATTTGAGTAGTGTTTTGTTTCTTGTTTAGATAATTGGAAGTATCTTGTTATGTAAGATCTATGCCTATGTAACGGGCTGATATATGGGATCTCACTCATATACATTGTACTTAAACATTTATTTGGTTAATATATTTACCAGGGTGCAGGATTACTCCCCTTTACCCAAAAAAAAAAGTTCAGGCCAGTTCAGGCTAGGAGATGTTTGCAGATTTGGGAAAAGATGAAGATATCTTCGAGTGGTAGTATGAGCGATTATGGAGACTTTTTGAAGTTATTGTCACGGTCACACTTTGTTGAGTTATTTTTTTTCTTTACTTTGACCATGGTCATCCCAACCCGTTGGGTTTGCAGGAAGATTGCTGGAATGTATTTCCTTGGTATAGATGTAAATACAAACTGCAACGGCAAATACAAGAGGTTCGGGTTGTCTATAAAAGTATCAATCTTTTTGTAAATTTTCTTGAATTTGCGTGCACCGGTTTTTTTATCGACCCAGCCGAGTCGCCGGTTGAACCGTCATGTGGAACCGGCTTTAAGCAAAAAAATGACAGCTTCTAAAAATGGAAATTCAATTCCTACAGCTGCAAAAAGCTTTTAAATCTAACCAAGCAATCCTTAACCTGCTCTAAAAACACCCTAAACATACCCAAACACCCCTAAAACATTAGAAATTCAATACCAAACCCATGTTTTCCAACAGAAATACAGGTCCCAAACACTAAAAAAATGAAAGGTATGATGCAGCTGGATTTAGAAAAATGGGTCGACCCGGGTCAACAAAAGAACCGCCGGTTCATAAAAAAGCAAACAACAGCCATGTTCCCAGTTCAACCCGGGTTTTAAAACATTGCCCCTGTGATTTAGTATATGTATCAGATCAATCTTCTTCTATGTTTGTTTGTGTGTGCGTTTGAATGCTCAATCATGGTGAATGTGTAACAAGCTTTTCTAGATCAATTCGTAGGTTGGATTTTTATTTTTCAGTTTTGTATTAGTGTGTGATACGTTCCGGGTCTCCAAAACACAGAACCGCGCGAACTACTACGATTTCTTTTATTCTTGAAGAAGTGGTCATATGACCATTACTAGTAGTGGAGAAAATAATCAGCAAGTTTATACCATGTTTTTAATTTAGTACTGTCCCATGCATGCATGATTTCATTTCCTATAGTAGAAAAGTAGTGAGTCACGTAAGGTAGTTATGCTTATTTTTATCCTATTTATATGTAATCTTTGTGGAAATTCTGACCCATTTAAGTATGAACGAGTCAATGTGGGATATGTTTCATCTCTGACTGGTCAAACCAGTAAAATAAAGAAGTTTGATAATGAAATTTTGGACCAAAGGTGTTTCTGGACCAAAGGTGTTTCTGGCAAACCAATTGGACCTGTACCAAGAAGTTAAACGTTTTGACCCGTTACTAAACCCAATTGTCCTGCCCATGTTGCCACCTCTATCGTTTTCACTAATTAAGCACAAGGATAAATTAGATACCCTATGAATAGTTGTGCGTTTTTTGGATCGCCAACTTCAACTAAATCATCCAATTGTAGGTCTCGAAGTGTGAAGTTATAGTCAGCATTCCAGTTGTACAAACCTTATTGCTACCTTATTCACCTTTTTCCCTATCTGAAAACCACAACACATTAGTTACACTGTACCTTAACATACTTCTTTGGTTTATGCCATCTTTTTTGACAAATTAACATACTTCCATCGTTGGGTGATCTGACGTCTTGATATGAGTAAGAATAAACTCTAATTGATATAAATTTCCCATTAATTGGTAATTTTTTAATTGATATACACGTAACTATATTACTAGTATAGGAAGGTAGCAATCTTCGTTGATATAAAATATTTTCTTATTTAATAACGGTCTACATGTTAATTCAGGAGAAGAAAAAAAACATAAAAAGTATCTTAAACTTTATGACTTATGACTAGACATCATACAAACTCGACCATCAACTGACAATAAATCTGTGACTTGGCGCATTGTTGGCCTTTCATGTGAGTTGTAGTTCAAACATGCCCGTGAGACATTCAAAATTGAATGAGCTAGTTTCTCAACTAGAGATGATGGTGGCGGAATCCGACTATCTCCTACATTGGCTAGCAATAGATCATCAGTAGACAATGTTGGTAGAGATGATATAAGTTCTCCAGGATGCTTTCCCATAATCACTTCTAGTGCAACAACTCCAAAACTATACACATCGCATTTCTCTGTCGCCACCATCGTATAAGCAAGCTCTACATGGAAGGAAACATGAGAATAAAAAAAAAATGTTATATCAGATCATGATTAAGAGAAATCTGAAACTTGAGAATTACTACGTATAGTATATATAACTTTTAAAATATATGGTAGTTACCCGGTGCAATATAGCCATAGGTGCCTACTACCGCTGTCCAATTGGATGAATCCAGCTTTAGAAGCCTCGCTGTTCCAAAGTCAGAGATATGTGCCTCATAATCAGAATCGAGAAGGATATTAGCTGCAGAAATGTCTCTATGAATTATAGGTGGTGTGCAATCATGGTGCATATAAGCCAAACCATTCGCTACAGCCCTAACAATTCTCACCCTTTTCAGCCAATCAATTTCCTTTGCTGTGATATCGTTACTCAAGAGTGATTTTAGACTTCCCTTCTCAAGATATTCGTAAATCAAAAATGAGTGACGAGCATGGAAGCAGTATCCAAAGAGTTTAACTATGTTTCTGTGCCTTATGTTTGTCAATGCTCGTACCTCATTTAGGAAGCCTTGATCGTCATTCTCAGAGTATGAATGAAGTTTCTTGACAGCTACTATATTGTTGGGTTGTAACTCAGCTTTATACACAGTACCATATCCTCCCATCCCAATACAATATGCTTCATCAAAATCATTTGTTGCCTTGATGATTTCATCATACGTCACCTGTCCATCAAAACTTGTTATTGAGAAAAATCCGCCACCTTCTTCGCCTGATGGTTTCTGTGGAGAAGTTCCCTTTCTACGTCCATAAGCAATGAGGCCACACATGAGTAAACCAAGTAAAAGAGCCGCAAAAAGTGGGACCACAGTTACAAGGATGAGCTTATGATGAAAGTGATTATTTTTCTTCATTAGTATTTGACTTTCACAAAGTTTCAAACCTGTAACATTTCCACACAGACCATCATTCCCTTTAAATGCTTCACCAGACACATTTAGAAAGACAGCACAAGGGGGAACGGGACCAGTGAGCTCATTGTAAGACAGGTCTATATCAATCCTTCCTGGCAAGTTACTGAAACCATTAGGAATTGAACCATATAGCTTATTGTGAGAAAGATTCATCATTACCAGACTTTTTAAACTTCCCATTTCCGATGGTATCTCTTTTGTGAGTGAATTCCAAGATAAATCAAGAACATTGAGTTGCCTTAATTTACCGATCTCCGATGGGATCTTTCCACTGAGCTTGTTATTACTAAGATTTATGTGATTGATTTGTACCCAATCACCAACATATCTTTGCAATGACCCATTTAAACTATTTTTGGATAAGTCAAGAGAAAGGAGGCCATGCAGTGATCCAAGCTCTTGAGGTATAACACCTGAAAGGTTGTTATCGCTCAAGTTTAAATTTAACAAACTTTTCATTTTCCCAAACTCCTTTGGAATCTGACCAACCAGATGATTAGAAGAAACATCAAGCACTTGAATTGAATTTCCAATCTCCGGTGGTATGCTACCGTTGATGTTGTTATATCCCATCATTAATGTAGTCAATTTCTTGCATTTACCCCAGTTATGAGATAGTCGCCCATGAAATTTATTATGACTGACATCAAAGAAATTTAAGCTTGGGTAGACACCAAAACTTTTTGATATATCTCCACGAAGTTGATTAAATTGAAACCTTGCTCTTATTAAGGTGGAACAATTCCATAGCCCTCTTGGTATAGGACCAGAGAGTTGATTATCACTTACAGATAGATTTTGAAGCTTTCCCCCTTGGCACAAATCATCTGGCAATTGGCCAGACAACTGATTTGTGTCCAGCTCTAGCTCAAACAATTGTAGACTTCCGATTCCTTGTGGTATAGGACCGGATAACTTGTTCACACGAAGATACAGAATCTGAAGGCCTCTCAGGTTTTTTAACGATGAAGGAATTGAACCATTGAGTTGATTTCCGCTCAAATCTAATTCAATGAGAGACTTCATATTCCCTAATTCAATTGGAATCGGTCCGGAGAGTTGATTCGTGTGCAAATATAATTCAGTGAGATTCTTCAAATTCCCTAATTCAATTGGAATGGGTCCAGAGAGTTGATTTGTGTGCAGATAAAGGATACTCAAAGACTTCAAATCACCCAACGATGAAGGGATTGAACCATTGAGCTGATTTTCGCCCAATTCTAAATCAGTGAGAGACTTCATATTCCCTAATTCAAAAGGAATGGGCCCAGATAGTTGATTTACCCCCAAATAAAGGATACTCAAAGACTTCAAGTCACCCAACGATGAAGGAATTGAACCGCTGAGTTGATTGTAACTCAATTGTAAATCAGTTATAGACTTCATATTCCCTAATTCAAATGGAATGGGTCCAGAGAGTTGGTTTTTGTACAGAGAAAGGATATTCAAAGACTTCAAATCACCCAACGATGAAGGGATTGAACCATTGAGCTGATTTTCGCCCAATTCTAGATCAGTGAGAGACTTCATATTCCCTAATTCAAAAGGAATGGGCCCAGATAGTTGATTTACCCCCAAATAAAGGATACTCAAAGACTTCAAGTCACCCAACGATGAAGGAATTGAACCGCTGAGTTGATTTTCGCTCAAATCTAACTCAGTTAGAGACTTCATGTTCCCTAATTCAAATGGAATGGGTCCAGTGAGTTGGTTTTTGAACAGATGAAGCATATTCAAAGACTTCAAATCACCCAACGATGAGGGAATTGAACCACTGAGTTGATTTTCGCTCAAATCTAACTCAGTTAGAGACTTCATGTTCCCTAATTCAAATGGAATGGGTCCAGAGAGTTGGTTTTTGTACAGATAAAGGATACTCAAAGACTTCAAATCACCCAACGATGAAGGGATTGAGCCATTGAGTTGATTTTCGTACAAAGATAATCCTGTGAGAAACTTCAAATTCCCTAATTCAATTGGAATGGGCCCGGAGAGTTTGTTTTTGTACAAATAAAGGACTTTCAAAGACTTCAAATCACCCAACGATGAAGGGATTGAACCAGAGAGTTGATTTTCGTACAAAGCTAATCCAGTGAGAGACTTCAAATTCCCAAATTCAATTGGAATGGGTCCAGAGAGTTGATTTGTGTACAAATACAGGATATTCAAAGACTTCAAATCACCCAACGATAAAGGAATTGAACTATTGAGTAGATTGTCGTTCAAATATAATTCAGTGAGAGACTTCAAATTCCCTAATTCAATTGGAATGGGCCCAGATAGTTGATTTACCCCCAAATAAAGGATATTCAAAGACTTCAAGTCACCCAACGATGAAGGAATTGAACCGCTGAGTTGATTGTAACTCAATCGTAAATCAGTTAGAGACTTCAAATCACCCAACGATGAAGGGATTGAACCAGTCAAATTGTTTCCGAAAAGTTGCAAAACGGTTAACTGGCTTAGTACACCAATGGTAGGTGGAATGACACCAGAAAACTGATTAGTTGAAAAATTAAGATAGACAAGTTTGGACAGGAGTCCGATTTCTGGTGGGATGGGACCAAAGAAGCTGTTTGCACTAAGCTCAAAATGGGTAAGATTGCCTAGAGTAGAGAATGGGAACTGGTGAAGCATACCTTTTAACTCACACGTCGAGAGGTTCAACTTGTTAATGTTCCCATCAGCATTGCAAGCAATTCCAAACCAAGAAGGGCACGGAGCGGGTGCACTAGTATTCGTTGGAACGGGTGTCCAAGAAGATACAATTTGGGAGTTGTTTGGGATTTTAAGGCTTGTTTTCCATTTTAGAAGAGCATTTGCTTCCTCCAAAGAAGCAGAAGTAAAGTCTGGTACAAATGAGAGAGCAATGAGTAGTAGAGCTAGAGATAAAAGTAAGAAGTTTGAAGAAGCCATTTTTTGCTTTTGCATGTTTATTTCTTTACAGTGAAGGCTCGTATGTCTCTATTTATACTTGAGCTACCCTTTTTTCATAAATTATTTTCCAATTCTTAGAAATTTTAGGTGGTGTCATATTATTCCACAAACATTGTTTTACTTGAGAAATTAATGTCCCTTTTGGAGAATACTTTAACTGTGACTACAACTTTGGTTGCTTTGTAAACGAGTATTCTATTTTTGTTTTCAAATCAGTTCCAATAAAAGCTTTGATCAAAATGATAAAGAATGTGTGATCAGCTGTGAAACTATGCTTTGTACAGATCCTGGTGTGAAAGCAGAAAAAAGGCCCAAAACGAGCTCGTCAATTTTGATGTTAAAATTCTTATAGAAGGATAATGAGTACATAATCAGATACAGTAATTCTTTATGTGTTATAATTTATTTTTTTAGTTCTGTTTGATGCAAATCTGTTTGAGAAATTAATGTCCCTTACATAAAGTCTTCAACAAAATATATACAAGATCAATAAAAATGATTTTGTCACAACATTGACCATAAATAAAGTCGTATATCACTTCTAGTGTAGAGCTATTTTTCATTTTCCCACCAGGCATGCATCAAGTTATTCAAGCGCTCAATCCCAATAAAGAATGTATACCTAAAGTCAGATGCATAAAATTGTCCCGGCAAAAATTTTCGATTCACTCATTTCTTCAATGAGTTACAAGCTACGAAAATTAATATTACCATGCCTCTAGAGCTCGGTCCCCTTGAGATTCTAGATGATGAAGAGGATGGAGAAGATGTAAGTGAGCAGGGATGTATTGTGAACTTTGAACTATTTTCTTTGTTTAACTTATACGTATTTTTATTGTGACCACTACCAATGTTTTATTTGAAATTTGAACTTTTAGCGATGGTAAATGTCGTTACTAAAAGTTTTTAATTATCATTTCTTTTTTATTTAGACTTGTGTTGTCGCTAGAAGTGTTTGTTAGTTATTTAGTTTGATCCTTTATTAATTTTAATTTATCAAATAAGTTTATTAATTATTTAATAAATACTTTAGCGACGACATGTTATTACTATAACCCATTATCCTTGTAGTGTACTAATACATGTTATTATACATAAATTATACATATTTGCAGTTTAGTTTGAATAATTTTATAATTTTATCGGTCATGTGTTATTTAAGGGGTTCTCGGCCATCCAGCTTGTTTAGTTTAGTGTGTGGTGATCCGCATACACATATATTTTAGTCTTTAGATTTGCACATATTTACTTTAGATTTACACATTACATGATACAAGGAGAATAAGTAGAACGTAACACATATACAAAGCATAAAATGTTATGTATAAATCAAAACTAAGTTTGTGAAAATTGCGTTTGTTATTTCAAACTTGAGTCCATTAATCCATAATAGTAACTATAAGAAGGGCATTTCGAATTGTCAATCCAAAATTTAACATTAATATAGGAAAAACAGCCTCTCATTTATCTATTATTATGAAAAGTCAAGGTAAACAATAATAGACATCGTTGTTATGCAAAGACCATAAAGATAGAACGTATACAAAAAGTGATAGACTAATATGAAGTACATTTTACTTCCGTAGTCATTGTCCTTACTCATTAATCTTATCTAGAGTATTATGTGGTCGTAATATGCATATATATATATATATATATATATATATATATATATATATATATATATATAAGGTCCTTTTATCCATCGTTGTTATGCATTGAATGTATACAAAAAGTGATAGACTAATATGAAGTGCATTTTACTTCAGTATTCAATGTCCTTACTCCTTACTCTTATCTAGAGTAATATGCATATATATATATATATATATATATATATATGGTCCTTTAAGTCAATGATGTGTAGGGTCGTATGTGGCTATGAGTATGTTTGGCGAAATGAACTGGAGGAGGAGCTAAGACCGGAGTTGTAACTATAGGTTATTTTATAAGTTGAAAGTTGAAGTTTGTATTTTTATAAAGCTGTTTGGCGAATTAGTTGGTGTCGAAGCTTAATATTATAAAATCATATCAACATACGTCAAATTAAATTCACATATATTTCAATCTTTTACTTGTTAATCCGTTATATTTTGATATTTACGTAATTTTGACTGACTATAAGCGCTACACATTTTTAAAAGCTCGTTTCAATTGGTTTGACTTATTGAGCCTTATAACTTGTTGAGCCTTACAACTTAAATAAAAAGATTTTCATTTAGAAACTCACCCGCACTCTTGAGTGCATCTAATATGCGCATACTATGACTATCTACTCGTGCACCTGAGCAACAAATAAACTTGATAATTATACATACATCATACAAAGATTCATAATATATATGGCCATAATTAATAAAGAAGCTAACTATTAATGTCCATTCCTCCCTCCCTTAAATGTCTTGCCACACCATATTTTACACTTTCCACACCTCATCATATTTGCAACAAGCATATTCGATCTCACCTTCCCGACTAACAACTTTTTCCGGCGACCTCATTTCTCAACTCCGTACTGATTTTCCGGCCTATTAACTTCTTCGTACATTTTCTGACCTAATTTATAGCGATAAATTTCTGGCGATATTAACTTGTCCGTACATGCCTAATTAATTTAGCTCCGATGAAGTTCCGGCGATAGAATACTCCAATTAGTTATTGTAACGCTAAGTATAAAGAAAAATGCCAGATGATAAAGAAATGTTGATATAGGCTCTAGGCTTTTGTGTTGTCAATTTAAGAGTGCAGATGTGCAGTGACTTTTTTATAAAAGAAAAGAATATACAAATGGAAAAGTGATAAAACTATATTTTATAAAGGGTCTTACTACCGAAACACCCCATAGTTTTTAATATAGGGGGTGTTTGGGTTTTATCTCTCCCACCCAATCATCGGGTGCATGGATTTCCGTGCCAATATATTAAAAGGTGAGGTGGTGAGGGTGTTGCTTGGGGTATTTTGTGTTGAGTAGTGTCACTTGAATTTTTCTTTTTTTACAAGTTTTTTTGTTTTGTTTTACAAGTTTTATGTGTTTTTTATAAAAAAAAATTACAATTTTTAAAATGTTTTTTATAACTTTTTTACAGGTTATTTTGTGTTTTACAAGTTTTATACAAGTTTTTTTTTTGTGTGAATCAGTTTTAAAACTTCAAAAAAAACGTAGTCGGAAAATTTTTGAGGATCAGATTCGAATGTTGCAAAGTGAGATTTTTGTCTCACTTTGCCGTCCATTCGGTTTTCATCATCGCCTCGGAAATTTTTTAGGCTCAAAAATCATCATCGCCTAGGAAAATTTTTAGGCTCAAACCCGAAGGTTACAAAGTGAGATTTGATCTCACTTTACCGTCCATTCGGTTTTTATCATCATCGCCTCGGAGAATTTTAAATCACAACTGCACAAAGTCACAATTTCACAGGAACTGCACAATGTCACTAGTTCACAGGAACTGCACAAGTCTCACAAGTCCAAAACTGCACAAGTCTCACAACTGCACAAGTCTCACAAGTCTCAAACTGCACAAAGTCTCACAAGTCTCAAACTGCACAAGGACACAAGCCTCACAAGTTCAACAATATTCACAAGTTACACGTTTTCAACATAGCAGGCACAGGTTCAACCACATGAATGTGGTAAGTAGGATTCCAAAATTGCAAACATTCACAAGAAAGTAACTAAGATTCTCAAAGGGGTACCAGCATAGCAGGCACAGGCTTATAATGCCACATAAAAGCAACATCACCACAACACCAACAAGAAAGCTACAACACAAACTACACAAAGTCTCACAAGCTAGCAGAAAGCAACAACACCATCAGCACCAACAGAAAGCTACAACACAACAATACCAACATCACCAAACAAGCAAAAAGCAACAACAAAAAGCAACAATGGCACCAACAAACAACCATGTTTGGGTCACTATTTGACACACAAGAGGTAAACTTATCGAATAGGCTCAGATTATTAGTTTTTTAGCTCATGTTGGCTGCAAATTCAGTTTTGCCATGCCAAAACTCTTAAGTTTTTTTTAAAAAATAATCATCATTGCCTTTTTTAGCTTAAGTTTTTTTCATTAAAGTTGCAAAGTGACCTAAAATGATCACTTTACCATCCAGTAATGAAACGTTTTTAGACCAAAACACTTAAGTTTTTTCATTAAAGTTGCAAAGTGAGTTAAAAATGATCACTTTACCATCCAGTAATGAAACTGCATTACCAAATCAGTGTGCAAGGGTCATGCTATTGAGGCACCCCAAACCTGCAAAACATAACGAAACATATAATCAACGAAACAGATGCCATTACAACAGATACCACCACAAACAGATACCACCACAAATTTTTTTCAAGATCAAGTTTTTAGATCTAAAATGTTTTTAGATAATCAAAGAAAACCAACCTCAGATTTTTTTTAAACCAACCTCTAATTTTTTTCAAGATCTTAAAAAGATTGAAGATCTTTAAAAAAAATTAGATCTAAAAACTTGAACGAAACAGATACCATCACAATAGATACCACCACAAACAGATACCACCACAAATTTTTAGATCTAAAATGTTTTTAGATAATCAAAGAAAACCAACTTCATATTTTTTTAAACCAACCTCTAATTTTTTTCAAGATCTTTAAAAAAAATTTAGATCTAAAAACTTAAACGAAACAGATACCACCACAAACAGACCACAGTTTTTTTTCAAGATCAAATTTTTAGATCTAAAATGTTTTTAGATAACCAAAGGAAACCAACCTCAGATTTTTTAAACCAACCTCTAATTTTTTTCAAGATCTTTAAAAAAAATTTAGATCTAAAAACTTGAAAGAAACAGATACCATCACAACAGATACCACCACAAACAGATACCACCACAAAACAGATACCATCACAACAGATACCACCACAAACAGATACCACTACAACATAACCACAATACCACGATCTAAAAACTTTTAGAGAGATAGATTTAGTAAGAGAGAGAAACAATAACTGTGTGTGAGGATATTGAGAGAAAGAAGGACAGATATCAACTCAAGACATCAGAAAACACGTACAAAACCATGTGCGCACATGGTTTACAAAACGAATGCGTAGAGAGCCTCAAAACCACACACGTAACCACACACACATTAAATGGGTATAATAAAAAGTGATATAAATAAGAGTATAAATAAAAAGTATTTTATAAAAGAGTATAATAAATAAAAAGTATTATAATTTGTATTTTATAAAAAATATAATAAATAAAATTTTGTATTAGTTTTTTAAAATAAAAGTTGTATTAGTTTTTTAAAATAAAAAGCTCTATTTTTAAAAGTGTTAGTTTTTTACAAATAAAACTAATATAAAAGTTTGTAAAAAAAATGTAACAATAAATAAAGTTGTTAAAAATGTACAACGTTTTATAAAAGTTTGCTAAAAATGAAAGTTATAAAAGTTGTTGTGTTTTTTATTTTTTAGGTGTTTGGTACTGAAGTTGCTTTAACTGATTAGGTGCAATCTACTGCTCAATCGAACATTTTCAAATGGGTGTTGGAATGTGTTAAGTTGGTGATACAAGAACAATATTACCCGCGGGTTATCGTCACCGATAGAGATTTAGCGTTGCTTGAGGCATGTAGAGAAGAATTCCCAAACGCTAACAGATTACTCTGTCGATGGCATATCAATCAAAATGTGCTCAAGCATTGCAGACACAAATTCGATACGGTAAAGGAGTATGAGTCCGTTAGATGGACATGGGATTTGATGGTTACAGCTCCGACCGAAGATGTGTTCACGCATTATTATCAGCACCTACAGGATTTATTAGTCCATAAACAGGGTACTTACCCATTAATACATTTTTTATTATTATTTAATAAATAACTACTCGAATTGTTTTCTCACTTTATTAATTCTTTGTTTTCTCAGATGTTTTGCGGTATTTTCTTAAATGGCTGCGACATTACGACCGCATGTTTGTGTCGTACATTACCGATCAATATCGCAGCTTCTGCCAGACAACAACATGTAGAGTTGAGAGTCAACACGCGCTGTTGAAGTTATACTTGGGCTCCACACATTCCAGCTTAGACACGTTGTTGTGTTTGGTCGACAAGATTATAGCTGCGCAAGAAACTATGATACGAGCCTCTTTGAATACAAGCAAAATCAAGAAACTGCATGCGTGTAAGGGCACACTATTTAACGAATTGCGGTATAGTGTTTCAAGAGATGTTTTACTACTCATACTCGCAGAAAGTAAACGGGATGTGGACCCACATGAATGTGATCATCAGTTGCGGTTAGTTTATGGTTTACCATGCTATCACGAACTGTATTACCTTCAAGCAAACGATATGTATTTTAAATTTATGCCTATCAAGTTATTCTCCCCATCAATACCTATAATTTTAAATTGTTCCTTTTTTCGAATACAGGATTGCCTATTCCGCTTGGTTTTGTTGATAATTTTTGGAGAACACTAAGCGTTCCCTGGCCTGTTGTCCGAAATAATCAAGAGCCTGATGATCCTGAATATCCTGAAGAGACTCAAGGACCTGAAGGGCCTGAATATTTTTCTTGTCAAGATGACGTACAAAAATTCCAAAGTGTTTTTACCAAAGTATCGTCGTTTGTCAAAAAAGATTTGTTAGACAGGCTCAGAGGTATATACGCTCCTGAATCTGTGTCAACCCAACAACCAACTGTTAAAGAAAGTAATCGTAGATGTCCGAGCGCAAAGGAAAACAAATCCAAGGCTAAACAAAATATCCCAGATTTGAACAAAGAACCCCCCACAGGGCACCGCAGAAGCTACACAAAACCAAGAAAAGTCCGAGACTTAAATGAAGAAGCTGCGAGACATAGTTCATATGTGAGAGCCTTCTAACGTCCCAGACTTGAATGAAGGACCTAGCGAGGGCGACTTAAGACACGACTTGTACATTCCAGATGACAGTAGCGAATATTTTATGGCTCAAATTCCACCTCTTTTCTGACGCTGGATCCTAGGGATCTTTAACGTGGAAGGTGATGGAAATTGTGGCTATCGAGCTCTTGCCGTAGGTCTTGGTCATCACGAACGAATATGGCCCAGAATTCGAGCTCTTGTCAGGGAAGAGGTAGACAATAACGAGGAAGTTTACATGCAAATGTGGGGGAATTGGTTTGCAACTTTTCGTAACTCGCTAAATTGGTTTAAAGGAACGGGCGTGGCTATTGCTACACCTCTTAACCGTCCAATTGTATGTATATCCAATTCACAATCTATTATGTGTCTTCCGCTGAGAGATGGTCCAGATACAACATAAATATTGTCCCCCGTTGTGATTCTTCGTGTGGGGGAAGACCAGGCTGCTCACTTCGTTCTTGCGGTTCTTGATGAAAACTCACCACTCCCGTATACTCACCCACAATGGAGATGGTTCAGAAATGATGTGGCCGCGAGATGGGCACATATGTTTACTCAACGACAGAGCATGTTTAGAAGACGTAGAAAATGATTATTGATTTATATTGTAAATGACAAAACATTTATAGACGATTACTGATTTATATTGTAAATGACAAAACATGTATAGACGATTACTGATTTATATTGTAAATGACAAAACATGTATAGACGATTACTGATTTATAGTAAACGACTCGTCATCTTTTGTTACAGATTTCTGCTCTTGCTCCGGTTCTTCCTCATCTTTTGTTACAGGAATCGGATGACATTCAGTGGAGGGACATTCATTGTGTCAACAACACACCCACTCGTGTTGAGAGTCCAGATTATGTGCCTTCTTCTCCATATTATGTGCCTCCCTCTCCAGCTATATCTCCAGCTGAAGATGAGGAAAATTTTATACACCGTCCTCCGGTTCTTCCTCATCTGTTGTTACAGCCGTCTCGCGTTGACGAGTACGAGCGAGGGATTGCCGGATTGAGGAGACGCATTTCAGAGTTAGAGTTTCGTGTGGGACAGATGGCAGCATCATTGGAGCGACTACGCCTCGGGCGTGATTGATCTTAGTTTCTAGTTATATTGTGATTTTGTGAACCATGTATCAACTATTAATCTATAACAAGATTGGTTATTTATGTATTCGAAGCTTCTAATTTTGTGAACCATGATATTACTGATTTATGTTGTGAATAATTATACAAATTCTTTTGGCCAGATACAACAAGAAAATCCTTTCTTGTGTCGTTGTCAACGTGGATTTATAATTGAAAGAACATCCCAACAGCCCAAAACTTGTGGTCTGAAATATTATGCATGTCCTTTGTCAAAGGTAAATAATTAAACGTTTGCTTAGTTACGTAAATATATCAATAACTTGTTTGTTTAGAATACATTTCTTATAATTTTTTCATCATGTAAAATCCAGGGACTGAAGACTATGGGTGTCGATACTTCATGTGGAAGGAAATATTTCAACAAAAGTACTTTGGTCAAGACTCTTCTTCAACGCAGTGCTCAAACTGCGAAATTAAAGATAAAACGATCAACATGTTATTGGCTCAAAACAATTTGTTGAAGGCAAGAATAAAGACGTTGGAGGCATTGCAAGAAATCCAGTTGATCACGCATGTCAGTCGAGTGGAATACTCTATGAGCTTATTGATGACATTAATAATATTCATGTAGAGTAGATTTCGTTGTAATATTAGTAACATTTGTTGTTGTATTTGTTTAATGTTTTAATGTCTAATGTTTTAATGTTTTAACGTAAAAATACTACACAAATAAATATACTCTACAAATAAAAACACTACACAAATAAATACACTCTTACATATAAAATACTACACAAATAAATACACACTATATATATACACTACACAAATAAATAATAAAACAATACAAAGAAAAAAAAATCCAATCATTGGCCCAATCATTGGTCTATGGGGTGTTGGGGAAGGAAATAATGGGGTGTTGGGGTAGGCTTTCCCTTTATAAAAAAGTTTTTTCAACTTGTGCTTTAGGGGCACAAGTAAAGCATATCAAAAGTACACAAGGATTTATGTAAAAGTACACTTGTGTGTACTTTTATGTGGATCCTTGTGTATTTTCCGTGAGCCCCTGTGGACTCACGTAATATTCATCAGTTACATTACAATGTTCATCAGTTAAATCATGTTGTTAATCAAGTTTTTTTCTTTTTTCTTTTTTTTGAACATCATAACAATGTTCAATCAGTTTTTTCATGTTGTTCATTAGTTATATCACAATGTTCGTTAGTTATATCACGTTGTTCATCAGTTTTCTAAAAAAATCATGTTGTTCATTAGTTAATCAGTTTTCTAAAAAAATTTGATAATGTTCATCAGCTCATTTTTAAAAAATCATAATGTTCATCAATTTATCATTTTTCTAAAAAAATCACAACGTTCATCTATTTTGTGAAAAAAAATCATAATGTTCACCAGTTCTAAAAAACATAATTTTCATCAATTCATCAGTTTAAAAAAATAATAATAATAATGTTCATCAATTCATTTAAACAAATCATAATAATCATCAGTTTATTAGTTTTCTATAAAAAAAATCATAATATTCATCAGTTTTCTAAAAAATTAATAATTTTTATCAGTTATCAGTTTTCTAAAAAATAAAATCATAATGTTCATATGTTTTAAAAAAATCATAATATTCATCAGTTTTCGAAAAAAAATATCATAATGTTCATCAGTTTTCGGAAAAAATATCATAATGTTGATCAGTTTTTAAAAAATAATATAATTTTCATCAGTTCATTTTAAAAGAAGTCATAATATTCATCAGTTTATTAGTTTTCTATAAAAAAAATCATAATATTCATCAGTTTTCTAAAAAAAATTAATAATTTTTATCAGTTCATCAACTTTCAAAAAATAAAATAATAATGATCATCTGTTTTAAAAAAAATCATAATGTTCATCAGTTTTCGAAAAAAAAATATCATAATGTTCATCAATTTTCTAAAAAAATTATGTTGTTCATTAGTTAATCAGTTTTCTAAAAAAATTGATAATGTTCATCAGTTCATTTTTAAAAAATAATAATGTTCTTCAATTTATCAGTTTTCTAAAAAAAAATCACAACGTTCATCTATTTTTTGAAAAAAATTATAATGTTCATCAGTTCTAAAGACATAATTTTATCAGTTCATCAGTTTTTTAAAAAAATTGATAATGTTCATCAGTTCATTTTTAAAAAATCATAATGTTCACCAATTTATCGGTTTTTTAGGAAAAAAAATCATAATGTTCATCTATTTTCTGAAAAAATTCATAATGTTCATTAGTTCTAAAAAAAACATAATTTTCATCAGTTTATCAGTTTTTTAAAAAATAAAATAATAATGTTCATCTATTTTAAAAAAAAATCATAATGTTCATCAGTTTTCGAAAAAAATATCACAATGTTCATCAGCTTTCTAAAATAATCATGTTGTTCATTTGTTAATTAGTTTTCTAAAAAAATTGATAATGTTCATCAGTTCATTTTTTAAAAATAATAATGTTCTTCAATTTATCAGTTTTCTAAAAAAAATCACAACGTTCATCTATTTTCTGAAAAAATTATAATGTTCATCAGTTCTAAAAAACATAATTTTCATCAGTTCATCAACTACTTATTCACATTAAGCTGGAATCAGATTCAGATTTTTCAATCACACATTCAAATTCAGATGTGCAAATCAGATTCAGACTCATAGCCTCTTAAGAAACAAACAACACCTTCATTTTACTAATGAGAGTGAACCATTATGCCTACATGACAAAAAATAGCATTACTATTGGCAAATAATAGTCAAAATTGAATTCAATTTGGTTAAACCCATCTAAATTTCAGCCAACAAATAAATATGAATAAAAACACGTGTGTCGATCAACCCGAACCATTTTAGGATAGTCTGCATCAGAATGTCCAAAATTTTAGCATGTTTCGCACCGAGGTAGCTGCCATTCATATTTAATCGTAATAGAATCTTTAATATAACCATATCCTTCAAGCATACGTATAACAAGTACCAACAAGTCGTTCAAAACCTGTTCTGAGCAAATTTCAATAAGTGCTCTTGCATAACTATTACGACCCTATGACTCCAAACACATTGTACTAGTATAGGCATCTAACATAACTAGTTTACCAATCTTAGTTGCTATTATCCATGATCCATGACCTAAAGTTCAAGACCCATGACCCAAGATCCATGACTCATTTACTAGGTATAATGTATTTTGTTGGGTATCCATGACCCATGGTCCATAACCCATAACTCATAACCCGGTTTGCAACCCAAAATCCGGACTAGTCTGACCCATCAGTCGGATCCCTTAGTTTGCACTGGCCAGATCCCTTGGGTAAGGGATGCACCAGAACCATAGGAACTTTATGTAGTTTGCCTATAAATAGTGAGCCATTTCTCTCTTTCTCACTACCCCTTTTAGACATATATTCTCTCTATGTTCTCACCTCTCTAACCTCAGATCCAAAGAATCATTCTATCTAGTTTTCTCTTTGTGTGATTCTCTAGGTTCCTCTTAAAGGCGAGATCACAACCTCTTGAAGGCGTGCAAGCTCAAGGTCATGAGTTGCTAAGCTTCGTCATCATCAAGACCACTAAAGTGCATCTTGTTGATAGTTCTTCTCTCCCTCCTTTAGTGTGTCGAGTTGAAGGCATTGGTGTATAGTGCCAAAGGTGTACATTCGATATGGGGCGTCGATGTATATTTGTATAGTTTGGGTTAAAGGATATTAATATCCGTTCAAGTGTTGTAAAAAGGAGCTTGTCTCCTTTGGATTGTAGTGTTGGGTAGTAGTTCTTCCTTTATAATGGAACTCGGTATCTAGCCTTGTACCAGATAAAGTTTAGGCGACGTTGTGATAGGTTTGGTTCTACCTCGTGGAAGAACTCGGTGTCTATCCTTATACCGGATAAAGTGTAGGCGACGTTGTGAAGGCTTCTCCGCCACATTAAGGAGCTTGTGTTGTGTAGTGCTTAGAAACTTTCGAGTTGGGTACTCGGGGAGTGGAGTAGGGCAAGGAAGGTATCCTTGTAGCCGAACAACTATATATACTTGTGTCGTGGTTTTGTATTCCTTTACTCTTTATCTCTTTCCATTATTTATTTATATGTCTATCTATCAATATCCAACACACGATCTAAATGGATTGACATAAGTCGATCTAAATACTTTAAACAAAGTTTTAATCGGGAAAACTATTCAACCCCCCGCCCCTTCTAGTGTTCCACACATAGGTATAACAAGTACCAATGTGTCTTTCAAAACCTGTTCTGAGCTAATTTCAATAAGTGCTCTTGCATAACTGTTACGACCCTATGACTCCAAACACATTGTACTAGTATAGGCGTCTAACATAACTAGTTTACCAATCTTAGTTGCTATCATACTCAAGCCATCTTCCGTAAACACCGCAATAGGAAAATTATATAACTTGACCCAAACAGGAGACCATATAATATAACAAAACTAAGAACTTCCTTGTTAAGGCTTGCATTAGGAGACCATATGTTAAGGATAATAGTAACATTCCTAATGATCGATAGGTCGTTTTCAAGAACCTGTTCCATGCATGTTTTTGTATTAAATTTGAAGAAGAAGAACCCATCCGAGTTCATCGTGACTCTTCGAATACCATATTTCAACCAAGCTTTCTTCACGTAATTCTCCACAATAGGAAAAGCAAGCCTTTTTCCTATAAAGTAATCATATAATATAACCAAACTAAGAAATTAGCTTCTAGAGTTCTAAAGTTTGCCTTATGCGTTGGATATATAACACATTATGTAAGATTTATGCAAAAGCCTCGTGCGTGCACGGGATATTAGCAAGTTTATTATCAATAGGAAAAATAGCCTATAATTTACTTATTATTATAAAATGTGCGGGTGAACAATAGCTAACATATGTCATTGTTATGCAAAGACTAATATTAAGCGATAGACTAACATTAAGTGTGTTAGTTCAGGAGTCAATATCTTTGGCAAAACGATAGCTGGTTGTAATATGATTTAGTCAATGATGTGTAGGGTCCTATGTTGATAATGCATATTATAGTTCAAAAAAATGCATATTATTATACATGTAGCATACTTATTTGAATAACTTTGTAAGTTTATCAAGTCTTGTGTTATTTAAAGGGTCTCGGCAGTGGAACTTGTTTGGTTTAGTGGGAGGTGATTAACAATATATAAGGAGAATAAGCATATTGTAGCAAATATGCAAAACATAAAATGATGTATACAAATCGAAAATAAGTACGTGCAAATCATATTTGTTGTTTCAAACTCGAGACCCTTAACCCATAATGGAGTAGTAACTATTAGAACGACATTTCAAATTGCAAATCAAAAGTTTAACATCTCTTACCTCTTACACAATAAGAGATTTCCAAAAAATGGAAATCTTTGTTGAGAAATTTAATTGGACTATTGAGAGTGAACCATTTTGCCTACATGGCAAACATTAGCATTACTATTGACAAATAAAAGTAAAAAGTTACTTCAATTTGGTTAAACCCATCTAAGTTTCATTAAACAAATAAATATGAATAAAAACATGTGTGTCGATTTTGTAAAAAAACTTAAAAAATAAGAAGGTAATTAATAAAACTTTTGTTGTTTAATTTTAAACAAATTATTTAGACATAAATATACTTATCTGTTTCATGTTTTTTAATAACTTTATAAATTCTTAAAAATACCCCTATACTATATTTTATAAAAAAAATACAACGTATAAGTTGTTATTTATAAATATTATTATCAATATATATTAAATTAATGTATTTGCACGAAATTATAAATTTCATAATCAAAGCACGGGTTACTGTGGCATGTAAATGAATACGCGAGATGATACATATACGAACGAGTTATATTATTCCTCTTTATGATATTAAGTGAGAATATTTCAAAAAGTACTTTTTTAGCTATTCATGTTTAATAATAACTCATGCTATTCTTCCTTGTATGTTTAACCCGTGCATACACAGGTTAGGTTTGAAAATTAAATACGGCTAAAATTATTATTGACATGAATATATATAACAAAACGAATGCACGACCTCACGGGTTACTGTGACATGAAATAATTAAAAGAAATTGTACATATAGCAATGACACATATTTTTTAAGGGTCATTATGTGCTACTAAACATGCATAATGTGTAGAATATGATATGAATAGTTAATTTAAACAAGATCAACCTAAACACCATGCTAGTTAAGCAAAGTAAAATCCTTCGTGCAACAAAAATCTATACAAAATATCAATCGATATTAATATACAATGAAATAATTATGTAAAAAAACAGCACGTGCATGGGCATTATAAGTATATAAGTATCAAAATATAATAGAATTTTGTAGGAAATCTTAGACATTACAAAATCATGGATTTTTTATTTGTTACACTATTTAACTTCAAAACAAAGTTAGTAAAATAGTATTACCCCTTATACTATTAACCCAAACCTCGTGCGTGCACGAGTTCTAAAACTAGTATAATACTAGAAGATACAAAATGGACAACTAGATTTTTCTATTGACCAATGGGAGAGCTCATTTTAAAATCGAGCATTCTTATTGAAAAATTAAAGTTAAAATTAGCTTCAACGAGCGGGTTAACCCGCGCGTTACCGCGGGAGTGCGTTGACCTCTATTATTTTATTTACGGGACTAAATTTGCAAAAGATTTTTTGTTTTTGTTTTTTAGGACTAAATTTGCAAAAGATTGATAACGGGGGACTAACGGTACGACTTACAGCTAACCTGAGGGACCATTTTCGTAAATTCCTTATGAACAGTACATGCACTATTCCCCACTGTAGCAGCACTGTTTTGCACTGTTTGGTACTGTAGCAACATTGTTTTCCTTTTTAGTCCCTGAAAGTGGTGGTTTGTTGCAAAGTTAGTCCTTAGGGACTAACGCTGAAAATAAAAGTTAACCTCAGGGGCTGTTTCTGCTTAATATTTGCACAGAAATAGCCCCTGAAGTTATTGTTCCGTTGCAAATTTAATCCACGGCTGTTAGGTAACGGACGTTAAGGACTAACTTTGCAATTGATTAATAACCTAATGGTCTAAAATGAAATTTGCGTAGGTACTGTAGCTACAGTGCAGGGGGATGGTTTTTAGTATATATTATAATTTAGTCAAACCTATACAAGTTTCATCCAACAAAATTAATATATATATAAACACATGTGTCTATTTTGTAAAAAAAATAAAATAAGAAAAAGTGAATTATAATTAATAAAACTTTAATTGTTAAAATTCAAATAAATTATATTGGCTTAAATAAACTTACCCTTAGAAGTTTAAAAAAAGTAAGGGTAAAATGGTCACAAAATACACACAATAATCGAAATTTGAAAGTTCAGTACACACAATCAGGAAAAAAAAAAGTTCAGTGACACAATAACAAAAAGTGGCAAGTTAGATGACTTTTTAAGTAATTAGCCCTTTAATTAATGATGTGTAAAAAAACATGGATTTTTTTTTATTTTTTATTTTACTTAAGGAGTCAATATATTTAGAACGATATGCGGATGTAATATGCATATGTGGTCCTTTTAATTAATGATGTGTAGGGTCCTAGGTCACAAACATTAAGTGTATATTGTTATGCAAAGACTAATAGTAAGTGATAGACTAACATTAAGGGTGCGTTTGGTATAATGCCATGAATGACAATGTGTATGAGTTTGATAGTAGTGGTGGGTCCCTCAACTATGAAAGATCCATACCATGGTCTCTTGATGTATATGGAGTATGGATTATATCTATCATTCATTACCATAGTGGTGGGCCATTTCATCTTAAACAAACACCTTTAATCACTTTCATAGTCATAGCCCCATTCCCATAGTGGGATACCAAACGCACCCTAAGTATATTTTACTTAAGGAGTCAATATCATTAGCAAACGATATGTGGATGTAATATGCATATAATGGAATTTTAATTATTTTCAGCCCAAACAATTGGATAAAAGAATAAAAAAACCAATGGCAACCTTGCCAAGGAAATTTTAATTATTTTCAATTCTGCCACGTCAGTCAGCTCATCCCTATTAGCAATGGTCAACGCCCAAACATATGTGGATGTAATATGCATATATGGTCCTTTTAATTAATGATGTGTAGGGTCCTATGTCCGAAACATTAAGTTTATGTTGTTATGCAAATACTAATATTAAGTGATAGACAAACATTAAGTGTATTTTACTTAAGGAGTCAATATATTTAGCAAACGACTAATATTAAGTGTATGTTGGATAAAAGAATAAAAGAAACATATCCGGATGTAATATGCATATGCGGATGTAATATGAATATAAGGTCCTTTTAACTAACGAAATATTTATGTAAAAAAACAGCTCGTGCATGGGCATTATAAGTGTATAACTAACAAAATTTAATAGGATTTTATAGTAAAATCATAGATATTACAAAATCATGGATTTTTAATTTGTTGCAATATTTAACTTAAAAAAAAAGTTAGTAAAGTAGTATTACCCCTTATACTATTCACCCAAACAATTGGATAAAAGAATAAAAGAAACATATACGGATGTAATATGCATATATGGTCCTTTTAATTAATGATGTGTAGGGTCCTATGTCCCGAACATTAAGTGTATGTTGCTATGCAAAGACTAATATTAAGTGATAGACTAACATTAAGTGTATTTTACTTAAGGAGTCAATATCTTTAGCACACGATATGCGGATGTAATATGCGTATAATGGAATTTTAATTATTTCAGCGCAAACAATTGGATAAAAGAATAAAAGAAACAATGGTAACCTTGCCAAGGAAGTTTTAATTATTTTCAATTCTGCCACGTCTGCCAGCTCATCCCTATCAGCGACAGTCAACGCCAGTTGTACCAAAATAGTTATAAAAAAGAAAGCAATGAAATGACCATTTTGCCCTCATGTGCAAAACGTGAACAGTAGCGACCTTGGGTGACATTAAATTATCTGAAAGACTCAGCTAGTAGTTTGGGTACAAGTTCAAGGATGAACGATGTATTTTACTCTTGTTTTTATAAAAAGTTACACCATTCATCTTGTGAGAAAAGACCAAAACACCCTCATATGGTCATCACATGTTGCCATATAACGAGAGTTAGTATGCGTCGATAGAGCAAAGGACCAACGGTAAATAACGTTTTGCATTTAAGGACGGACGACACATTTTTATAGGTCAAATGACGAACTCGTTGGTCAACATAAACCACAAGGACGAACAATGTAGTTTACTCTAAAATTAATAAATACCCCATAGCCTTTATAATTTTGATTTAAAACAACATATATGTTGTTGTTATTTGTAAATATAATTTATAAATTTTAAAATAAAAGCACGAGTTACTTTGATAATAAAATAAATACACGAGATTGTACATATACACACGACTAATTTTTTTCCTCTTTAAAACAACATATATGTTAAGTGCGAGAACTGCGAGAACATTCTTTTTTTACTCCTAATAATACATAATGTACATCAAGTTAATGCATAATGGCATTTTTGAAAATACATGTTACTTAATTTGATAGGAAAAAATTAATTAGGGGCAATATGGGAATTCTATTCTTCCATAACAAAAGGATTAAATCACAAAAACAGTTTCTGCAGTTTTTTTTTTTTTTTTTTTTTTTTTTTTTTTTTTTTTTTTTCAGATCTACTCTCTTCCACTTTTGATATCTCTTCCTCAAGAACCCTAGCCGCCATCTTTTGAATAAATTTACCAATCAAAGACTACTACATTAATTTTTCAAACAGATGGAGGGACGTTGATGAGATCGTTTAAGAGCTCTAGGGGATAACAATAACAACGATTATAATGCACAACGGAATAAGAAAACATCGTTTGTTATTATTAACAAAGTTCTTCGTCATCATCTCTAAACTACTAATCGACTAAACAAAATATTATCCCTAGGCGTTTATACACTACGCCTAGGTTACACACACTTTTACTAATGGTGTTCACATCTTGACACACATAAATCTAATTCCCTGCCTCTCTTTATATACTAGAGAGTCTAGGGTTACAATTGACTACTAGGGACTAAATAATAAAGTCTTCTTTAACAAGTAAGTCCCTTGTCTTTCTTTCTTCATCAATTGTCTTCATAAGCCCTTCATCTTTCATATTTTGTCATAATCAACTCAAATATAAATCCTAACAATCTTCCCCTAGTTGATAATGACAAAACCAAATAAGCACGAACTTCCCCTGAAGTTAATATGTCATGAAAGATAAGAACTACCCCTTAAACATGCAATCACCAAGAATCTTCAAGTTGCAAAACCGTCTTTGTCGCCTTTCTTCCCCTTTTTGTCATTATCCACTAGGAGAAGCTAAGTAGAAGCAACTTCGATCTTCAAAACCACGAACCACTATCATACGACTAATCCATCTTTCCAATGCCTCAAGATACCCTCCATGAAGTTTTCCGCAACTAAAAATGAAATTAAGGCAAAAGAAATTTGAACCAATAGTACAACTACTAACAAGTAGTAGTAAAAACCTTCCCCTCGAATGATGCATGTAAATAACCATAAGAACTTGTCGAATAACTAATCACCATGATCACCAATACGTTGTAGTTCCAGCCATGAAAAACATAGTACCTGCTAGAATACTAATAAAGATGACTACAATAGCATTTGTGACCAAGCATTAGTAGCATGAAGAATAGTTCTTTATCTTGAACCTGATTCATGAACATCAGGTCACAACCAAAAACTCAAAATACAAAACATCATACATGTGTCGTGCGATAATCAAGCCAAAATAAAATTTTGAACAACTTCCCCTCAAATCCAAACTTTAGTGTGTGTATAATCCAATAACTTAAATATTCACCATGCTCGACTTCCCCTCAATTCCAAAATCATACGAGAACCAAAAACTTCTGTCCTGTTCACAAAATTTTAACACTAAAACTTGAATGTTTTTCTCCTTAAATCCAATCTAAGTTGCACGGGGACGGAAACGGGGACGGGGACGGGAACGGGTACGGGTACCGGGAAACGGCAACATCCTAAAATTCAAGAAACGGGTACGGCGGGAAAACGTCTGTTTGTTTTATAATATTTTAGTATATGACAAATTGTTTTTAAAAAAAATTGCACAACATTCAAATATCCAAACAAATATTACTCATAATCATCAATTACACCCATTTTTGCATCTTTTTAACTTTTAAATGTAACATTTAAGGCTACAAATAACAAAACTTAAAAAAAAATAAATGTCATCAATATTTATAAAATTATAATGTCAATAAAAATCAGCTATATATACCTATTTTATTTGTTCAATCTAAATTTTTTTTTTAAAAAAATTAACACCCTTTACTATATTTTGTCATGTCTGATTGCAAGTACGAAACAAAATAAGATTTTGAATTGAGAGTAATGTAACATGTAGTAAAAAATTTTACAATAAAAGTTTAAAATAAGAACAACCTAATAAAATTCTTTAATTGAGATCACGTGACTCTCCTTTTTAAGAATATGGAAGAAACAGTTTCTCTTTCCATTTGACCAATCAAATCATATCATCACTTAATCTTCCTTCTCTCAAGTTTAAAACCACCATCTCGCCGGAAAATAAAATCTACCATAGAAAACGTGACTTTTTGGGCTAGAAACGTTTCTCCAAACGTTTCCTAGATAAAGATCGGCGTAACCCAATTGAAGAAACGTTTTCACTTTTCCGGAGACGTTTCTCAGGCGTTTCCCGACGTTTCCCGGCGTTTCCCGTTTCCGGGACGTTTCGGATACGTGATACGGCATCCCGACGGCGTTTCCGTGTATCCTAGAATCCAATCATTGTGTTAAATCTCCTCGTACTCCCAACCTTAAAATAATACAATCGAATCTGTTTATCAATTATTGAGTATACGTTTCATCAATGTTGGACCCACGTGATGTCAAAATACTTTCAACAAACCAACCTCGTCTGATCAAAAACTTATAGCTTCGTGTGATCATGTGGCACGTGTACAATGTAATCCAACAACAAATATCTAGACAATGTGTGTGTTTAATCAAACATCTCCATATCAAACTGTCAAAAAATGCTAAAAACCATATGTCTTTATATTTGCACCATTCTGTAAACAAAAACCCATTACAGCTCTCTATACCAATATCTACGTAATAGCAACATGTCAAATAACTGGACTCACGTTCCCTTGAATCAATTATAGCAGCATACTATAATAACCAATCCAAACGTATCTAATAATAATAAGCCATGTCAATCAGTAATCCCATGTTCTTCAAACTACATGCAACTTTATATCACAAAACATATTACTGATTTTAACATTAATGTACCACCGACCTATTATAAAATCTTGAATCTTCAATAACCAAAAACCATGAAGTCAACCAATATTGAGAGTCAAAGATGTCAAGCCATCTTTTACATATTACCGTCCCATGTGACACAAGTAAATTAATCACATGTACACGTTTGTTGTACTAATGCAAAGATGGAGCTGTGTATGCAGCAGTAACAAACATAATCAAAAGCAGTACTATCAAGGAGGTATGAGCAGTACCTGTGTGTAACGAGCAGTACTTAAACAACCTGACTGATTTAGGGTTTCATCAGTAACCTCAGTAAGTGTACTCCTCCATGATTGTTCTAACTGATTATCCACGATCAAGAATATTAACAACTCCAAAAGTCTGATAACGAAATAATTATGTTAAAAAACAGCGCGTGCATGGACATTATAGGTGTATACGTATCAAAATTTAATAGAATTTTATAGGAAAATCATAAACATTACAAAATCATGGATTTTTTATTTGTTACAATATTTAACTTCAAAACAAAGTTAGTAAAATAGTATTACCCCGTATACAATTCACCCAAACAATTGGATAAAAGAATAAAAAAAACATATGCGGTTATAATATGAATATATATGGTCCTTTTAATTAATGAGTGTAGGGTCCTATGTCCCGAACATTAAGTGTATGCTGTTATGAAAAGACTAATATTAAGTGATAGACAAACATTAAGTGTATTTTACTTACGGAGTCAATATCTTTAGCAAATGATATGCGGATGTAATATGCATATAATGGAATTTTAATTATTTTCAGCCCAAACAATCGGATAAATAATAAAAGAAACAATGGTAACCATGCCAAGGAAATTTTAATCATTTTCAATTCTGCCACGTCAGCCAATTCATCCCTATCAGCGACAGTCTACGCCCAGACATATGCGGATGTAATATGCATATATGGTCCTTTTAATTAATGTTGTGTAGGGTCCAATGTCCCGAACATTAAGTGTATGTTGTTACGCAAAGACTAATATTAAGTGATAGACTAACATTAAGTTTATTTTACGTATGGAGTCAATATATTTAGCAAACGACTAATATTAATTGTATGTTGGATATAAGAATAAAAGAAACATATGCGGATGTAATATGCATATATGGTCCTTTTAATTAACGAAATAATTATGTTAAAAAACCGCGCGTGCATGGACATTATATGTGTATACGTATCAGAATTTAATAGAATTTTATAGGAAAATCATAAACATTACAAAATCATGGATTTTTTATTTGTTACAATATTAACTTCAAAACAAAGTTAGTAAAATAGTATTACCCCTTATACAATTCACCCAAACAATTGGATAAAAGAATAAAAGAAACATATGCGGTTCTAATATGAATATATGGTCCTTTTAATTAATGAGTGTAGGGTTCTATGTCCCGAGCATTAAGCGTATGTTGTTATGAAAAGACTAATATTAAGTGATAGACAAACATTAAGTGTATTTTACTTACGGAGTCAATATCTTTAGCAAATGATATGCGGATGTAATATTCTTATAATGGAATTTTAATTATTTTCAGCCCAAACAATTGGATAAATAATAAAAGAAACAGTGGTAACCTTGCCAAGGAAATTTTCATTATTTTCAATTCTGCCACGTCAGCCATTTCATCCCTATCAGCGACAGTAACGCCCAAACATATGCGGATGTAATATGCATATATGGTCCTTTTAATTAATGTTGTGTATAGTCCATTGTCCCGAACATTAAGTGTATGAAGTGATAGACTAACATTAAGTTTATTTTACTTAAGGAGTGAATATATTTAGCAAACGACTAATATTAAGTGTATGTTGGATAAAAGAATAAAAGAATAATATGCGGATGTAATATGCATATATGGTCCTTATAATTAACGAAATAATTATGTTAAAAAACAGTGCGTGCATGGACATTATAAGTGTATAAGTATCAGAATTTAATAGAATTTTATAGGAAAATCATAAACATTACAAAATCATGGATTTTTTATATGTTACAATATTTAACTTCAAAACAAAGTTAGTAAAATAGTATTCCCTTTTATACAATTCACCCAAACAATTGGATTAAAGAATAAAAGAAACATATGTGGTTATAATATGAATATATGGTCCTTTTAATTAATAAGTGTAGGGTCCTATGTCCCGAACATTAAGTGTATGCTGTTACGAAAAGACTAATATTAAGTGATAGACAAACATTAAGTGTATTTTACTTACGGAGTCAATATCTTTAGCAAATGATACGCGGATGTAATATGCATATAATGGAATTTTAATTATTTTCAGCCCAAACAATCGGATAAATAATAAAAGAAACAATGGTAACAATGCCAAGGAAATTTTAATCATTTTCAATTCTGCCACGTCAGCCAATTCATCCCTATCAGCGACAGTCTACGCCCAGACATATGCGGATGTAATATGCATATATGGTCCTTTTAATTAATGTTGTGTAGGGTCCAATGTCCTGAACATTAAGTGTATGTTGTTACGCAAAGACTAATATTAAGTGATAGACTAACATTAAGTTTATTTTACGTATGGAGTCAATATATTTAGCAAACGACTAATATTAATTGTATGTTGGATAAAAGAATAAAAGAAACATATGCGGATGTAATATGCATATATGGTCCTTTTAATTAACGAAATAATTATGTTAAAAAACCGCGCGTGCATGGACATTATATGTGTATACGTATCAAAATTTAATAGAATTTTATAGGAAAATCATAAACATTACAAAATCATGGATTTTTTATTTGTTACAATATTTAACTTCAAAACAAAGTTAGTAAAATAGTATTACCCCTTATACAATTCACCCAAACAATTGGAAAAAAGAATAAAAGAAACATATGCGGTTCTAATATGAATATATGGTCCTTTTAATTAATGAGTGTAGGGTTCTATGTCCCGAGCATTAAGTGTATGTTGTTATAAAAAGACTAATATTACGTGATAGACAAACATTAAGTGTATTTTACTTACGGAGTCAATATCTTTAGCAAATGATATGCGGATGTAATATTCTTATAATGGAATTTTAATTATTTTCAGCCCAAACAATTGGATAAATAATAAAAGAAACAGTGGTAACCTTGCCTAGGAAATTTTAATTATTTTCAATTCTGCCACGTCAGCCGTTTCATCCCTATCAGCGACAGTAACGCCCAAACATATGCGGATGTAATATGCATATATGGTCCTTTTAATTAATGTTGTGTATAGTCCATTGTCCCGAACATTAAGTGTATGTTGTTACGAAAAAACTAATATTAAGTGATAGACTAACATTAAGTTTATTTTACTTAAGGAGTGAATATATTTAGCAAACGACTAATATTAAGTGTATGTTGGATAAAAGAATA
Organism: Chrysanthemum seticuspe; assembly: GCA_019973895.1. Taxonomy (NCBI): domain Eukaryota; kingdom Viridiplantae; phylum Streptophyta; class Magnoliopsida; order Asterales; family Asteraceae; genus Chrysanthemum; species Chrysanthemum seticuspe. The sequence goes on along the minus strand of BPTQ01000005.1, from coordinate 346,216,584 downwards.
AAAGAATCATATGCGGATGTAATATGCATATATGGTCCTTTTAACTAACGAAATAATTATGTTAAAAAACAGTGCGTGCATGGACATTATAAGTGTATAAGTATCAGAATTTAATAGAATTTTATAGGAAAATCATAAACATTACAAAATCATGGATTTTTTATATGTTACAATATTTAACTTCAAAACAAAGTTAGTAAAATAGTATTCCCTTTTATACAATTCACCTAAACAATTGGATTAAAGAATAAAAGAAACATATGTGGTTATAATATGAATATATGGTCCTTTTAATTAATGAGTGTAGGGTCCTATGTCCCGAACATTAAGTGTATGCTGTTACGAAAAGACTAATATTAAGTGATAGACAAACATTAAGTGTTTTACTTACGGAGTCAATATCTTTAGCAAATGATATGCGGATGTAATATGCATATAATGGAATTTTAATTATTTTAAGCCCAAACAATCGGATAAATAATAAAAGAAACAATGGTAACCTTGCCAAGGAAATTTTAATCATTTTCAATTCTGCACGTCAGCCAATTCATCCCTATCAGCGACAGTAACGCCCAAACATATGCGGATATAACTTAGTTGCTATCTGTTTTTCTTGTGTTGTTCGGTTTTGAGTAGTGTTTGTTGTGGATTAATGTGAAGGTCACAGTCATGGATAGAGGGTTTTTGGGTTCGGGAGAGAGGAGAAGTATTCATAAAAAGAAGACTGTTAATGAACCAGCTGGTTCATTAGACGAACGGGCTGGTGTTAATGGTGGTAATGACAAGGCTGATGACGGGGATGTTAACTTGGTTACTACTTGTGGTAATGGAGTTAAGTCGGTCTTTTACGCGGGTGTTGCTTCTAATGAATCCCAGAAACATGTGTCTAATTTTCGGAGGTTAGAATGCAGCGAAAAGAAGGATGATGTTGACCTTTCAGTCCCAATGAAAGTGGTGGAAGAGGTGAACATGAGGTTTGAGAATACTCTCTACGGATACTTCCTTGGTCAACGCCTTGCTTTTCCTGTTGTTGACTATTATGTTCGCAATACGTGGGCGAAGTATGGTTTACAAAAGGTTATGATGAACGCTAAGGGATTCTTCTTCTTCAAGTTTAATTCGAAAAAAGGCGTCGATGATGTTCTTGATAATGGTCCGTGGTTGATGCGTAATGTTCCTATTATTCTTAAACCATGGACATTGAACACCAACTTGCTTAAAGAGGATTTGACTAACATTCCGGTGTGGGTTAAATTCCATTATGTTCCTTTAGCTATGTTTTCTGATGACGGGCTTAGTCTTCTTGCTACATTGATTGATACGCCCAAAAGGTTAGATGCTTTTACTAGTCAAATGTGCAATGAATCTTGGGGCCGTAGTAGTTTTGATAGGTGTATGATTGAAGTGAAATCGGATGAGGTTCTTAGGGACAACCTCACTGTCGAGATTCCTTTACTTGATGGTACGGGTTTGACTATTGAGAAGATCCGTATTGAATTTGAATGGAAACCGCCTAGATGTGAGAAATGTCGGGTATTTGGACATACTTTGCTGGATTGTCCTAAGGTTGTGATTCCGACTGCTCAACCTCATAAGAACGTAAGTGATGGTTTTCAGACTGTTAACAATAAGAAGAAGGGAAAGCAAGTTGGGCCGAATCCGGGTCGAGGAGGTTCTACTAAATCTGTGGTAGGCAAGCATTTTGAATATCGGCCCAAAAAGCCTCCTCCTGAACCCAAGAAAGTAAATGTCAGTATGAAGATGGCTTCTGATGTGGCTAGTACGAGTGGAACCAAGATCACTACATCTAATCAGTTTGATCCTCTTAATACGGACGATACAGATGTGGATACTGGTCGTACAATGGAGGTTAATGAGGATGATTTGACTAAGACTGGTTATACATCACATGTACCGCTTGTGAATGATTCAATGGAAACAATGGATGTTGGTTCTACGCCCATAGTTGAGAAAACTGGTAAGCTTGTAAAGCTAATTATTGATGGAAAAGCTACTCTTGTGGATGATAATGGTCAACCTATTCCGTCTACCTCTTCTACTAAGAGAGTTAACCCTTTTTCTAAAGTGCGAAAGATTGAGGTGTCTGATTCTGAAGATGAGGTTGTTGCTAACCCATTTGATGAGTCTGCTAATATATTTGGTGGTGGCCAAGAGTTTGAAGATGAGTATGATGACTATGATTTCGATGACTATGCAAAACAGGTTCGTGAACTTCCAGGGAATTTGGATGCCTTTAATGCCATGTATGGCACAAAGTTTCAAGGTCCTAGGAAGTAATTTTATTTCGTAGTGTCATATGTTATCATTTGAGTAGTGGTTTGTTTTCTTGTTTAGAAACTAGGAAGTATCTTGTTATGTAAGCTTTATGCCTATGTAACGGGCTGAGATATGGGATTTCACTCATATCCATTTTACTTAAACGTTTATTTGGTTAATATATTTACCAGGGTGCAGGATTACTCCCCTTTACCCAAAAAAAATAATAATATGCATATATGGTCCTTTTAATTAATGTTGTGTATGGTCCAATGTCCCGAACATTAAGTGTATGTTGTTACGCAAAAACTAATATTAAGTGATAGACTAACATTAAGTTTATTTTACTTAAGGAGTGAATATATTTAGCAAACGACTAATATTAAGTGTATGTTGGATAAAAGAATAAAAGAATCATATGCGGATGTAATATGCATATATGGTCCTTTTAATTAACGAAATAATTATGTTAAAAAACAGTGCGTGCATGGACATTATAAGTGTATAAGTATCACAATTTAATAGAATTTTATAGGAAAATCATAAACATTACAAAATCATGGATTTTTTATATGTTACAATATTTAACTTCAAAACAAAGTTAGTAAAATAGTATTCCCTTTTATACAATTCACCGAAACAATTGGATAAAAGAATAAAAGAAACATATGCGGTTATAATATGAATATATGGTCCTTTCAATTAATGAGTGTAGGGTCCTATGTCCCGAACATTAAGTGTATGCTGTTACGAAAAGACTAATATTAAGTGATAGACAAACATTAAGTGTATTTTACTTACGGAGTCAATATCTTTAGCAAATGATATGCGGATGTAATATGCATATAATGGAATTTTAATTATTTTCAGCCCAAACAATCGGATAAATAATAAAAGAAACAATGGTAACCTTGCCAAGGAAATTTTAATCATTATCAATTCTGCCACGTCAGCCAATTCATCCCTATCAGCGACAGTAACGCCCAAACATATGCGGATGTCATATGCATATATGGTCCTTTTAATTAATGTTTTGTATGGTCCAATGTCCCGAACATTAAGTGTATGTTGTTACGCAAAGACTAATATTAAGTGATAGACTAACATTAAGTTTATTTTACTTAAGGAGTTAATATATTTAGCAACGACTAATATTAAGTGTATGTTGGATAAAAGAATAAAACAATCATATGCGGATGTAATATGCATATATGGTCCTTTTAATAAACGAAATAATTGTGTTAAAAACAGTGCGTGCATGGACATTATAAGTGTATAAGTATCAAAATTTAATAGAATTTTATAGGAAAATCATAAACATTACAAAATCATGGATTTTTTATATGTTACAATATTTAACTTCAAAACAAAGTTAGTAAAATAGTATTCCCTTTTATACAATTCACCCCCACAATTGGATAAAAGAATAATAGAAACATATGCGGTTATAATATGAATATATGGTCCTTTTAATTAATGAGTGTAGGGTCCTATGTCCCGAACATTAAGTGTATGCTGTTATGAAAAGACTAATATTAAGTGATAGACAAACATTAAGTGTATTTTACTTACGGAGTCAATATCTTTAGCAAATGATATGCGGATGTAATATGCATATAATGGAATTTTAATTATTTTCAGCCCAAACAATCGGATAAATAATAAAAGAAACAATGGTAACCTTGCCAAGGAAATTTTAATCATTTTCAATTCTGCCACGTCAGCCAATTCATCCCTATCGGCGACAGTCTACGCCCAGACATATGCGGATGTAATATGCATATATGGTCCTTTCAATTAATGTTGTGTAGGGTCCAATGTCCCGAACATTAAGTGTATGTTGTTACGCAAACACTAATATTAAGTGATAGACTAACATTAAGTTTATTTTACTTAAGGAGTCAATATATTTAGCAAACGACTAATATTAATTGTATGTTGGATAAAAGAATTGCGGATGTAATATGCATATATGGTCCTATTAATTAACGAAATAATTATGTTAAAAAACAGCGCGTGCATGGACATTATAGGTGTATACGTATCAAAATTTAATAGCATTTTATTGGAAAATCATAAACATTACAAAATCATGGATTTTTTATTTGTTACAATATTTAACTTCAAAACAAAGTTAGTAAAATAGTATTACCCCTTATACAATTCACCCAAACAATTGGATAAAAGAATAAAATAAACATATGCGGTTCTAATATGAATATATGGTCCTTTTAATTAATGAGTGTAGGGTCCTATGTCCCGACCATTAAGTGTATGCTGTTACGAAAAGACTAATATTAAGTGATAGACAAACATTAAGTGTATTTTACTTACGGAGTCAATATCTTTAGCAAATGATATGCGGATGTAATATGCATATAATGGAATTTTAATTATTTTCAGCCCAAACAATCGGATAAATAATAAAAGAAACAATGGTAACCTTGCCAAGGAAATTTTAATCATTTTCAATTCTGCCACGTCAGCCTATTCATCCCTATCAGCGACAGTAACGCCCAAACATATGCGGATGTAATATGCATATATGGTCCTTTTAATTAATGTTGTGTATGGTCCAATGTCCCGAACATTAAGTGTATGGTGTTACGCAAAGACTAATATTAAGTGATAGACTAACATTAAGTAAATTTTACTTAAGGAGTTAATATATTTAGCAACGACTAATATTAAGTGTATGTTGGATAAAAGAATAAAACAATCATATGCGGATGTAATATGCATATATGGTCCTTTTAATAAACGAAATAATTGTGTTAAAAACAGTGCGTGCATGGACATTATAAGTGTATAAGTATCAAAATTTAATAGAATTTTATAGGAAAATCATAAACATTACAAAATCATGGATTTTTTATATGTTACAATATTTAACTTCAAAACAAAGTTAGTAAAATAGTATTCCCTTTTATACAATTCACCCAAACAATTGGATAAAAGAATAATAGAAACATATGCGGTTATAATATGAATATATGGTCCTTTTAATTAATGAGTGTAGGGTCCTATGTCCCGAACATTAAGTGTATGCTGTTATGAAAAGACTAATATTAAGTGATAGACAAACATTAAGTGTATTTTACTTACGGAGTCAATATCTTTAGCAAATGATATGCGGATGTAATATGCATATAATGGAATTTTAATTATTTTCAGCCCAAACAATCGGATAAATAATAAAAGAAACAATGGTAACCTTGCCAAGGAAATTTTAATCATTTTCAATTCTGCCACGTCAGCCAATTCATCCCTATCGGCGACAGTCTACGCCCAGACATATGCGGATGTAATATGCATATATGGTCCTTTCAATTAATGTTGTGTAGGGTCCAATGTCCCGAACATTAAGTGTATGTTGTTACGCAAACACTAATATTAAGTGATAGACTAACATTAAGTTTATTTTACTTAAGGAGTCAATATATTTAGCAAACGACTAATATTAATTGTATGTTGGATAAAAGAATTGAGGATGTAATATGCATATATGGTCCTTTTAATTAACGAAATAATTATGTTAAAAAACAGCGCGTGCATGGACATTATAGGTGTATACGTATCAAAATTTAATAGCATTTTATTGGAAAATCATAAACATTACAAAATCATGGATTTTTTATTTGTTACAATATTTAACTTCAAAACAAAGTTAGTAAAATAGTATTACCCCTTATACAATTCACCCAAACAATTGGATAAAAGAATAAAATAAACATATGCGGTTCTAATATGAATATATGGTCCTTTTAATTAATGAGTGTAGGGTCCTATGTCCCGACCATTAAGTGTATGCTGTTACGAAAAGACTAATATTAAGTGATAGACAAACATTAAGTGTATTTTACTTACGGAGTCAATATCTTTAGCAAATGATATGCGGATGTAATATGCATATAATGGAATTTTAATTATTTTCAGCCCAAACAATCGGATAAATAATAAAAGAAACAATGGTAACCTTGCCAAGGAAATTTTAATCATTTTCAATTCTTCCACGTCAGCCAATTCATCCCTATCAGCGACAGTAACGCCCAAACATATGCGGATGTAATATGCATATATGGTCCTTTTAATTAATGTTGTGTATGGTCCAATGTCCCGAACATTAAGTGTATGGTGTTACGCAAAGACTAATATTAAGTGATAGACTAACATTAAGTAAATTTTACTTAAGGAGTTAATATATTTAGCAAACGACTAATATTAAGTGTATGTTGGATAAAAAAATAAAAGAATCATATGCGGATGTAATATGCATATATGGTCCTTTTAATAAACGAAATAATTATGTTAAAAAACAGTGCGTGCATGGACATAATAAGTGTATAAGTATCAAAATTTAATAGAATTTTGTAGGAAAATCATAAACATTACAAAATAATGGATTTTTTATATGTTACAATATTTAACTTCAAAACAAAGTTAGTAAAATAGTATTACCCCTTATACAATTCACCCAAACAATTGGATAAAAGAATAATAGAAACATATGCGGTTATAATATGAATATATGGTCCTTTTAATTAATGAGTGTAGGGTCCTATGTCCCGAACATTAAGTGTATGCAGTTATGAAAAGACTAATATTAAGTGATAGACAAACATTAAGTGTATTTTACTTACGGAGTCAATATCTTTAGCAAATGATATGCGGATGTAATATGCATATAATGGAATTTTAATTATTTTCAGCCCAAACAATCGGATAAATAATAAAAGAAACAATGGTAACCTTGCCAAGGAAATTTTAATCATTTTCAATTCTGCCACGTCAGCCAATTCATCCCTATCGGCGACAGTCTACGCCCAGATATATGCGGATGTAATATGCATATATGGTCCTTTTAATTAATGTTGTTTAGGGTCCAATGTCCCGAACATTAAGTGTATGTTGTTACGCAAACACTAATATTAAGTGATAGACTAACATTAAGTTTATTTTAGTTAAGGAGTCAATATATTTAGCAAACGACTAATATTAATTGTATGTTGGATAAAAGAATTGAGGATGTAATATGCATATATGGTCCTTTTAATTAACGAAATAATTATGTTAAAAAACAGCGCGTGCATGGACATTATAGGTGTATACGTATCAAAATTTAATAGCATTTTATTGGAAAATCATAAACATTACAAAATCATGGATTTTTTATTTGTTACAATATTTAACTTCAAAACAAAGTTAGTAAAATAGTATTACCCCTTATACAATTCACCCAAACAATTGGATAAAAGAATAAAATAAACATATGCGGTTCTAATATGAATATATGGTCCTTTTAATTAATGAGTGTAGGGTCCTATGTCCCGAGCATTAAGTGTATGTTGTTATGAAAAGACTAATATTAAGTGATAGACAAACATTAAGTGTATTTTACTTACGGAGTCAATATCTTTAGCAAATGATATGCGGATGTAATATGCTTATAATGGAATTTTAATTATTTTCAGCCCAAACAATTGGATAAATAATAAAAGAAACAATGGTAACCTTGCCAAGGAAATTTTAATTATTTTCAATTCTGCCACGTCAGCCATTTCATCCCTATCAGCGACAGTAACGCCCAAACATATGCGGATGTAATATGCATATATGGTCCTTTTAATTAATGTTGTGTATGGTCCAATGTCCCGAACATTAAGTGTATGTCGTTACGCAAAGACTAATATTAAGTGATATCTAACATTAAGTTTACTTTACTTAAGGAATGAATATATTTAGCAAACGACTAATATTAAGTGTATGTTGGATAAAAGAATAAAAGAATCGTATGCGGATGTAATATGCATATATGGTCCTTTTGATTAACGAAATAATAATGTTAAAAAACAGTGCGTGCATGGACATTATAAGTGTATAAGTATCAAAATTTAATAGAATTTTATAGGAAAATCATAAACATTACAAAAGCATGGATTTTTTATTTGTTACAATATTTAACTTCAAAACAAAGTTAGTAAAATAGTATTACCCATTATACAATTCACCCAAACAATTGGATAAAAGAATAAAAGAAACATATGCGGTTGTAATAGGAATAAATGGCCCTTTTAATTAATGAGTGTGGGGTCCTATGTCCCGAACATTAAGTGTATATTGTTATAAAAAGACTAATATTAAGTGATAGACAAACATTAAGTGTATTTTACTTATGGAGTCAATACCTTTAGCAAATGATATGCGGATGTAATATGCATATATTATTTTCAGCCCAAACAATCGGATAAATAATAAAAGAAACAATGGTTACCTTGCCAAAGAAATTTTAATCATTTTCAATTCTGCCACGTCAACCAATTCATCCCTATCAGCGACAGTCAACGCCCATACATATGCGGATGTAATTTGCATATATGGTCCTTTTAATTAATGTTGTGTAGGGTCCAATGTCCCGAACATTAAGTGTATGTTGTTACGCAAAGACTAATATTAAGTGATAGATTAACACTAAGTTTATTTTACTTAAGGAGTCAATATATTTAGCAAACGACTACTATTAATTGTATGTTGGATAAAAGAATAAAAAGAAACATATGAGGATGTAATATACATATGCGGATGTAATATGCATATATGGTCCTTTTAATTAACGAAATAATTATGTTAAAAAACAGCGCGTGCATGGACATTATAAGTGTATACGTATCAAAATTTAATAGAATTTTATAGGAAATTCATAAACATTACAAAATCATGGATTTTTTATTTTTTACATTATTTAACTTCAAAACAAAGTTAGTAAAATAGTATTACCCCTTATACAATTCACCCAAACAATTAGATAAAAGAATAAGAGAAACATATGCGGTTGTAATATGAATATATGGTCCTTTTAATTAATGAGTGTAGGGTCCTATGTCCCGAAACATTAAGTGTATGTTGTTATGAAAAGACTAATATTAAGTGATAGACAAACATTAAGTGTATTTTACTTACGGAGTCATTATCTTTAGCAAATGATATGCGGATGTAATATGCATATAATGGAATTTTAATTATTTTCAGCCCAAACAATTGGATAAATAATAAAAGAAACAATGGTAACCTTGCCAAGGAAATTTTAATTATTTTCAATTCTGCACATCAGCTAGCTCATGCCTATCAGCGACAGTCAAGGCCAGTTGTTCCAAAATAGTTATAAAAAAGAAAGCAATGAAATGAACATTTTGCCCTCATGTGCATGGCACATGGGGGACTTAATGGATGGTAACAGAGGAATAACCGTCAGTAACCTTGGGTGATGCAAAACGTGAATAGTAGGGACCTTGGGTGACTTTAAATTATCTAAAGGACTCAGCTAGCAGTTTGGGTACAAGTTTAGTAATGAACGATGTATTTTACTCTTGTTTTTATAATAAGTTACATCGTTCGTCCTTGTGAGAAAAGAACAAAAAACCCTCATATGGTCATCACATGTTGCCATATAACGAGAGTTAGTATGCGTCGATAGACCAAAGGACCAACGGTAAATAACGTTTTGCATTTAAGGACGGACGAAGCATTTTTTTAGGTCAAATGACGAACTCATCGGTCATCATAAACCACAAGGACGAACAATGTAGTTTACTCTAAAATTAATAAATACCCCATAGCCTTTATAATTTTTATTTAAAACAACATATATGTTGTTGTTAATTGTAAGATTGAGAAGGTTTTTATTTTGAGAAGATTGAGAAGTTTTCAAAAATGATAGATTTTTAACTTTGATTCATGTTTTTCAAGCGTAAAACTCATTTTAATGTCACTAAAATTCAAAATGTGTAAAAAAAATTTGAATCAATGTTAAAAATCTCTCGATTTTGCGATATATGTAGAATACTGAATCATCTATACAAATTTAATGAATCATCATCATAACTCGATTTTAACAATGATTTATGAATCAAATTTGTGATATATATATATATATATATATATATATATATATATATATATATATATATATATAAATATATATATATATATATATATATATATATATATATATATTCTATTCATGTTCAATAAAGACCCATATAAATCATCTATATAAGTTATGCAACGACTAATATTAAGTAATAGACTAACATTAAGTGTATTTTACTTACGGAGTTAATATCTTTAGCAAACGATATGCGGATGTAATATGCATATATGGTCCTTTTAATTAATGATATTGCCACTTCTTGAATGTGAATGAGACAACGGGGAAAAGAGCAACAGTCGTAAAAAACAAATTTATATATTTTTTTTAATAGGAAAATGGTATATTAAACACACCCCAACTATAAGGGGAAAGGAAAGAAACATTTATGCTTTCGAGATAGGAGAAAAGTTCATTGTATATCTAACATTCTTTAAAGATTCATGGATCCAATCAATTCACTTTTGCCATAAAAAGAAAATATATATATATATCCCGCAAACCGTTAATCGTTGCCCAAAACGAATGATACTATCGCGACAAGAATTAAATTATCTTTCTATAGAAGAACACTTCTATATATTTTTGACGAACTTTTTTTTCAATTTTCTTTTTCCGTTACGTCTAGAAAAATCACATTTGATTTGTATCACAAATCACATGTGATTTATGAAATCATATGTTATTTGTGATACAAATCACATATGATTTTTTGAGACGTAACTGAAAAAAATAGAAAAACAAGTTCCTCGAAAGTATATTGAATTGCCCGTTTACTCAAGGATAAAAAATACTTGTCGCGAGTGTATTTTCTTTCACTTGACGATTTACGGTTTGCAATATATTTTATTTATTAAAAAGAGGTGGAAAGTGGGTTTTTTTTTTTTTTTTTTTTTTTTTTTTTTTTTTTTTTTTTTTTTATGAAAAAATAAGTCGCTAGAATTGGTTCATTGAATCTTTGGATAATATTGGTTCTACATTATAGAAGCTAAAAAGATACATTAAGGCTTAATAGATAAAGATGTCACTAAACTTTCTTAAAAAATGAAATTTCATTTTGTTCCCTTGAATTAACTAAAGTTATAAAACATGACATTTGAGTCACTAAACTTACAAAAATATGCATACGCATCACCGAACTTGAAAAACGCGATATTTATGTTACATAACTTATAAAAAAAAATAAGCGTTCAAGTCACTCTGAAAAATTATAGAACAATATTATTCATATAGGTGGTAACCCAAATGAAGAAAATGAAAGTTCAATATCTTAGGCGATTTTTTTGGAAAATTTAGTGACACCACCTCCAAGTTTCACAACCTGTGTAGTTTTCATTTCACCTTCCTGCCAAATCCAATCACAAACACAAATCATTCGGTCAATTCAGAATAATATGTTACTTTCACTGTCTGTGAAACTCAGTGACTATACTTTTAGAAGTTTGTGAATGTGTTGAAGCGGTTTTAGTTTGACTTCGAATTAGTGGATTCACCGGTTCACGTTCATCTATAGGCTTGATTAAAAAATAAGTTTTACAACTTCGTTTTGTTATTTTATGTGTTTGTCTAATATTGATATATTTTTGTGTTTGTGAATATGATGAAAGTAAGAACCTGTTGGTATGGCTTAAGAAGGAGCTAATGTCTGTTAATTTTGTAAGTGTGATGGGCATTAATTGAACATTGTATAGCGCCAACATTTTGCAAGTCTATGAAGGTTCTCTAGGCTCGGTAAATGGTATCACTTTGTAAAGCAAACCATGGGGGCATGTTCATTAAGTAGGAGCATAGTTCATACTGAATCTATTGAAAACCTAAGTGAATTTTTTAGGTTAAATTTGTGCGAGAGAGTTACACACTCACTATAGCTAATCTGTTACTGTAAAATTTTCAATCGGTTATCGAATATATAGTTGCTAAAGTATTTTTTTGGAAGTAGTAGAGTGTGAATCCATTGATGAATTATTTTGTTTGCTATATAGCTTTTTCACATTAAGTGAGCTAAGGGATATTGCGGAAGAGCGCAAAATACCAGGTTACACCAAGTATGGAAAGTTAGAGCTTGCACGAATGCTAGAAATTGCTTTCGTTGCAGGTGCGTGACTGCGTGAGTGACTAATTTCAACCCATTTACCCAAGAATGGGTCGAATTAGGTTAAGTTGTATTGTAACAGGTCAAACGAGTAAAAGATGTTAGAAAACGGGTCAAATGGATAAAAAAGGTTCAAAGTCACCAAAGGTGTGTATATTAAGGCAAAATATCCTAAATCAAGTTATTAAGTAATTAGAACCTTATTATTCGAATTATATAATCTTTTGTAATCTTATTTGATACTCTGATTATTTATAGACAAAAAGTGTGTCTGGTCATCCTCACTAGACTAGTTTTGACACTTTACCCGAACCACCCTGTTTTTTCCCCTTAAGTTTTAGACTTGGTTTAAATTTACGTGTGTATGAAAAGGGAAAAGAAAAAAGAGAGCAGACTCGGCCACACACAAATTCGCGACATTCGAAGAAACCACCACTTCCAAAGATACCATTACTTCCAAAGTTTATAATCTTGGTTTGTTTTGATTTTTCACATTATAAAAACATCGACTTCAAAAACATTATGATACCCATAATAATCTCTTTTAAAAGTTACAATGCTTCTAGTAACGGTTTTTATCTTAAATTCTATTGACCAAACTAGAAATGAAGTGAAAGAATGATTTAATTTTTCTTTTCTTTCAATTTTCCATACGAAAGACTACAAATTTCTTTTAAAGGAATGCATTTGTTTATTTTATCTTTAATTTCTCAACTCTTATCTCTTATGCATATCTAGTGATTGACAGGTTTAAAAAATGCTTCCATTTGAAAATTCTCTTTCACCTACAATTTGTCCGCCTACAGCGTCTCCATCCGTAGAAACTACAAGAAAATGAAGAAAGTGCTAGTAACTTTTCATTGTTACTTCCTTCTTAAAGCTTAACCATCATTATGTTTTCAAGTGCCGGTTTTACCACCTAAAGTTTCTCCTTCTCGATCTTTACCAAAGTTCCCAGAGCATTACCACCTCCCACCTCCCAATGAAGGTATATAAACTCATCAAACAACGTAACCATATCTAGACACCATTCTGCTTATGGCTTAGTAATGGTAAAACCACTAAACTTTCAACGATATGGAGCCATGGAGGTTAACCTTTAAATTTGCATGATTTAGTGGATGACATGACTTTTTGGTTCAATTTTCCGCAACTTTACACTACAAGAAAAAGAGTTAAGGAACCTAATCAACTGTAAAAAGTTAAGGGAATAAATCACAAAAAATGGTGAACGTTAAGTGGATTTTCCATTAGCAGCCCTTTTTTTAAGTGATGGTTAACTTTTGGCAATCCATACAATTTGAATTGCACGTAATTTGCAGATTGTACAATAATGCGTGTGGAGCCGTTAACGAACACCCCACCTAGTATCTGAGCTGGCCTTTAAAATGGCTGCCGGACTCTTCATGAAATCAAGTCAAGTTCGAATCATGGGAGCAAATGAAGACAACGAAGATTCAGAAAAGATGGTTGTCATGATCAACTTGGTACCACTTGGTGAAAAAATTGAAAACTTCACAGCGTAAGTAATTGCTCAAAGATTATGGCTGAAACAAGTGCCTATTAAGTACTCTCTTTTCGGCGATTATGAAGTTTTGTTCGTGAAGTATCAGGTAACTCTATACTAAGAGATCGAGATATGGCCGGGTTGGGTGGGTTTGGGCAACAGTTTAAAACAAGCCTTTTTCAGTACTGGTAGAAACGGCCGGGTTGACTCTAATACACTTCATTATCCATTTAACCCGCTTCTGTTATTAGCTATTTTTTTGTTTCATCCGTTTACCAGAATGTATAAAAAACAACCCAAACTCATTAATATGTAAATGGGTCGAAACTAACATGGTAACACGTTCGGGTTGAAACCGGCCTTTTCAACAATTATTCACGGGTGGGTGTGGTTGAAACGGGCTTTTTAAGTCTCATCTACCAACTCGACCCACAAATAAGTAAATGGGTCGAAACTGTCACATCTACCATACTTCTAGGATCAATTTGTTTGAACTTGAAAGTCAAAATGATTTTTTTCTTTCTTATAATCATAATGATTTTGTTGTTAAATAGGTCTTCCGCCATCGCCACCTATGCCATCATCACGCAACGGTAATGGTGGACCGTATGGTCACGGAAACAACGGTAGGGACATAAAGCCCCTCGGTGTCATATTAGTAAGCAAAGGTCTAATAGGCTAAGTGGTGGCATAAATTCCATAATAGTTTTATCAGCAGGGGTAGCCATGGTTCTAGTATCCGTTGCTGCTTGGGTTCTATTGGTTAACTTAGGGAAGGGGCCCAATCAGGACGCACCCCACCAGCTACTTTTGATTTGTAAACCAGGAACCTATAAGCAGCTGATTCTCAAATAATTTTGCTTCAGCTGATTCTCTAATTGTGTTGTTGCTTATGTCCTCTACATTGGATTTGTAAACCAGAAACCTATAAGAAGCACTATTCTTTGCCAGAACAAGATAAAAACAACCAATTGTTTTTGGTCCAAGTTTGGTTTTCTTTAGTAAAGGTATTTGAACCTTTGCCAAACAACCCCACACTTTCATCCTTTTATAAGAAGACTATTTTCCTTTCCCTAATTGATATGGAGATTTGTCACTTTTCTTATGAGGAATTTTATTTAACACTGTATTTGCAGCATGACATGTTTTCCCCATAGACTATGAGGAGCCCCTGAAGTAATTAATATTGGATTAATCATGTTCTTTAATGTTCTATTCTTACGTTGAGCCACGCCATTTTTTTGTGGGTGTATGGGTTGTTGTTTGGTGTACAATACCATAAGTAGAACAAAATTCAGCAAAGTCATTAGATTCATATTCTCGTCCTCTATCAGACCTTAAAATTTTTAATCTTTTTTTCTAGTTGATTTTCAACTTCTGCCTTATATGTCTTAAACATATTCAAGGCTTCATCTTTGGTATTTATTAAGTATGCACTTTGTTGTAAAAATCGGTCTAGGCGGCCTGATTAATCCCCGCATAATCGCTGATCGCTCACTAAGCGCCTTGATTTATCATTATCGGCCTATTTAATCGGTTTGGTCAAAGATCGCTTAAAAATGGGTCTACAAACCGATTAACCGGACAAAATTGGTCTAATCGGATTAATCGGACAAAATCACTTAAAAATCGTTCAACAAAATTGCTTAAAAATCAGACAAAATCGCTTAAAAATGGGTCAACAAACCAATCGGTCAAAGATCGCATAAAAATGGTCAACAAACCGAATATATCTATGTTTGACTTTAAACTTTGAAGAATTATGTATTATTTTATATTTGAACACTTGAAATATTTGAACTTTGATGCCCTATACTTATCTCATACATATAATATAATATAATATATAATATTACAATTTTGTGTATAAAAATTCCAATCCGATTAATCCGCGACTAATCCCTGCCTAACTGATTAATCGCTAGGCCCTACCCGACCGCCTCACTAGCGCCTAGTGATTTTTACAACCTTGAGTACGCATAACAAAATTTGCTGCAATCATCAATGAAAGTAATATAATAATTCTTTCCTTCTCTTGATGGTGTTGCTTTGAAATCACATAAATCTGTATGGGTTAAACCAAGTATTTCATTTGATTTTTCTACGGATATTTGTAAATGACTTGTGTATTTAGATTCAACACATATTTCACATTTGGATATTTTATCCATTGTGCATTTAGGCAACATGCCTAAGTTTATCATTCTTTGCAAGGAACGAAATTAATATGGCCTAATCTATAATGCCATAAGAAAGAAGGGTCAATCATTTACACAGAAGCGGTGCTAGTGCCCGAGTTATTATTATTAATAACATTGTCATCAGTTACAACACTTAGTTTAAAGCGTCCCATACACACAGTGATTACAAATTTATCTGATTCAAATACAAGTTTAAATCCTTTATTACTAAGAATAGGGCCAGAAATCAGATTTTGGTGATGTTAGGCACATGCAACACCTTTGAGAGTACAAACACAAAACGAATTCAACGGCTTTGGGTTGTTTGTTTAAGCTTATTTGTGGGCTAATTAGCTTATTTTATTTCGGCTTATATCTCATAGGCCTAATTTTTTTGGTTTATTTTGAGACTTATGGGGTAATATAAGCTTAATTATCATGATATATTAAACTTATATAAAACCACTAAGTCTCAAAATAAGTCAGAAAATTATGGCATATGAAATTTAAGCTCATAAACTCACAAATAAGCGTAACCAAACACCCTTAAGCTTACTTTTGGGTTTATTAGCTTATGAGTTTGTATAGGTTTATTAATCTTATATCATAACAAGCTTAAATAAGCCCATAAACTTCCAAATAAACCATTTTTCTCATAAGCCTAAAAATAAGCTTAAACAAACACCCCCTTAATCAACACAGATTATACCAAAAATGTGACATTTGCCTAAAAAGAAACCCAAAATGTGTGCATAAAAGATAAATGTTAACTTGCGTCGAATTTTTCTTTACAATAAAGTTCAATAGCATCAGCTTGAGCCAAGAAATAGCTTAATCAAACACCCCTTACTTTTTGGTTTATCAGCTTATGAGCTTGTATAAGTTTATTAGTTTTAGGATCAAATGAGAAGAAATCTTAAAATAAGATATCACTTTTTAATTTCTTGAGCCAAGAATAAGCTTAACCAAACACTTCTGGTTAAATGTCACAATCAATCATTTCTTTCACCTCCTTAATCTACTGCTTCTTAATCTCATGAGCAACAAACACACCTTGATTACAAATCAACACATTAATGGGGCCCAAACTTTCAACAGCCTCTCTCACACTATCATAATCAGTGATGTCAGCACACTGATTATATCAACGTCTATTCCTGTTGTGTTGGATCGATGTACTCTAACCAAACTAACTTAAATAGCTTGTTTAAGGTTTAACAACCTCGGATAAATCCTAAGTTATTAACAATGAAAACACTGAACACTCTTTATTAAGTATGCGGAATTTACTCAATAAATCTAAGAAGAATAACTTTATTATTAACTCTAAATCTGCTTTGTATGCAGATACTTTAACAACTCTAAGAATATCGAACTTCTCTCTAAAACTCTAATAATTCTCTAAGACTTATGAACTTGTGAATCGTACATCTAATGCCAATCTAGGGGTCCTTTTATAGGCTCAAGGATAACCCTAGTCGGTTTACAATATGTATCCTTGTACGACAAGTAATCTAATACAAAATATTCTAGAATTACAAGACTTTCTATAAACGAATCAAATAGTTCTTTGGTCTTGCAGTACTTTGACTTTATCTGCAGTACTTTGACTTAAACTTTAGCAGTACTTTGACTCTTTGACTTTCCAGTTCTTTGTTGTTTACAGTACTTTGTCTCTGCAGTACTTTGTCAGTCTTCAGCACTTTCATATCCCAACAATCCTCCCCTAACTTGAATTCTACTTGTTTGACTTCAAGTTCCTTTGTGAAATTATCTTAATCAGCTTCATCTTTTAAGGATAGATTGTGACTTTGTCTTTTGATAGTATCTATGTAGTTTCTGTGCTTTATCAAAGTATCTCTGGAATCATTCTTTTACAGCAGCATCCAGCAAGCTCCATCTTTTCAGCAACACAGCAACATATGACAATTTGTACATTAATTCAGTTTAAGTTGCAGTCTATTCTCATCACTTCCAGATGTGTTAACTTCTGTGAGAGGTGAATCATTGAAAATTTAATGGATTTTGGATCTCTTTACCAAAGCCATTAACTCTGGAGTAGCCAAATGTTTTGGTGTGTAAGACCATGGTACATTGATAACCATATGATTTTTAGCAAATCATCAGCTATCAACAGATTTGTTTTGTCTTTACCAAAAGTTGTACCCTTCTGGACTAGTTAGTTCTTTTATCTAAAGGTGAACTAATTACCAGTAATGGTTTTTCCACAGCCATTACCACAAGCCATTTTCTTGTGGGCTAGCCAACTCTTCACATTTACTGATATGGTGAGTTGATTACGGTACAACTTATTAGCAAGTTGTCAACTAAAAACGAATTTGAGATATCTTTACCAGAGCCGTTTGCTCATGGATTAGCCAATCCTTTTGTAACCATGGTGGATTGATAACCTATTGATGTTACCATCAAAAACCATTTATTTTATTCAACCTTTGTTTCAAAATAATTGTTACTTAACAAAAGTTTTCTTCTAAAAATCATTTAGCTGGGTTAAAAGCTGCAAGCAGTACTTTGATGAAAGTACTGTTTGATCAGCAGTACTTTGAATAAAGTACTGATTGTTCAAAAATAATTTATTCAATTAAAATTCATACCAGTTATTCATCATTTTCAGCAATAGTAGTCTAGTTGATAAACAATTTGATGACCATTAATGCTGTATCAGTCTCATCTTCAACCTCTATTCCATGATCTAGCATTCTTCTCATAAGTTCTGATGTAAGCGGATATTGTCTGTCTGCTAACATATGAATCATTGTCCCATATTCCAGCTCTAGAACATGTACTCCAGATTCTTCAAAAAATCTCCAGCTAACAATCTCCCAGTTTTCGTGATTTTTCCAAATTTCATCACTGCTTTGTTCTTCAGTTTCCCAAGCAGTTGTGAGATCTCCAAGCAAAACTAATCCAATTCCTTCTAATGGATTTTGTTCAAAATAATCTTTCACTACATGATATAAATAGAATAAATCCACTCTATCTATGACGTGCAGCAAATCCCATAGTCTGTTGAACACTCTGGAGGTTTCATCTGCTCTATGAAACATCAAATAATTTCCTTCTTTTGACTCTATAACTTCAAAAGCAGTAATTTGAGATATGTTCATCTTCATCTCAAGATCATCTGTAGAATACTCAAAATCCACTACTCTTAAGTAATTTCTTAACTCATCAGTAGTATCAGATGGTAATTCAACTTTCTCTTTCTTTGATGACTGAAAATCTTTAACTTCAGTTTTCCTTTTTCTTTTCAAATTTCTCTTTCTTTCAGCTTCAGTCCAAGTAGCTTCATCTTTATAATCTTTGATGCTTGCAACATTCTTCTTATACTCTTCCCTAGCAGCATCATACAATCTTTTCATCTCATAATAGTTAAACCTCTGCAATCCTTTATAACCTTGCTTCTTTAGATAAGCCATCATTTGATTCCTTTCTGTAGCTTTATTTAATCTTCTTGGTAGGAATGAAACAGGAATAGGTGACTGCAATGGTTCAGCTTCTTCAGCATTTAATTCTTCTTGAACTTTCTTAGCTGCTTCTCTATTTTGAGCTTCTTCAATCTCTCTAGCTTCTCTGTCTTGAGCATTTAGTTCTTCTTGAACTTTCTTAGCTGCAGCCTCATTCTTAGCTACTTCAATTGCTCTAAGATCAGCTAAAGTCAGCTTCTTCTTCTTTGTTTCTACCAAGATCCCCTTTCCCTTATCTTTAGGATCTATAGTAGGTTGAGAAGCTTGTTGTTGCTCTTCAGTTACTCCTGGTATGCTAACACCCCTTGGCTTTGACAAATCATTCAAAATGTCAGCAATCATATCATCATCACTTGCAGTGTATATTCTTTGAGGTGTATCAGCTTCTTCTGGTAAAACAAATGTTGAAGGAACAGCTTCCTCTTCAAAATCTAATGCTCTTGGAGTAACTAACTCTTGTCTGAAAATTCCATGAAAAACAGTACTTTCTTGTTCTGCAGTACCTTGAAATTCAGATCTTTGAACTTGAATATCAATATTTTGCTCCTCAGTGTCTTGAATCACCTGTTCTTCAGTCTTTTCATGTTCTTCAGTACCTTCTGGTTCATTTTCCTTAACAACATCTTCTTTCAAATTTTCTTCTTCTAAATTCCTCCCCAATTGGACAGAAGATGGTTTGTGAACCTTTTGACTTTTGGTTTTCTTAGACTGCCTTTGCTCCTTCTTCTTTGATTTGACCCATAAACGATGATGTTGAACCAATGGCCACACAAAATTCTTGAGTCTTCGAAACTTGTACTTCAATTTCTTAATCTGTTTAGCTTGAGCCTCAGTAGTCTTTTTCAATTTAACTAACTCCCTTGTCAAAACATAATTATCCAATGTCAGTTCTTCAGGGGTTATAGTATGTGAATCATCTCCTTGAATTGGTGAATGTTCCTCTGGTTGAGAAGCAGGAACATATTGTTGTGGAGATGGAGAAGGTGAAACTGCAATATCTTCTTGAACTTCAGTACTTGGGGAAGCAGTACCTTGTAAAGATGTAGTACCTTCCGGAGAATCAGTACTTGCAGATGCAGTACTTGCAGATGCAGTACTTGCAGATGCAGTACCTTCACTCTCTTCATCAGCTTCAGCATCAGCTCTAACAGCTTGAACAACTTCCATCATAGAAATAGTTAAAGGAGTGTCTCATCCTCTGAATAAGGCACTTCTTCTTTCCATAAAGGTAAAAATCTTTGCTTGTTTTACTATAACAGGTAGTAAATCAGTAGGCTTTGGTACATCAGCAAGTTGTTTATTGAGGAACACTTGAATAAACCGTGGATACATCAACCATTTTGACCCATGAGAAATGTGTGAAAGCATTCCATCTAGAATTAGCCTTGAAAAATAAAAAACTCGATCTGTAGCCAATCCCACTATAGCAGATGCTATGTTTGAGCCAAATTGCTCCCAAGAAGTACTTTTAGCACTAATACAATGGAGCAACACATGTACTAAAAACTTCCATTGAGGACAAAAGAGTTGTTTCCTGAAAGTTTGTTCTGTCAAAGACCCTTCATAACCAAGGTGCCCAAAAGTTTCCCAAATCAACTGCTTATCAAAACGAATAGCCCCTTCTTCATCATTAAACAACAAATCTTCTCTAATAGAGGCTTCTGTAATCTTCACAGTCCGTCTAGCAACTATTGATCGAACATAATATTCCTCATTCTCCATATTATCCCTAGCATTATCCCAAAATTCTTGAATCCAAGGTGCAATTATATCCGGCTCCACTAAAACTGCATAACTGATTGGTGACCCAATAAAATAATCAATTATATCATGAAAAGCCACATTATCTTCAGTCTTTTCTAAATTAGCCACCATATTGTGCTTTGAAACAGTAGGACGATTCACCATTGTTGAATATGTGAGCACAATAAGAGATAAAATCGAATAATATAGAGGAGATAAGATAAATATGGAAAAGATATGGGAATATCAAGATGAGAGGGAAATTCGGAGATCAGTTATTTATAGGTGAGATTTGAAAAATCACAGCCCATAATAACAAAGTTACCGTTAGAATTAATTACCCCTCAATATAACCGTTGGAACAATACTTTTAATAAGACAAACAGTACTTTCCACGTATGCAGTACTTTCCTTTGCAGTACTTTCCAAGCAGTACTTTCAAGAAAAAAACAGTACTTTTCCAAATTCATCTGAATAAGCTAAGTATTAATATCCTCCCTTCAAGCAATGCACAGGACTATACCAACAATAAATAATCCTCCCCTTAAATGTAGCTCAGTAGTTGATCACGCCAATGCTCACCACCAAGTGATTGAATCTTGAAACATCAAAACCTTTGGTGAGTAAGTCAGCTACATTATCATCAGTGTGAACCTTGACCACATTTATGAGCCTGTGCTCATAACAATCTCTGATAAAGTGATGCCTAATCTGTATGTGCTTGGTCTTGGAATGATAAAATGGATTCTTCACAATACAAATGGTACTCTCATTATCAATATTGATAGGAGTATTCTTGAAATTGAACCCATAGTCCAAGAGTTGATTCTGCATCCACAAAACTTGTCCACTAACAACTTGCAGCAGCTACATATTCAGCTTCAGTAGAGGATTTTGCTGCAGTTGTTTGTTTCTTACATTGCCAGGAGACTAATCTTCTTCCAAGATATTGGCATCCACCTGTAGTTGATCTTCTATCATAGTTATCACCTGCATAATCACTAACTGAAAAAGCTTCCAAGTGAAAAGGTGAATCCTTTAGATACCACAACCCTAACTTAGGTTGTTGTTTCAAATAACAAAAAATTCTCTTTACTGCATTCATATGAGAAATCTTTGGTGAGACTTGATATCTTGCACATAAACAAACTGCAAACATGATATCAGGCCTTGATGCAGTAAGATACATAAGACTTCCAATCATGGATCTGTATAACTTGACTTCAACTGGATGACCATCTTCATCTTTGACCAATGAGTTAATAGATTTAATAGGAGTAGTAACAGACTTCATGTCATCAAAATTGAACTTCTTAAGTATGTCAATAACATACTTGTCTTGACTTATAAAAATTCCTTCCTTAGACTGCTTAACCTGAAGTCCTAAAAAGAATGTTAACTCACCCATTGAACTCATTTGAAACTCCTTCTGCATCAGCTGCTCAAACTCCTTAACCATGGACTAGTTTGGTAGCTCCAATGATGATATCATCAACATAGACTTGTACTAACATGATATCCTTCTTGTCTCTCTTGATAAACAAAGTCTTGTCAATAGCACCCCTCCTGTACCCATGTTGTAGTAAGAATGTGGAGAGCCTCTCATACCAAGCTCTAGGTGTCTGATGAAGGCCATAAAGAGCCTTAACCACCTTGTAGACTTTGTTAGGATGTTTAGGATCTTCAAAACCAGGAGGCTGTTTTACATAAACTTCCTCTATAATCTTGCCATATAAAAAGGCACTCTTGACATCCATCTGGAAAACCTGGAATCCCATGAATGAAGCAAAAGCAAGAAATATTCTAATAGCTTCTATTCTTGCTACATGAGAAAATACTTCATCATAATCCACTCCTTCTTCCTGTCTGTAGCCTTGAGCTACTAACCTTGCCTTGTTTTTGATGACATTGCCTCTTTCATCTCTCTTTACTCTAAAAACCCATCTGGTTTCAATAACTCTCTTCCCGTCTGGAAGATCACATAATACCCAGACTTCTTGAAGTTTGAATTGTAGCAGTTCTTCTTGCATAGCTTCAACCCAACTTTCTTTTGTCAATGCTTGAGCAATATTCTTGGGTTCCTCTTGAGAAATAAAACAAGTAAATAGGCAGGTTTGATGGTCCTTATGATTCAGCCGTTCTGTTTATAGACAAAGCTAAGTAAGCATTATGAGGTTTAGTAAAACTCTTAGCTTTGTGTCTAGTCATCACTCCAGAAGTAGAAGGACCAATGATTTGATCAGTAGGATGGTTCTTATGAATTCGTAAGTATGGAGACTGTGGAACTCCATAATCATTATCCAAGTTAGTGAAATCAGCATCTTCATTTGAATCTGAGAAAATACCTTCACCTTCAAGCTCATCATCAGTTTCTTCTAAACCAGGCATGGTAGGATCATCCAAATCATCTAAAGTACTGTCAACTGGTGCAGCAGTACTTTGGTTGAAAGTATTGTCCAATGTACTGTAAGAGTATTCTTCAGGAATAGTCGTTTTCTTTGCTTCTTCATAAGCTCTTCTTTGTTCATCAGTGTAAGAATGTGCCAAAGCATCCTGAAGAAGCAACTGATTAAGTTCTGCTTGAATAGTTTGATCCTCAGCAGACAATGAGGATTTTGGTTCATTAGTACTTTGTTTTGAAGCATCAGTACTTTTCTTTGGAGAATTAGTACTTTGCTTTGGACTAACAGGATCTTCAGCAGATATAGCGTCAGGTCTAAGGTGAACTCCATGAACAACATATTGTTAGTCTTCATCATCATGCACAGGTTGATTTTCTTCTCTAACAGGTACATAGTTCATAGAAGGAGTTAGAACATCAAGATCAAACATCCAATCAGGACCTTTTCCTTTCTCATTAGCTTGATCTTCTAAAAACTCAACATGAAGACAATCTTGAACCTTCTTAGTGACTCTGTTGTACACTCTAAATCCCTTGCTGTTGGTACAATAGCCCAATAAATATCCTTCTTCTGACTTGCCATCAAACTTCCCCAGATTATCAATGGTATTTAAAATAGTAAAAGGGCATCCAAAAGGCTTCATAAAACGAATATTGGGTTTCTTACCCATCAGCAACTCATAAGGTGTCTTCATCTGTGGTTTTGTGACTGATACTTTGTTAAGGACATAGCAAGCAGTACTTACAGCTTCAGCCCAGAATTGAATAGGTAGTTGTGAATCTGCTAGCATTGTTCTGGCTGCTTCAATTAGGGTCCTATTCTTCCTCTCTGCAACACCATTCTGCTGTGGTGTTCTTGCAATGCTGAACTCCCTCTTGATTCCTTTGTTTGCACAGAATTCATCCATAAGCTTGTTCTTGAATTCAGTCCCATTATCACATCTAATACCTCTAACCTTCAGTCTGAGTTGATTTTCAAGTGCTATAATTAGAGTCTGAATAGCATCAAAAGTATCATCCCATTATCACATCTACTGCAATCATCTGTAACTACTAAGCAGTACTTTTTCTTGTTTAAACTTGCTACAGAAACAGGTCTAAACAGATCCATATGTAACAGTTCCAGTGGATCTCTAATAGTTCTTTCCTCAAGCTTCTTGCATGAAGCTTTGTGTTGTTTACCCTTCTTGCATGCCAAACAGGAGTGATCATTCTTGTAAGTCTTTGAAGGTAAACCTATAACTAAATTGCCTTTGACCAGTTTGTTGATATTCTTGAAATTCACATGGCCCAATCTTCTATGCCACTGATGTTCTTTTTCAGATGTTGCTTTTGCCACTAAACAGGTGGCTCTTCATAAGAATGAAGACTCTTCATGTCCAAGCTATACACATCATTAGTTCTTGGTACTCTAAGTACTACCAAGTTTTCATCAACAGGCTTGAATTCAGAGGAAAGGATGAGACATTCTGTGTCAGTGAATAACACAGGATGCTTTTTATCACAAATTTGAGAGACTGACAGCAGGTTGAACTTGAGCTCCTTCACATATCTAACATTCTCAAAATCTATACGCCCTGCTTTGATAGTTCCTTTCCCTGTAATTCTTCCTCCATTGGGATCATTCCTAAATGCAACTCTTCCTCCACTAATAGATCTAAAACTAGACAGAATCTCCTTGTCTCCTGTCATACTTCCAGAGCAACCACTATCCACAATCAGATGATCCTTAAGCTCCTCTTCTGGATTGCCCTGCACAAGAATAAAAGAGTTAGTACATTTTAGGAACCCAAGCCATTACTGACTTGTGTTCCCCTTGTGGAGTTACAAACTCAAATTCCTTGAGTATGTATTTGCCACTGTTTTTCAAAACATGATCCAGAATTATCTTTTGATTTTTAGCATGTGGATTTTCAAAACATTCTTTTTCAACTTCATTCACATTTTCTTGTATCACAAAAACATCAGATTCACTTTTTGTTGAAAGTACTGTTTGTCCCTCAGCAGTACTTTCTTTCTCAACCCATTTGGTTTTAACAGTTGGTTCCTGTGATCTAGATACTCTATGTGAATTGTAAGTCCTTCTAGGTTGATAATACCTAGTTCTCCTAGAGTTTCTGTTCCAAGAGGTATTTCCAGTACCTTGGTTAGTCTGAGCAGTACTTTGAGAAGGCACTGCTTGTGTAGGTACTGGTGGCTTAGAAAAAGGTATTCTTTGGTGAGGGTACCTATTATTTGGTGAGAAGTTACTGTGATTGACCCTATTTGAATTATTCCAAACTGGTTTGTTCTCTCTAGGTTTCTGGTTGACAGACCTATTCTTTGGAAACTTCCTAAGGTATTCCGAGTGATGTTCACAATCCTTAATTAAGTGAGTGGGACTGTAACACACAAAACATAACTTTTCACCCATACTCCCAACATGACTTCTTCTATGTCTATGACCATAAGAATTGTACCTTCTAGGTGAATGGTTAAAACTGTTTTGACCAAAGTTATCCCAAAAAGGTTTAGCAGTATTGTTTTGAAAAGGTTTTCTTAAAGGTACTGCTTGTGGAGCAGTACTTTGAGTAGAAGGAACTGTTTGACTTTTGTTTTCAACAGATTCTTTTCGGATTTCAGACCTAGATTGACCAATTAGCTTTTTCCTAAACTCTAGACTGTCTACTCCTAGATGAGAGACATCAGGTCTTTCAGGTTGAAAGCTACCAATGGGAGGGGGAACTGCATGATAAGCATTATCTTTCTTAGGTTGAGGAGGTGTTTCACTTACTGATCCCTCATTACTAGATGTGTCTACATAATTAATGAGTTCATCATCACTAGTGTTTACTTCCTCAAAATCACCTTCATCCTGATCACTAGGTGAGTTTTCTTCTGTTTTACTAAAGTCCATACCAAAACCTAGACCAGTTCTAATGTAGGCTCTTCTCTGTTTTTCAACATAACTAACATGAGATAGTCCAGATTTTTCCCAGGCAGCTAGCTTATCTAACAGATCATCTCTTTCCTTAGTTAACTTCTCAATTTCAGAAATTTTACAGTTTAGTTTCCATTCACTTAGTTTTAACTGGTAATCATGTTGTTCATACTTTTCAGCCCAAGCCATTTCATTTTTCTCATGTGTTAAGATTTTGGCTTCCATGTTTTCTAAAGTTATTTGATATCCTGCTACCTCAGACCTAGCCCTAACACAGTTATCTCTTTCAATCACATAACTATTAAGCAGTTTCTGATAAAAGTCATGACAATTTGAGCATACCTTAGAGATAGGGGATGAACTTTGTGAAGTAGCCACCATTGCAAGTAGAACAGGATCATCTTCACATTCCATGCTCCAATAAAATCCTCCTAGACAGTCTCCATATTCCATTGCAGCATGTTCAGGTTCCTCAGTAAAAACCGTGCTCCAGTCCAATTCGTCCACTGAGTCTTCAACTACTTCTTCCATTACTACCATACAGTAGGTCACTGGTTCATCATCAAACTCTTCACTGCAGTTAACCTCTGACAAGTTCTCTTGAGCAACCAAGGCCTTTGTTTCAGTAATAGGAATTTCTTTAAGCTCCAGCTTTGGTTTCTCAGTAATCCTGTTTGCTTGATATTTAGCAAACCTGCACTCCCTAGCAAAATGTCCAGTCTTTTGACAATTGAAGCATTCAATTTTGGATTTGTCAAAAGTAATTCCCTGCTTGGGTTTGAAATCAATGCTCTTCCCTGTCTTCTTCATATACTTCTTGATCCTTGCAGTAATCATAGCAACTTGCCACCTGATATCAATTTCTTCAAGAGCATCCTCTTCAATCTGTGCTAGATCTTCTTCATAAGTGACAGGTAAACTAGCCTGTTGTGCAAAGAATGAGCAAACGATTTCATCTGAGTGAATGGTAGGTGATGGTGTGTCTTGCTGAGCAAAAGTGGGTGATGTGTAAGACACAGTACTTTGAGAAACAGTACTTTGATTAGGTGAAGCAGTACTTTTGACAGAAGTACTGCCTCTCTTTTTTGATGATAGAAAGGCTATACTGTGAGATTTGGAACTGGTTTGACCATTCATCTCATGCTCACACACCTTCAGATGATTATAGAGATCATCAAAGTCCATAACATCCAATCCTGATTGTCCTCTGATCATAGTAGCAATCACATGCCATGTGGATGGCAAACTCCTTAAGAACTTCAGATTGGCATCTTCCACAGATACCTCTGCCTTGTAAAGCTCCAACATGTTTAGTAGATTCTGAAATCTGTCATAAGCAGCATCAAGACCCTCTCTTTCTCCAACAGTAAAGGTTTCAAATTGTTGCTTCAGTAGGTTTCTGTGCATCTTCTTAGAGGCTTCATTCCCTCCAAATCTGGTCTTCAGAGCAGCCCAGAGCTGCTTTGCATCTTTAGCATCATGGAACTTCAAGAGATGTCCATCAGGTATAGCAGACAAGAGAATGTTAAGAGCCTTCTCTTGATTCCTTATTGTAGCTGCTGGTAAGACTGCTTTGGGTGGTTTAGGTTGTCCAGCAACCTCTACAGGTTCTAGAACTACTTCATTGCCATTGACAATTACATTCCATAAAGCATGGTCTGTAATAGCAATGTACTGCCTCATCTTCATGCACCAGAGATCATACTCTCCCTTCTTAATTACTGGAATCCTGAGTGAGGTGATTGATGGTGGTGGAACAGCTTCAGTTGACATATTAAGGTTTGTAGTAGTAGGTTTTAGGGTTTCTTCTTAGTCAGAGTTTCCACACAAGCTCTTATACCACTTGTTGGATCGATGTACTCTAACCAAACTAACTTAAATAGCTTGTTTAAGGTTTAACAACCTCGGATAAATCCTAAGTTATTAACAATGAAAACATTGAACACTCTTTATTAAGTATGCGGAATTTACTCAATAAATCTAAGAAGAACAACTTTATTATTAACTCTAAATCTGCTTTGTATGCAGATACTTTAACAACTCTAAGAATATCGAACTTCTCTCTAAAACTCTAATAATTCTCTAAGACTTATGAACTTGTGAATCGTACATCTAATGCCAATCTAGGGGTCCTTTTATAGGCTCAAGGATAACCCTAGTCGGTTTACAATATGTATCCTTGTACGACAAGTAATCTAATACAGAATATTCTAGAATTACAAGACTTTCTATAAACGAATCAAACAGTTCTTTGGTCTTGCAGTACTTTGACTTTATCTGCAGTACTTTGACTTTAACTTTAGCAGTACTTTGACTCTTTGACTTTCCAGTTCTTTGTTGTTTACAGTACTTTGTCAGTCTTCAGCACTTTCATATCCCAACATGTTGAGATATGAGAGATTGATGAGTGCCATTGATAATGGTGTTTGTTACTCAGTGTGTGTGAATAAAATGAAATATAAGGATTGTTTGGGAATAAGTTTAATATGTGTCTTGAAGTTGTTTAATTTACACATAAGCATATCACCGGTGAGTAGCCAATGCCGGAAGATAGCAAATTTTCTTGGTGAACTCAACTATATCTTGGATACCATATAAAACGTGATTTATTGATTGATGATAGTATTTAGATGAGACCCGATATTTATACTAATCATTAACCTACACTTGAGTTTGAGGTTAAACGAATACAAATATAAGTAGTAAGTCTAACAAAAATACTAATGCCAATCCAATAAATAATTCCACTTAACAACTTGGAGGATCAGTTCGTTTGACCTCGAAAATCAAAATGAAGTTTTTTTTTTACATATAGTTATATTCATTTGGTTGTTAATAGGTCTTCCTCCATCGCCACCTATGCCATCATCACGCAACGGTAATGGTGGACCGTATGGTGACGAAAATAACGGTAGGGACATGAAGCCTCCCGGTGTCGATAAAACTAAGCGGAGTGTTTCTTTTCCACTTAACAAGTGAGCCCAAACCCTTGGTTCCATCTTACGGGGTAGGTCAATAAACCCAATCTCTCTCAGTTAAATGACTAATCTAGACATGTTTCGTAACCCCTTAATTTAGAGTGCGTTTGTTTGAAGGTATTGGATTTGCTTTAGGGACTCAAAGTAAAAAAGTAAAAATTTGGTTAAATTTTGAATCTTGATATTTGGACATCAAACTCAAATATTTGCTTTTATCAAAACCAATACAAATAGGTGGGATTTGAAGAATAAAGTGAAACCATCTTATTTTTAGTCTATCTCTCTTCTTTTTCAAACTTAACAAAAAAATAACTTATTGACTTCTAATTTTTAGGGCAAATCACTTGAAAATATATTTAACTTACCATTTTTTATGGTTGTATGTATCTATCTTTTATTTTTTACATTGTATCACTAAACCTCCATCGTTAGTCCTTTCTGTATACCCGTTACCAAAAAACCCTGCATCGTTAGTCCTTTATACTAACGACCGTTAATAAATAACTTAAAATTTGGTTATCTTACGCTAAACTTGCATCGTTGGTCCTTTATACTAAAGATCGTTAAAAAATAACTTAAAATTTGATTTTCTTATGTTTTCGTCCGTTTTTACACGTTTTCGTTCGTTTTAACACGTTTTCGTCTGTTTTTTCACGTTTTCATCCGTTTTTACACGTTTTCATTCGTTTTTACAAGTTTTCTTCCGTTTTTGCACGTTTTCATCTGTTTTTACACTTTCGTCCGTTTTAACACGTTTTTTCACGTTTTCATCCGTTTTTTCACGTTTTCATGCGTTTTTGCACGTTTTCGTCTGTATTTACACGTTTTGTCCGTTTTAACACGTTTTCGTCCGTTTAAACACGTTTTCGTCCGCTTTTTCACGTTTCCATCCGTTTCTACACGTTTTCATCCGTTTTTACACATTTTCGTCCGTTTTTTCACGTTTTCATCCGTTTTAACACGTTTTCGTCTGTATTTACACGTTTCGTCCGTTTTAACACGTTTTCGTCCGTTTTAACACATTTTCGTCCAATTTTTCACGTTTTTATCCGTTTTTACAGGTTTTCGTTTGTTTTTGCACGTTTTCGTCAGTATTTACACGTTTTCGTCTGTTTTAACATGTTTTCGTTCGTTTTAACACATTTTCGTCCATTTTTTAACCTTTTCACCCTTTTTCATTTGTTTTTGCACGTTTTCGTCAGTATTTACACGTTTTCGTCCGTTTTAACACGTTTTCGTCCGTTTTAAGACATTTTCGTCCATTTGTTCATATTTTCATCCGTTTTTACACGTTTTCGTTCGTCTTTGCATGTTTTTGTTCATCTTTGCATGTTTTCATCTCTAAATACAGACGAAAACGTGTTAAAACGAACGAAAATGTTCGTCTGTATTTACACGTTTTCGTTCGTTTTAACACGTTTTCGATACAGACGAA
The DNA here is from genome assembly GCA_019973895.1 of Chrysanthemum seticuspe. Classification (NCBI taxonomy): domain Eukaryota; kingdom Viridiplantae; phylum Streptophyta; class Magnoliopsida; order Asterales; family Asteraceae; genus Chrysanthemum; species Chrysanthemum seticuspe. The sequence continues at coordinate 346,185,639 of BPTQ01000005.1, read as the reverse complement.
AACATGCAAAGACGAACGAAAACATGCAAAGACGAACGAAAACGTGTAAAAACGTGGAAAAATGGACGAAAATGTCTTAAAACGGACGAAAACGTGTAAATACAGACAAAAACGTGCAAAAACAAATGAAAACATGTAAAAACGGATGAAAATGTTAAAAAATGGACGATAATGTGTTAAAACGGACGAAAACGTGTTAAAACAGACGAAAACGTGTAAATTCAGACGAAAACGTGCAAAAACAAATGAAAACATGTAAAAACGGATGAAAACGTGAAAATAATGGACGAAAATGTGTTAAAATGAATGAAAACGTGTTAAAACGGCAGACAAAAACGTGCAAAAACGAATGAAAATGTGTAAAAATGGATGAAAACGTGAAAAAATGGACGAAAAATGTGTAAAAACGGATGAAAACGTGTAGAAACGGATGGAAACGTGAAAAAGCGGACAAAAACGTGTTTAAACGGACGAAAACGTGTTAAAACGGACAAAAATGTGTAAATACAGACGGAAACGTGCAAAAACGAATGAAAACATGAAAAAAGGATGAAAACGTGTTAAAACAGACGAAAGTGTAAAAACAGACGAAAACGTGCAAAAATGGATGAAAACGTGTAAAAACGAATGAAAACGTGAAAAAACAGACGAAAACGTGTTAAAGCGAACAAAAACGTGTAAAAACGGACGAAAACGTGAAAAAAAACTGACGAAAACATATAAGTTATTTTTTAACGATCGTTAGTATAAAGGACCAACGATGCAAGTTTAGCGTAAGATAACTAAATTTTAAGTTATTTATTAACGGTCGTTAGTATAAAGGACTAACGATGCAGGGTTTTTTGGTAACGGGTACACATAAAGTACTAACGATGGAGGTTTAGTGATACAATGTGAAGAAAAAAAAAGATAGATACATACAACTATAAAAAATGGCAAGTTAAATACATTTTCAAGTGATTTGCCTTAATTTTTATACATAATTATTAAATAATTTATTTGGAATCAATCAAATATTTCATCTCCCTACTTTTCTTTCACTCTTTAAACGAATTCCTAAACCTATGCAAAATCTATAAACTAACCAAACGCACCCTTAGAAAACAAATATATTCAACTCACTTTGACCACAGTATATTTAACTTACTACTCATCATAACCCTCGCCACTCATACTCTTTCACCAAAGAAAAAAGTACGACCTGGATGGTCCCAGTGAACCGGCCAACCCGGGTCGGCTGAACCAGTGGTTCGATCTTGGTTATAAATCCCCACAAAACCGGCTTGCGGTAACATCACGGGTCATCGGTTCGACCGGTTCAGCAGTTGTAGCCGTTGTCACGGAAACAATGGTAGGGACGTCAAGCCCCTCGGTGTCTCTGTTGCTGTTTGCGTTCTATTGCTACTTTACTATCCGTCACAAAATCATCAGGGGTTGGTGGATCAACGATAGGAAGTGGGCCCGAGTCATCTTCATTATCATTCCGGTCTAATATTGTTGTATTTAGAACATAAAGAGTACAATTTTGTAACCAAAAAAAGAAACCTACAGCCTATAGCATTTTTATAGTAGTAACTTCACCATAGAGCAAAGTAAAAGTAAAGTTAAAAAATGGTTAATTGAAACTAGGGACTAAAAGTTACAAAAAAGAGTTAGTTGAAGGATGACACATAGTAAGTAAATGATAGGATATAAAAACAGAAGGTTTGTTTCATCGATTAAACCACCACACGGTAATCGATTATGGTTTTAGACGATGAATAAAAAAAAAAAAAGGGATTAAAATAAAAAAATAAAAAATGAGACGAATGATTAAACCACCACACGGTAAATGAGTCAGATTATATGTCTTGTCCCGTTAGGGAACCCGCCGCGTCCAAATTTTTTAAACTTCTTTTCAATTGAATTCAGGTATGCGGCTCCCGAGTATGCAATGACAGGCCATCTTCTTGTAAAGAGTGACGTATATAGCTACGGAGTGGTACTCCTTGAGCTCCTAACAGGAAGAAAACCCGTTGACATGTCAATGCCATCGGGCCAAGAAAACCTCCCAACACCAGAAGGTCTAAACTTGCTTATTGATCCATCACTATCTCCTGAAGTTCCATTAGACAGTATTGCTAAAGTAGCAGCAATAGCATCAATGTGTGTGCAGCCCAAAGTATCACACTGACCCATTATGGGAGAGGTGGTTCAAGCCTTGAAATTGGTCTGCAAAAAGTGAGAAGAAACACAAGACCACTCAAGGACTTGTAGCCAGGAGGATTTGACTTCCTTGGACTTTGATCCTGTTGTCCCAACTCTAGATCAATGATATATAGATTGCAAATGTAAAGTATATTGAATAAGTAAAATTGTCTATTAATTTGTAAAATGATTCGGTACATAAGCATATATACTAACTAATCAGTATGTTCCAACCATTGTAATGGTTCGGTTGGAAACTCCCTGTAACCGCCACTTCAATAACTGTTTTTCAGTTATTATGTTTCTATTTGGCGTACTTGGTCCTTCGTCTAATAATAGTTACATAAGAAGCATAAAGATAAAGATTATTGGTTCACATTCTCCTCCTTAATCTTGATCGTTGCTTCGTCCTAAGTCTTGAACTCCGAGCATTTGTCGCATAGTCACGAACTTCAATCTTGGTAGAGCCTTTGTTAGAATATCTGCTCTTTGTAGTTCTCCGCTGACATGTTCCACATTGATGTGCCCATTCTCTAGGCATTCTCGAATGAAATGGTAGCGAATATCGATGTGCTTACTTCTTCCATGAAAAACTGGGTTCTTCACAAGTGCTATTGCTGAAATGTTATCGACCTTCAGCGTTATCCTTTTTTCTTCCCATCCAGTTAGTTCACTAAGCAATCGCTTTAGCCATAAGGCTTGACATGCTGCTGCCGTAGCCGCCATGAATTCTGATTCACATGATGATAGCGCCATTGTTGGTTGCTTCTGAGTACACCAGGTAATCGGTGACTCTCCGAAATAAAATACGATCCCAGTAGTTCCTTTTCCTTGATCAGTGTTGACTCCATAACTACTGTCGCTGTAACCTGTAATCTTGCAGCCGCCTTCTTGCTTGTATATAATGCCATGCTCCTTTGTTCCTTTGATATATCGGATTACTTGTTTTACCGCCTTCAGGTGATGATCCTTCGGGTCTTGCATGAATCTACTGAGTAGTCCGACTGAGTAACTAAGATCTGGTCTTGTATGCAGTAAGTACCTGAGACTTCCTATTAAGCTTCTGTAGTAAGTTGCGTCAACTGAGTTTCCTTCTTCCGCCTTGACCAACTTAGTACCAGTATCCATAGGTATCTTTATATCATTGCTGTCTGCCATACTTGTTTCCTTTAAGATCTTGTTAATATAACTTGTTTGCTTGATTGTAATCTCTCCTCCTGTCTGTGTGACTTCTATCCCAAGATAATAAGCTAACAATCCTAAGTCGCTCATTTCAAATATTTCCTTCATCTGGGATTTGAATTCTTCGATTTCTTTCTTTGGAGTGCCTGTGATTATCAGATCATCTACGTAGACTCCAACTATAAGTGTAGAATTCTTGTTCCGCTTCGTATAAACTACTTGTTCGAGATTACATTTCTTAAAGTCTAAGGACTTTAACGTTTGATCAAGCTTCACATTCCAAGCTCTCGGTGCTTGCCGTAAGCCATATAAAACTTTAGTAAGCTTATATACTTTTCCTGTATTTCCTTGTTGTATAAATCCTTCAGGTTGTGTAACGTAGACTTCTTCCTTTAAATCTCCATGTAAAAATGCTGATTTTACATCTAAGTGATGTACTTGCCATCCATGATATGCCGCTAATGCTAATATCAACCGAACTGTCTCTATCCGAGCAACCGGTGCAAATACTTCATCGAAGTCTATCCCTTGTTCTTGCACATAACCTTTTGCCACTAACCGTGCTCTATGTTTGATGATGTTTCCTTTTGCATCCCTCTTGGTCTTGTAAACCCATTTGAGTCCTATTGCCTTCTGATTTTTTGGCAATATAGTAAGAGTCCATGTTTTGTTCTTGTTGATTGAATCCAATTCAATCTCCATGGCCTCAATCCATTTCTCATCTGTTGATGCTTCCTTGTAATTTCGGGGTTCTTCTTCCGTAAATAACAAGCTTTGAGGTTCAACTCTTCGTGCATGTCTGTATATATCTGACATGTTTCTGTATTCACGTACGGGTGTATCATCAAATCTATCTCTTGAGTTCTCTACAGAACTAGTAGTAGCTTCTTCTTCCTCTTCTGAGTGTGGGTCGTAATGATATGCCGGTGGTGTGATTGGTGAAACTGGATCAGGAATCTGATCTTGTTCATGATATGTATTGTCATCGTTTTCTGTGTTGACTGGTGTAACGTTTTCATTGTCAACTCCGTCTACCACAAAACTAGCCCAAAATGTGTCTTGTGTGTTCGTATCTTCTTCATCTTTGTTCCAAACCCACGGCTTTGTTTCCATAAATTTTACGTCCCTACTAACATGTTTCTTCCTGGTTATAGGGTCATATAACCTACATGCTTTTGATCCTTCCTCTACTCCCAAGTAAACCAATGGTATGCTTCTGTCGTCCAGCTTCTTTAAGTGAGGTATCGTTATCTTTGCATAAGCTGTGCATCCAAATATTCTTAGGTTTTCCAAATTTGGTTTTCTGTTGTAGAGTGCCTCATATGGAGTTTTATCAATCAGGGCCCTCATAGGTACCCTATTGAGTATGTATATAGCATGTTTAACTGCTTTCGCCCAAAAAGTTAAAGGTAACTTCATCACTTTCATCATACTCCTAGTGGTTGATAACACTATCCTATTCCTTCTCTCCACTACTCCATTCTGCTGTGGGGAGTACGGTGCTGTCAACTGTCGTGCTATTCCGTTTTCCTTACAGTACCTCGTGAATTCATTTGATGTGAATTCACCACCTCTATCCGTTCTTAGCATCCTTATTTTCAACTTCATTTCCATTTCTATCTTCTGTCTAAATTCCTTGAATGTACTAAACGCCTCATCTTTCGATGTCAGAAAGTAGGCCCACATAAAACGTGTACAATCGTCCACTAACAAGAAAATGAGTTTCTTGCCTGAGTGTGTTGCTGGACTTATAGGACCGCAAAGGTCTCCGTATACTAAGTCCAATGGGTTCTTTGATCTGAATTTAGTTTGGTTTGGAAATGGTGTTCTACTGTGTTTTCCTAATAAACATGCGTCACAAATCTGCCCTGCATGATTTATCCTTGGAATTCCATCTACTAGACCTTTCCTAGTCATCTTATTTATATCGTCAAAGTTCAGATGACCTAATCTAGCATGCCATAACCATGCTTGGTTATCTATATTTGCTAAGAGACATATAGGTGATTCTATCTGTAATTGTATCTTGTAGAGTCGATTCTTAGATCTTTCTACTTTCATCAACAACTTCTTATTCTTATCATACAAAGTCAATTTGTTTCCGTCCATAATGACTTTACAACCTATTTCCGTAAGTTGTCCTAGACTAAGTATGTTGCTCTTGAGGTTTGGTATGTAGTATACTTCCGATACTACCTTCTGTTCCTGGTTCTTACAACCTAACAGTATAGACCCTCTACCCATTATCTGTACATACGATCCATCTCCAAAACGTACTCGTCCTGTTACGCTTTCATCAATATCCCTAAAATGACTCTTTATCCCAGTCATATGGTTACTTGCACCATTATCTAAATACCATATGCTTGTATCCGCTGTAGCATATTTCTTTGGTTGAATTTGTTCTTCATTCAACAACACTTCCTTGTGTTCAGTTTCGTGCATAGTCATTAAAAGTGATGGTTCATCGTCTTCTAAGATAAGGTTTGATTGTTCCTGAGTTGCTGGTTTTCCTCTACAGTTTCTTTTAAAGTGTCCCATTTTATGACACCTATAGCATTTTATCTTGCTCACATCCCACTCATCTTTATTCTTATCCGAACTCTCTTTATAACTAGAGTTCCCTCCTTTTGGGTTGTTTCTATTCTTATTCTGCCAGTTCCCTCGTGAGAAATTTGATTTTCCTCCACGTTTGTAAAAACGTTTCCTATTTCCTGAGTGTTCGCCATGTGCGAATAATAGGTTTTCCTGGCTTTCTACTTGTCCTCCCTTCCGGAGTTTTATCCTTTCCTCAAATGCCTTGAGTCTTCCAATGATCTCATCTAAAGTGATTTCGTCGAGATCAGTTGTTTGTTCTATGGATGCCACTATCTGAATGAACCTATCTGGTGTGGAGTCTAATAGTTTTTGAACTAAAAGTGATTCATCCAAAGTTTTCCCTAATTCTTTTGCCTTCGTGGCATAGCTATTTAATTTAGCCGCAAATCCATCCACCGTCTCATCTTCTTTCATCTGAAGTGAGTTAAACCCAATCATCAATGATTGTAATCGTGCTTTCTGCACTTTATCTTTTCCAACGTGTCTTTTCTTCAGTGAATCCCATAAATCCTTTGTCGTCTTACAACCCGCTACTTGTAAGATCACATCTTCCGTCAATGCTTGATATAGGAAGGCAGTCGTTGCCTTTTCTTTCTTATCATCAACTGGTGTATCTATCTTTGGTTCTATTGCTTCCCATAAACCATGTGCCTCTAGTATAACCTTAATTTGTATAGCCCAAACTGTGTAGTTTGTGGTTTTCAACTTAGGGCATTGATATTGTGCAATAGGTGTTACGGGTTTTGTTACAGTTACAGTGGTTGCTATATCGTCAGTTGTCATTTTGAAAGTGTTTAGAATCTTCACTTTCTAATTCAATGGGATATATTCTTCCTAGTGTGGTTTTTCTATAAAGTATGGAAATTTCTAATCTTCCGGGAATCCTAATAATACGGGATCAATAAATAGTTTTCGGGATTTCCTAATAGTATGAAATAAAGTATTCTATACTATTCTATACTGTGTAAAGTAATGAAATCCAGAAAGAGTTTAACTTGTGACCTCGTGTATCCGATGAATACTAGTGTATTCTTTTGTTTTCGTTAGTAAATCGTTTACCAACGTTGCTTTGGTTCCCCTTTCTTTGCCTCGTACCCTTGATGTTGTTTTGCCTCGTTGTGTTTTGTTTCCCACAGAATACAAACACCAAAGTCTTGTCGAATTCCTTTCTGCCTTTTTATATCCGATTAGTACTAGAACCAAACAAATTTCTTGAGTATTTGTTTTTTTTGAAATTTCTGTTTGCCTCCAAAAGTTTCGGACTTCTTTCTTTGAAACTTTCAACCTCCAAACTTCGAATAAGAGAACTTATGCCGAGTTATCTTCTTTCAACAAGTCCGAAAACAAAGTTTGTTTTCTTTTTCTTGTTCCTCCACACTACACACGTCTAACCTTTCCCTTGTACGTTATTTGAAATCTATACTCCGATAACAAACTTCCCACGCACAATTTTGGTACCGAGATGGTATCAAAAAATCTCCGAAGCAAGGTCTAGTTCTGCTTCTGATCCTCTACACGTTGTTGTTCTCCTTGTGTCGTTTGACACTACTCCACACAATTCCTTGAGCGCTCCTTCTTCTTATCACGTACGTTTCCTTTTTCAACAACAACGTTTCCCGCGTCTTACCCGCGTCTTCCTCCCTTTGTGTCTTGTTTAACCCGGTTTCACAAAGTTTTATCCCACTCGTTCCTATTACCAAAACGTAGTGTTCGAATTCTTCCTTCCCTATGTTGTTGCCAACACAGTTTTTCCCCACCAATCCGTTTGGTGTACCACGTTTGCAATCCCCTACGTAAATGATCGTGCACTATCTTCTACGTATCCTTATTCACTTTGTTTCTCTCGGAAGTAAAGAGTAAACAATAACTTGTCGAAAACAAAGTTCCTTGCGTATGGAACCTGTTTGTTTACTGCGTATGAAAACAGGAAGTTTTCTGCGCGTATTCCTTGGGTTTTCTTCTTCTTGCGTATGATTGTGTTTTGTAATAAAAAACGAAGGTGTAAACCTATGCTCTTGATGCCAATTGTTGTCCCAACTCTAGATCAATGATATATAGATTGCAAATGTAAAGTATATTGAATAAGTAAAATTGTCTATTAATTTGTAAAATGATTCGGTACATAAGTATATATACTAACTAATCGGTATGTTCCAACCATTGTAATGGTTCGGTTGGAAACTCCCTGTAACCGCCACTTCAATAACTGTTTTTCAGTTATTATGTTTCTATTTGGCGTACTTGGTCCTTCGTCTAATAATAGTTACATAAGAAGCATAAAGATAAAGATTATTGGTTCACAGATCCGTGGGACAGTACAAACTCTGAATCTCAGTTGATGTGGAGAGCTGGTTTTCGGGTCTTGGGCTAGATGTACATTCGTATAGGATAACCTCAAGTTCTGGCCCGTTGAGGCTAGGAGATGTTTGCAGATTTGGGAAAAGATGAAGATATTTTCGAGTGGTAGTATGAGCGATTATGGAGACTTTTTGAAGTTATTGTCACGGTCACGTTCCTTTTTTGAGTTATTTTTTTTCTTTACTTTGACCATGGTCATCCCAACCCGTTGGGTTTGCAGGAAGATTGCTGAATGAGATGTACAGAAAAAGTGTTGCATTGTATTAGGAATGTATTTCCTTGGTATAGTTGTAAATACAAACTGCAACAGCAAATACAAGAGGATCGGGTTGTCTATAAAAGTATCAATCTTTTTGTAAATTTTCTTGAATTTCCGTGCACCGGTTTTTTTATCGACCCAGCCGAGTCGCCGGTTGAACCGTCGTGTGGAACCGGCTTTAAGCAAAAAAATGACAGCTTCTAAACATGGAAATTCAATTCCTACAGCTACAAAAAGCTTTTAAATCTAACCAAACAATCCTTAATCTCCTCTAAAAACACCCTAAACATACCCAAACACCCCTAAAAAAGCTCCAAATACCTCTAAAACATTAGAAATTCAATACCAAACCCATGCTTTGCAACAGAAATACAGGTCCCAAACATCAATTCGTAGGTTGGATTTCTATTTTTCAGTTCTGTATTAGTGTGTGATACGTTCCGGGTCTCCAAAAGACAGAACCGCGCGAACTACTACGATTTCTTTTATTCTTGAAGAAGTGGTCATATGACCATTACTAGTAGTGGAGAAAATAATCAGCAAGTTTATACCATGTTTTTAATTTAGTACTATCCCATGCATGCATGATTTCATTTCCTAGAGTAGAAAAGTAGTGGGTATCGTAAGGTAGTTATGCTTATTTTTATCCTATTTATATGTAATCTTTGTGGAAATTCTGACCCATTTAAGTATGAACGAGTCAATGTGGGATATGTTTCATCTCTGACTGGTCAAACCGGTAAAATAAAGAAGTTTGATAATGAAAACGGGTCAAAAGGGGTTGAAGGTTTCACATAGTGTACAATTTATTCAATAACATTGGTTGATAAGAATATCTATTTTGTTATCACACTGATTTTTTCTAATAAGATTTAATGAAATTTTGGACCAAAGGTGTTTCTGGCAAACCAATTGGACCCGTAGCAAGAAGTTAACATTTTGACCCGTTACTAAACCCAATCGACCTGCCCATGTTGCCACCTCTATCGTTTTCACTAATTAAGCACAAGGATAAATTAGATACCCTATGAATAGTTGTGCGTTTTTTGGATCGCCAACTTCAACTAAATCATCCAATTGTAGGTCTCGAAGTGTGAAGTTATAGTCAGCATTCCAGTTGTACAAGCCTTATTGCTACCTTATTCACCTTTTTCCCTATCTGAAAACCACAGCACATTAGTTAATTTGTAGGTCATATTTTTTGACAATTTCCGTTAGCTAACTTTCTTCTCTGGTTTATGCCATCTTTTTTGTCAAATTAACGGACTTCCATCGTTGGGTGATTTGACGTCTTGATATGAGTAAGAATAAACTCTAATTGATATACAAATTTCCCATTAATTGGTAATTTTTTAACTGATATACACGTAACTATATTACTAGTATAGGAAAGTAGCAATCTTCATTGATATAAAATATTTTCTTATTTAATAATGATCCACATGATAATTCAGGAGGAAAAAAAACATAAAAAGTTTCTTAAACTTTATGACTTATGACTAGACATCATACAAACTCGATCATTAACTGACAATAAATCTGTGACTTGGCGTATTGTTGGCCTTTCCTGCGGGTTGTAGTTCAAACATGCCCGTGCAGTGAGACATTCAAAATTGAATGAGCTAGTTTCTCAACTACAGATGATGGTGGCGGAATCCGACTATCTCCTACATTGGCTAGCAATAGATCATCAGTAGACAATGTTGGTAGAGATGATATAAACTCTCCAGGATGCTTTCCCATGATCACTTCTAGTGCAACAACTCCAAAACTATACACATCGCATTTCTCTGTCGCCACCATCGTATAAGCAAGCTCTACATGGAAGGAAACATGAGAATTAAAAAAAAATGTTACTGTAGCATATGATCATGATTAAGAGAAATCTGAAACTTGAGAATTAGTACGTATAGTATATATAGCTTTATAAATATATGGTAGTTACCAGGTGCAATATAGCCATAGGTGCCTACAACCGCAGTCAAATTGGATGAATCTAGCTTTAGAAGTTTCGCTGTTCCAAAGTCCGAGATATGTGCCTCATAATCAGAATCGAGAAGGATATTAGCTGCAGAAATGTCTCTATGAATTATAGGTGGTGTGCAATCATGGTGCATATAAGCCAAACCATTCGCTACAGCCCTAACAATTCTCGCCCTTTTCAGCCAATCAATTTCCTTTGCTGTGATATCACTACTCAAGAGTGATTTTAGACTTCCCTTCTCAAGATATTCGTAAATACAAAATGAGTGACGAGCATGGAAGCAATATCCATAGAGTTTAACTATGTTTTTGTGCCTTATGTTTGTTAATGCTCGTACCTCATTTAGGAAACCTATATGATCGTCACTCTCAGATAATGAATGAAGTTTCTTGACAGCTACTAAATTGTTGGGTTGTAACTCAGCTTTATACACAGTACCATATCCTCCAATCCCAATACAATATGCATCATCAAAATCATTTGTTGCCTTGATGATTTCATTATACATTGCCTGTCCATCAAAACTTGTTATTGAGAAAAATTTGCCACCTTCGCCTGATGGTTTCTGTGGATAAGTTTTCTTTCTACGTCGACAAGCAATGAGGCCACACACAAATAAACCAAGGAAAAGAGCCACAAAAAGCAGGACCGTAGTTACAAGGATGAGCTTATGATGAAAATGACTATTTTTCTTCATTATTATTTGACTTTCACAAAGTTTCAAACCTGTAACATTTCCACACAGACCATCATTTCCTTGAAATACTTCTCCAGACACATTTTGAAACACAGCACAAGGGGGAATGGGACCAGTGAGCTCATTGTAAGACAGGTCTATATCGATCCTTCCTGGCAAGTTACTGAAACCAATAGGAATTGAACCAGATAGCTTATTGTGAGAAAGATTCATCATTACCAGACTTTCCAAACTTCCAATTTCTGATGGTATCTCTTTTGTGAGTGAATTCCAAGATAAATCAAGAACATTGAGTTGCCTTAATTTACCGATCTCCGATGGGATCTTTCCAGTGAGCTTGTTATTATTAAGATATACGTGAGTGATTTGTACCCAATCACCAATATATCTTTGTAATGACCCATTTAACCTATTTTTGGATAGGTCAAGAGTAAGGAGGTCATTCAGTGATCCAAGCTCATGAGGTATAACACCTGAAAGGTTGTTATCGCTCAAGTTTAAATTTAACAAACTTTTCATTTTCCCAAACTCCTTTGGAATCTGACCAACCAGATTATTAGAAGAAAGATCAAGCACTTGAATTGAATTTCCAATCTCCGGTGGTATGCTACCGCTGATGTTGTTATATCCCATCATTAATGTAGTCAATTTCTTGCATTTACCCCAGTTATGAGATAGTTGCCCATGAAATTTATTATGACTGACATCAAAGAAATTTAAGCTTGGGTAGACACCAAAACTTTTTGATATATCTCCACGAAATTGATTAAATTGAAACCTTGCTCTTATTAAGGTGGAACAATTCCATAGCCCTTTTGGAATAGGACCAGAGAGTTGATTTTGACCTACAGTTATATTTTGAAGCTTTCCCCCTTGGCACAAATCATCAGGCAATTGGCCAGACAACTGATTTATCTCCAGATGTAGCCTAAACATTTGTAGACTTCCGATTCCTTGTGGTATAGGACCAGATAACTTGTTCATATTAAGAAACAGTTTCTGAAGGCTTCTCAGGTTTTTTAACGATGAAGGAATTGAACCATTGAGTTGATTTTCACTCAAAGCTAACTTAGTTAGAGACTTCATATTCCCTAATTCAACTGGAATGGGTCCAGAGAGTTTGTTTTTGAACAAATAAAGGATATTCAAAGACTTCAAATCACCCAACGAAGAAGGAATTGAACCATTGAGTTGATTTTCACTCAAAGCTAACTTAGTTAGAGACTTCATATTCCCTAATTCAACTGGAATGGGTCCAGAGAGTTTGTTTTTGAACAAATAAAGGGTATTCAAAGACTTCAAATCACCCAACGATGAAGGAATTGAACCATTGAGTTGATTTTCGCTCAATTCTAAATCAGTTAGAGACTTCAAATTCCCTAATTCAATTGGAATGGGTCCAGAGAGTTTGTTTTTGAACAAATAAAGGGTATTCAAAGACTTCAAATCACCCAACGATGAAGGAATTGAACCATTGAGTTGATTTTCGCTCAATTCTAACTCAGTTAGAGACTTCATATTCCCTAATTCAACTGGAATGGGTCCAGAGAGTTTGTTTTTGAACAAATAAAGGATATTCAAAGACTTCAAATCACCCAACGATGAAGGAATTGAACCATTGAGTTGATTTTCGCTCAATTCTAACTCAGTTAGAGACTTCATATTCCCTAATTCAACTGGAATGGGTCCAGAGAGTTTGTTTTTGTACAAATTAAGGATATTCAAAGACTCCAAATCACCCAACGTTGAAGGAATTGAACCATTGAGTTGATTTTCGCTTAATTCTAAATCAGTGAGAGACTTCAAATTCCCTAATTCAATTGGAATGGGCCCTGAGAGTTTCTTTTCGTACAAATACAGGCTACTCAAAGACTTCAAATCACCAATCGATGAAGGGATTGAACCATTGAGTTGATTTTTGGCTAATGCTAATTTAGTGAGAGACTTCAAATTCCCTAATTCACTAGGAATGGGCCCTAATAGTTGATTTTCGCCCAAATCTAAATCAGTGAGATACTTCAAATTCCCTAATTCAATTGGAATGGGTCCAGAGAGTCGATTTTTAAAAAGATTAAGGATATTCAAAGACTCCAAATCACCCAACGATGAAGGGATTGAACCATTGAGTTGATTTTCGCCCAATTCTAAATAAGTGAGAAACTTCATATTCCTTAATTCAATTGGAATGGGTCCAGAGAGTTGATTTTTGAACAAATAAAGGATATTCAAAGACTCCAAATCACCAAACGATGAAGGAATTGAACCATTGAGTTGATTTTCACTCAAAGCTAACTTAGTTAGAGACTTCATATTCCCTAATTCAAATGGAATGGGTCCAGAGAGTTTGTTTTTGTACAAATAAAGGATATTCAAAGACTTCAAATCACCCAACGATGAAGGAATTGAACCATTGAGTTGATTTTCGCTCAATTCTAACTCAGTTAGAGACTTCATATTCCCTAATTCAACTCGAATGGGTCCAGAGAGTTGGTTTTTGAACAAATGAAGGATTTTCAAAGACTTCAAATCACCCATAGATGAAGGAATTGAACCAATGAGTTGATTTTCGCTCAAATCTAACTCAGTTAGAGACTTCATATTCCCTAATTCAATTGGAATGGGTCCAGAGAGTTTGTTTTTATACAAATAAAGGATATTCAAAGACTCCAAATCACCCAACGTTGAAGGAATTGAACCATTGAGTTGATTTTCGCCCAATTCTAAATCAGTGAGAGACTTCAAATTCCCTAATTCAAAAGGAATGGGTCCAGATAGTTGATTTACCCCCAAATAAAGGATATTCAAAGACTTCAAGTCACCCAACGGGGAAGGAATTGAACCGCTGAGTTGATTGTAACTCAATCGTAAATCAGTTAGAGACTTCAAATCACCCAATGATGAAGGGATTGAACCAGTCAAATTGTTTCCAAAAAGTTGCAAAACGGTTAACTGGCTTAGTACACCAATGGTAGGTGGAATGACACCAGAAAACTGATTGGTTGAAAAATCAAGATGGACAAGTTTGGACAGGAGTCCGATTTCTGGTGGGATGGGACCAAAGAAGCTGTTTACACTAAGATTAAAATGGGTAAGATTGCCTAGAATAGAGAACGGGAACTGTTGAAGCGTACCTTTTAACTCAGATGTCGAGAGGTTCAACTTGACAATGTTTCCATCAGCGTTGCAAGTAATTCCAAACCAAGAAAGGCATGAAGCAGATGCACTAGTATTCGTTGTGAGGGGTGTCCAAGAAGATACAATTTGGGAGTTGTTTGGGATTTTAAGGCTTGCTTTCCATTTTAGAAGAGCATTTGCTTCCTCCAAAGAAGCAGAAGTAAAGTTTGGTACAAATGAGAGAGCAACGAGTAGTAGAGCTAGAGATAAAAGTAAGAAGTTTGAAGAAGCCATTTTTTGCTTTTGCATGTTTATTTCTTTACAGTGAAGGCTCGTATGTCTCTATTTATACTTGAGCTACTCTTTTCTCATAAATTATTTTCCAATTCTAGAAATTAAATTTTAGCTGGTGTCATATTATTCCACAAAAATTGTTTTACTTGAGAAATTAATGTCCCTTTTGGATAATACTTTAACTGTGACTACAACTTTGGTTGCTTTGTAAACGAGTATTCTATTTTTGTTTTCAAATCAGTTCCAATAAAAGCTTTGATCAAAATGATAAAGAATGTGTGATCAGCTGTGAAACTATGTGCTTTGTACAGATCCTGGTGTGAAAGTAGAAAAAGGGCCTAAAACGAGCTTGTCAATTTTGATGTTAAAATTCTTATAGAAGTATAATGAGTACATAATCAGATAATTCTTTATGTGTTATAATTTATTTTTTAGTTCTTTTTGATGCATATCTGTTTCAGAAATTAATGTCCCTTATATAAAGTTCTTCAACATTTGCTTCTCAATCGTTAAGATATACAAGATGAATTAAAATGATTTTGTCATAACATTGACCATAAACAAAGTCGTATATTCTTTAGTTCTGTTGTAGAGCTATTTTTTCATTTTTCCACCCAACTTACCGGGGCATGCATCAAGTTATTCAAGCGCTCAATCCCAATAAAGAATGTATACCTGAAGTCAGGTGGATAAAATTGTCACGTTGATGAAGAGGATATATGGAGAAGACGTAAGTGAGCACGGATGTATTGTGAACTTTGAACTATTTTTTTGTTGCACTTATACGTATTTTATTGTGACGACTACCGGTGTTTTATTTGATATTTGAACTTTCAAATGGGATTAATATGTTTTTGGAAAGAAAAAAAAAACTGGAAATTTGGTCGCAGAAAACCAGTGAAAAATGTAGGCAACAGCCTCACCGATCTGGAAATGATGCATGTCACTTTTAACAATGATACATGTCTTTACTCAAAGTTTTTATTATTTCTTATTATTTTAATAAATACTTTTAGCGGCGACTTGTGCTGTCGCTAAAAGTTTTTATTAGTTACTCCCTCCGTCTCAAATTAATAGTCCATATTTCCTTTTTGGGATGTCTCAAAAAGATTGTCCACTTTCCTTTTTTAGTAATAAATAGGGAATTTAGTGGGAGAATATTCTATATGAGTGGTTGAAAATTGTTGTGGTCCCACTTTTATTAAACTTGGTGATTTTTGTCTCCTGACAATAATTTTGAGACGGAGGGAGTATATAGTTTTATAGTTTTATTAATTAATCAATTAATACTTTAGCGACGACATATCATTACTATAACCCTTTATCCTTGTAGTGTACTAATGCACGTTATTATATATATAATATGCATAATTGCAATTCAGTTTGAATAACTTTATAATTTGTCATGCGTTATTTAATGAGGTCTCAGACATCCAACTTGTTTGGTTTATGGTGAGGTGATCTGCACATACTTTTACTTTAGTCTTTATATTTGAACATATTTACACATAACAAGACACAAGGAGAAGGAGAATAAGCATAACGTAACACATATACAAAGCATAAAATATTATGCACAAATTAAAACTAAGTTTGTTTAAATCACGTTTGTTATTTCAAACTTGAGACCATTAATCCATAATAGTAACTACAAGAAGGGCATTACGAATTGTAAATCGAAACTTTACCATCAATATAGGAAAAATAGCCTCTCATTTATCTATTATTATGAAAAGTCAAGGTCAACAATAACTCACATCCATCATTGTTATGCAAAGACTAGAAAAATAGAACGTATACAAAACGTGATAGACTAATATGAAGTGCATTTTACTTCCGTAGTCAATGTACTCCGTACTCTTATCTAGTATATTATGTGGTTGTAACATGTATATATATAAGTTTCTTTTATCCATCGTTGTTATGCAAAGACTAGAAATATAGAATGTATACACAAAGTGATAGACTAATATGAAGTACATTTTACTTCATCAGTAGTCAATGTCCTTACTCCTTATTCTTATCCAGGGTGCATAAAATTATTGAAATCGTACTATTGATTAACATTTCGATGGATTGGGTGCATTTAAGATAGATTTAAGAAAAATTAATTTTTTTTTTCAAAAATTAACACTACATCAAAAAAATCCATACCCGGGCCACCCGCAGGAACCCCCTGTTTCCGTCCCTGTATATATATGGTCCTTTTAGTCAATGATGTGTAGGGTCGTATGTGGCTACGAGTATGTTTGACGAAATGAGTTGAAGGAGGAGGTGAGGCCGGAGTTGTAACTCTAGCTGAAGTTTATATTTTTGTAAAGTTGTTTGGCTAATTAGTTGGTGTTGAAGATTATTATTATAAAATCATATCAATATACGTCAAATTAAATTCACATATATTTTAATCTTTTGTATGTTAATGCTTTATATTTTGATATTTAAATAATTTTGACTGACTATAAGGCCAACTAATTTTTTAAAGCTCGTTTCAATTGGTTTGGCTTATTGAGCCTTATAACTTAAATAAAAAGATTTTCATTTAGAAACTCACCCGCACTCTTGAGTACATCTAATATGCGCATATTATCACTCTCTACTCGTGCACCTCAGCAACAAATAAACTTTATTATATAATTCAGCAACATAAAAGAACGGGCAAATGTCACAAAAACCATTACAAATAAAATTTGTCAATAAATCCACTCAATATTTTTCATCCGCCAAAAAACCATTTTGACTGGTTGGACCCTTACGTGTTATGGGTCACTATTTATCAAGTTGTGAATTTAGCTATGAACCAAACACACAAGAAAAAATGATGAATTAAAGGTTCAAATTCATGATTTTTCATGTGTCTCTGCAACTTATTATATATATATCATATCAATCGTTTTTTATTTATGCAATCAATGTTAACATTAAACCATATGCGTGTTATGAGTCACTATTAGAGTAGTCGTAACAATTAATCCGCAAGGAAAAAATAATAAGAAAGTTACCATGATAGCAAGGGAGTAATAAGTTTAACCAATGATGGTCAAAAGTCATCATCTTTATACCCTTTTGCATTGCTTTAAAAACCGGTTTTTTTATCAACCCGACGAGTCGCTGGTTGAAACGTCGTGTGGAACCAGTTTTTGAACATGGAAATTCAATTCCTACAGTTGCAAAAAGCTTTTAAACCTAACGAAACAACCTTTAATCAGCTCCAAAAACACCCCTAAACGTACCCAAACAACCCTAAAAAAAGCTCCAAACAGCTCTAAAACGTTAGAAATTCAATACCAAACCCATACTTTCCAACAAAACAGCTCTAACATTGATTGCATAAATACAAGAAGATTGATCTGATACTTTTGTTTGCTTGTTTATGAACCAGCGGTTCATAAATGAACTGCTGGTTCATCAATGTTATCTTATTTACAAACATGAAACCATCTCTGTGTTATGGGTTACGAATAAAGCAATAATCATATGATTATACCGCAAAAAAAGTCATCATCTTTATACCCTTTTGCATTGTTTTAAAAACCAGTTTGTTGAGCGACCAGGCCAGTCAATGGATGAACCATCGTGTGGAACTGGTTTTATCCAAACAGCTTTTAAACCTATCTAAACAACACTTAATCAGCTCCAAGCACTCCTAAAAAAGCCCCAAACAGCTCTCACACAACACTTAAACATGTCCAAACAGCTCTTTCAGATATGTTTGGTAAAGTAGTTGAGCAGCTGGAACTTATGAGTGTAAAAAGACATTGAAGGACAAAACATATTAATATACAAAGTTAAAGCTAAGGGTACTAATGTAATTAGACAAACCAAAAGCTCAGCTTATTCTAGAAGCTCCTCCTAGGTAGCTTTATTAAGAGCTTTTTTATTTTAAAAGCATCTATAAGCTTGTGCGCCAAAGAAATCTTCTACTATAAGCTATCCCCATAAGCTTTACAAGTTGTACGCCAAACATACCCTATGATTCATCAACGAGCTTATATAAGTTTATTAGTATATGTATATAACAAGCTAGGTATAAACAATACCTAAAGTACGTGGCCACACAAAACTCCTGAAATGGAGGGCTTTACCCGGTTTTAAGTCTAATTCACCTTGAAACTTGTTTGGTTTAGTGTGAGGTGATCTGCACACACATATACTCTAGATTTGCACATAGTT
Organism: Chrysanthemum seticuspe; assembly: GCA_019973895.1. Classification (NCBI taxonomy): domain Eukaryota; kingdom Viridiplantae; phylum Streptophyta; class Magnoliopsida; order Asterales; family Asteraceae; genus Chrysanthemum; species Chrysanthemum seticuspe. The sequence goes on along the minus strand of BPTQ01000005.1, from coordinate 346,166,796 downwards.
ACTTTAGATTTAGGCAAAACAAGATACAAGGAGAATAAGCAAAACGTAACACATATATAAAGCATAAAATGTTATGTACAAGTAAAAACTAAGTTTGTGCAAATCACATTTGTTGTTCTAATAGAGACCATTAATCCATAATAGTAACTATAAGAAGGGCATTTCAAAATATAAATCGAATGTTTAACATTAATATCTATCGGAAAATAGCCTCTAATTTATTTATTACTATGAAAAGTCCAGTTCAACAACAACAAACATCCATCGTTGTCATGCAAAGACTAGAAAAATAGAACGCATACAAAAGGTAATAGACTAATATGAAGTGCATTTTACTTCAGGAGTCAATGTCCTTAGCAAACGACTCTTATCTAAAGTATTATGTGGTTGTAATATGGTCCTTTTAGTCAATGATGCGTAGGGTCTTATGTGTTGTTTCCATTTACTTGTTCATGAACTATTAAAAATTTAACTAACCAAGTAATATTAGTTTACACTTTAATAGTTTGTTTATATGAATACGATAACATAATATAACTTTTTTTTAACGTTTAACTCTTTATTGATATATATCAAAGAATTATACTTTAAGTGTTTGTAGAATAACACTTGAGATTGTATGACAATGTGTGTGTGGTAATTGCCTCACCCCCAACATGATCACAAACGTCTTCTTCCTCCTCATGTGCATACTCATTCCTAACACGCAACGGTTGCAACCACATGATATCACCTGTTAGATCCCTCTCACAAATACCCAACTCAAAAGAATCTTTGACTATAGTGTACTTTTACATTAACATCTTATCAAACATTTTCCAAATGAAAAATAAATCTGTGATCATAAAATATCAATGGTATATTGGTATACATAAATGTAATGGTTTGCAAGTACTGTAGTTACTACTGTAGTTACTATTAGTATACATATTTCTAAATGAAAAATAAATCTGTGATCTTTTATCTTTCACCATTATATTATTGTTCCTTACTTTATCGAAAATTTAATGAAGAATGACTTAGAGAACAATCTCTTTTACATAAGTGTTTTATAAATATATTCTTTGAGTTTTCATGCTTCAAATTTTTGGGAAAAAAACTTATAAATGTACTTATTATGTTCCATTTATTTCTCGCCGCACCCTATTAAAAACCGCGACATCTCTAAATCTATAGTGTCTTGTGCTCCAAAAGTTGTCGAGTTGAATCAAGAATAAATTCGTATTTAATTTCACATCAGGATCAACATTTGATTAAATAAACTGAAGAAAACATATGTTTTGTAAAATCCAACGATGATTAATGATACAAGTCGATAACGACATGATATATGACGAACGCTTCGGTATACAATAGAAACTCTATAATATAATACACTTGGGACCACCAAAATTTATTAATTAAAAGAGTTATTAATTAATCGATAAATTAATAATTATTAATTTATATATTAATTAATATTTTATTAATTTATAGTGGTGAAAGCAGATGAAGGTGGTGAAAGCACTCAAGAACTCCAGAATTTGATCAAAGAGTTGGGTTATCGCAATGCAATGGATGTCGAAGATGTTCTGACTCACCCAGAAGAAAATGTAGTTGCACAGTTGTTGACTGATGAAGAAATTATTGAAACCGTTATTGGAATTAATAAAGATGATATCGATGAAGAAGATGATGAAAGTTCTACAATGGAGCCCCCTTCGCGAAACGAAGCTATTAAAGCGGCAATCACATTGAACAATTTCTTGTTGAGCTATGAGAAAACAACACCAGAAGTTCTTACCATGCTAAGGAAAATTAGAGACGAGATTCAAAGGAAATTGATTTCAACAAAAAATAAAAGACAATTGAGTCATTTTTCAAGAAACCTTCATAAATCATTCATGTAATATGCTATATATAAGGAATTATTAATTTATATTTTATATGGGGTCTAAAGAAATTATCAAAAATGTATTATCTTATAATTTTAGCGAATTATTAATTTAGCACCCTATCCCCGAGTCGGGACCGGCAATAAATATTATCTTAGAGAGTTTATTAAATAATCGAGTATTAATTTATCGAGTTTCTATTGTACTTAGAAGTCTGACCTTTCATTTTTTTTGTTACACCTGTCTGAATTATTCATTTCACTATGCATATATCCAAGCCTTCATTTGATATACTAGACGAGTACCCGCGCCTAGCGGCAGCGGTGTCTAGTTTTCGGCAAAATTACGGTGGCGAATGAATTTCTTTCGAAATATTGTATTAGTAGCGCTTGAGAATCCTTTTTAAAGAACTGTTTCTCTGATGGCATGGTTGAATAGTGGCGTTAATGTAAAGCGTGGTATTGTTGTATGGTGGCGGCGACCAATATTTACTGACAAATAGCCTCTTTGACACGCTCTATTTTCTGGTTATGTTTTTTGGTCGAAAATTAAAACTCTTTCTCGAGCCATGTGGTGTGTGCCCTTTTTTGCATGGTTGCACATAATCATTTAGCCAAGTGTCCGTGCCTAACGACAATGATGTGACAAAATTTCAGTGCAAGTGATTTTCTTTTAGTAAACTGAATTCATAGCATAAGGAAATCCTTTTGAAAAAACTATTTTATTATGGCATGGTTCTAGGTTGATGTATTAGATTAAAGTTTCAATAGTTAATATTGAATGCTATAATAATATGCACTTGTGTGTGAGCTTTCTTTATTTGTTAGCGGTTTAACGACAATTTAAGTACAATAGTCATTTCTGTGTCTTTCTTATTCACAATTTTTTTTTTCCATGTAATGGATTTTTTTTATCGGACAAACTATTTAATTTTTATCAACATATTCTGTAAGTTTAATATTTTAAAATATCAACTTTTTTAAAATTTTGAGATTTTAACTTTTCAAATTCGAAAACCAAAATTTGAAATCTCAAAAGTTTAATTTTTAAAAAATTTAAAATTCGTAACTAAAAATTATTCAAAGAGTTCTAAATTTTCAACTTTTAATATTTTGGCTCAGATTTTGTCGTTGGCTGCCAATTGCGATCTCAAATACAACTTCGTTTACTGCCCCTCCAAGTTACGAGTCGTGTCTCGGTGGTGGGGTTTTCAAAATGTTAGGAGGCTCGGTGTTAATTGTTTCGTTAATGGTGGCTATGGACAAACGAAACAACCAACAACAACCAAAAACCCAACACATACTACCTGAAACCACCTAAACCATCAAAAGATGGTCGCAGTTTTGGCAGCTCAGTGATGAGGTTAATGGTGGCCCGCGCCTAGCGGTAGCGATGTCTAGTTGGGACCAAATTTTCACAGCGAATAAGTTTTTTCAAATAACTTTACTTGTAGCATTAGAGAATCATATTTTGGTAGCTTTGTTTTAAGTTGCAATGGTTTTTAAGAACTATTTTTTTGTCAGCTGAGTACCCGTATCTAGCTGCAACGATGTATAATTTTCATCAAAATCTGGTTACTTGAATCCCTAAATGTTTGTTTGTTATCTTTGACGCTGTTTAGTTTTTGAAAAAGTTAAATTATGTTAATCTCTACTTGCATGTTTGTATCAATGTGTGACCAACCTTACACGAATACTTTTTGCTAATGGTATATTTTAGTGCACGTAAATATATTAATTAAAAAAACAAAAGAGTTTCTAAAATCATTCTAAAGATGGAATGAAATTGATAACATAAACTTGTACCTTCGATTGATACTTACCTCGCTGACAAAGATTCGGGCCGTTCTACCCAAACAATCTTAAATGTGATTTATGTGGCAAGGGATAATGTCTCAACCATAGCACAAAAACTTTATGATCCATCAGAGGTAGTGTTCTGTATACATTTCCGTAAAATGATCCAAAATTTGTTAATGTTACCTTTTTGTATTCAACTTTCAGTTTATGAATTATTTGTTAAGATATAAGATATAACATTATGATGTACATTCAATAATATGATTAAAACATCAATAAAGCAAGTAAATTAAATGAGTCATAGTTTCCTTATATTGGTTTACATATTAATGTTTCAACATATTAAATGCATAGCTACCTTGACTTTTTTTCAACATTCAAGTTTCAACAATTGACCATTTTTCCATTTTATATAGTTAAGATTTAGTTTAGTTGGATCATGAGCAAATTAATGTAATACATCGATACAAAACGATGTCGCTAGCTGTGATATGATATGATTACTTTAGTTGTATCCAGATAATCATGTGCACGATAATGTCGCTACCGTGATTCTGTTTATAATGGTTCAATCTTGAAAGTGTATTGAGAGTTACTGGACACAAAGGTTGGTAAAACGGAAAGAAAAGAAAATAGTCCCTTGGATGGCTTCCCAATCGGGGGACGTAAATTTAGAAACTTGATCCATGATCTGAAGAATTATGCTATATATTGAGTTCAGCATCATGTTCGTTATAGCACTAACATAGTGCAGAGGAAAACAGTCAGACTCTGCAAATTACTTATTGATTAGCGGTACCCGGCATCACGAAAGGTCTCACTAATAACTTAGGAAGCGCAAAGTAAATAGGTTCAACTACCTAAAAAGATAGGTTATACTATTCAAATCCTTTCATTTCAGCTGAACTTGTCTTCTTAACAATAAAATACAATTCAAATCAAACATACTCGCACAAAGTCATATAATCAACCAGGGTCAATTTTAGTAATGTAGATGTTCCGGACAATCATTAACAGTTCAGCAGCCACAAACATCACCAATTCCCAGCACCATGGTCTTGTACTTTGCGCGCAAACTTCAACGATTCAGTATGGAAAAAGTCCAGATCTCGTTTCAGCTTCTCATTCTCTTGAGTTAATGTGTCAATTTGCGCCTTTTGCCTTGCTATGATAGACTCCGAGCTGCTGCTGCAACACTGCTCCCACCGTGTCCGTGAGAGGATTGGAGACCTGATGGTAAATGTATACAATATATATTTTAGGGAGAATTACATGTTTATAGGCTAAAAAAAGGTAGCATGTAAATAATACGAGTCTAATTCAGAAAACAAGTATATTATTAACCTTGATAAGTGGTCACAGAGAGATAAATGGTCTTCTGGAACATGAAGAATGTGACTGTTGTCATTATCATTCGAAGCAGTAACCAGCGCCTCAAGACTTGCCTTCTTACTTTCACCCGGGATTCTATTATCTTTAAACACATCACGCCAATCCGAACACCGTCCAGACCTAGGTCCATCCTTGTCACCGAAGTTGATAACATCAACAGCTACACCTTTAGCTTTCAACTTCGTTCCAATTTTTTTCAAATCATGCTTAAACCAATATACCGGACTGAAAGCCAAGAAACACATACACACACAGCATATAAATAATTTTTTGGAATAAACATGCTAATAATTAAAAGGTTGAATTAACAGACATACCCTCCGGCAAACACAACAATCCTTTTATAAATCACATTGTTTCCAAGAAACTGATCAGCCCTATCTAGTGCATCTAATATGTGCATATGATCGGTGCCTACTTGTGCACCTGATCAACAAAAGACCTTGATAGTTATACATAAATTATATAATGATTCACTAAATATATAGCCATAATTTATTAAAGAAGCTAACCATAAATGCTAGACATGATCTTTCGAAGATCTCTAGTAGGTTCAACCAAAATATAAACGCGGCTGCCCATTGCCAATATGCCCAAACAATTCTCTGGATGAAACTGTAACAAAAATATTTGTGTCTTATTTATGTAGTTTATAGTAACAATTCAACAACATGAAAGAAACCGAAAAGTTGCGCACGATAAATAGATGTTATATTACGTCGATTTTTTCTTTACAATAAAGTTCAATAGCTTCGGCTTGAGCCAAAAACCTAGTTGATCTGTTATTTTGCATCCAACTAGAAGTGTCCATACATATGACTGTAACCTGATACCAAAACATAAAAACTTAGTTAGTTAGATTTTGAGATCTAATTAAATAACACAAAAGATAAGATGATAAACGCATACCTCGCCCGCCATGGGAATGTCGAATTTAAAATCTTGAATGTTATTTAATATTTAGGGTTTTATTATTTTGTACGATAATAACTGTTAGTTTGTTTCTCTTGATATTGGTATACAGTATAGACCTTATATTACATTCAAGCCCATGCAAAAAATATGTTGTGAAAAGGTTAACCGACTTTTAAAATACTCAAACGGCACACCACTCTTATACTCATGTAGGAATGAAAAAAAAAATCCGTACCCGATGGGGACCCGATCCCCAAACCCGATTTGACTCGGGAATCCCCGAGTTGACAGGGACTGGGGAATCCCCGAAATATGAAACCGGGGATGGGGATAACATAAATCCCCGAACCTGGCCCCGACCCTGTGACAACTGGGTAAATTTCGAAAACTATTTTTAATACCACACTACTTCAAATTTTAGCAAGCTAAACAATCGACTATAATCTTTTGATATTTTGCGGAATATCCCGTTGTTGAACCTTGTGTGTGACTTTAGATTAGGCACTACTAGATCTCGGCACTAGGCAAAACCTAATAAATCAAGAAAACTTAAGAAAACCACTGGTCTAGTTTCCATTGACGTATTTATGACCGATTTTATTGGAAAAAATCATAACTAGAACTTTTGGCGCACTTGTAAAAACTTGTTAGACTTTTAAACGAAATATAAGAGCTTGGGAATGTAGGAATCGGGGAACTTTAGAAAAATTTTGTGAATGGTCCTTGTGGTTTTATCCGGCCGCGCCCCACCCCCTCCCACCATTAATAGTTATTTTGAATTTAGAGAGTAAGGGGGTGTTTCTTTTTTTCTTAGCTATGGGATCATGTGGGTCCTACCTTTATATAAGCATCTTATTGGGGAAGGTATTAAAATTTATGCCTTGTGGATATAGATCAATTAAGAAAAATAGTAGGTCCCACTTAGAAAAGAAATAATATTATATGTGTTTGTGGACCCAATCCCTTAGCTAAAGGAAAAAATAAACACACCCTAAATTACATAAAATCATCCATGTGGTTATATCCACATACAAACACAAACAAATACAACCTTATCATCATCTCCCTCACAAACATTTCCTCTCTCCTCTCTCGAAAACCTAGCCGCCGGAAAACCACCACCACCGTTAATAATATCAAACGGTCAAATTGGGTCAAATGCGCCAAAAAAACCAAACACTGTTCACTATCCTCTCCCATGCCTGATATCCAAAAACCGGAGCTGGTTTTCCACTTTTTCAACATCCCTCACCTTACCTTGTCCCCCTCCACCTTCACTAACACCCAAACTCCATTTATTGATTCAAACCAACCCATTAATATCAAAAACCTGCTAGAGACTTTTTGGCGCCAAAACGGCCATGTGTCGAATATGATGAGTTGGATGATTTCAATGGTCAAGATGAAGTAGGATTCCTTCAGAGGTCAACAAAGAGTCATAAAAGTCTATAAAAGAAGGGAGAGATGCATTGTATCAAGATATCTAGTGTAAAAATTAATTTTCTTATGTCGTTTTAAGTACTTTTCAATTTTTAGTGTATTTTAAAGCTTTCAAACGTTTTGTTTAAGTGTTTCAGTGTATTGTGAATCTCTCTTAATAAGCAATTTCAAGTTTTAAAGTCCAATTCAGTTTATGCAATTTTTCCTTAAAAAATCTCATATGCTTCAAATATTGTTTTTAGTTGTTTGTATGGACTGAAATAGATCACATAAGCTCCTAGAAAGCTTCTTCAAGCTTTTAGAAACATTAAAAACCAGTTTAGAATCAAAAACAGAAAAATCACAAAAATACCAAATAATTAGTGAAAAATCAAAAATCTCATGGAAATGGTGTTCACAGCTGGAGCAGGGTGAATTTTGGATGGCCTTGGGTTAGTGGCTTAGTGGTAAGCCTATAGGAGTGTTCTTGGTTCCTAGTTCTTGGTTTTCAGTTGGATAGCCATTTGTAAGCACTTTTGATCATTTTGGAATTTTACTGTTGTAGTTGTTCATTAGCTTGAATTTCTGTTTCTTTATGTTCATTAGATATAGTTAAGTGTATCTAACCATTAAAATCAGTTGGTTGTTCTTTTAAAGTTGTAGTTTATAAAAATTTAGTTTTAACAGTTAAAATTGCATCATCATCAGTTCTTAGTTTAATGTTGTAATGGTTGTTGTTTAATGCTTAATTAGTCCTAATAAGTGATAATATGATGTCTGTAATCAGTTTCATGGTTGTAATTTGTGTTTAGCTTTGAAAATCTTCCAAACAGTTAAGTAAAGTCTTGTTTGGATTTGTGAGTTAAACTGTCTTAAAGGTTGTTTGAGTGGTTATTTGTTATTGCTTTTTATCACACTTGGTCTAATTAACTCAAAGAAACCAAGAAACACAGACCTTGATTAAGCAAAAGTCAAAATCTCTTTTGATCAAATCTTGTTAACTCACTGTTGGACTTTAATGATTCATGGTCATGATGTTGTGTTTATAAGTTGTTAAAATTGATCAAATCAGTCTTTATATACCTTAATACATCTTATTCAGTCCACAGGATCAAATCAAAGTTCATAAAAGTCAAACGGTTTAGTGACGAGTCGAATTCGACTCAGTCATAGTTGACTAACAACCGGTTCTTGTTTTCGGTGATCGTCGGGATAGATTGTTCGATCTTTTATTTTTGAATTCGAACCCAAGAATTCTACTGATCCAGTCGATGGGTTTCTTGGTTTTTAGTGTTCTAAACCGGTTGATTATTCGATAAACACTCGAATAGTTCAACCTGATGGGTTGACACGTGTCCCGTGGTAAAAGTCTGTTCATGAGTTTTATTCGATCAATTTTTCGTGAAATATTCGACTAATTGTCTCTTGATCATAAAAAGATTAAATCAAATCGTTGATTTGAAACTATTGGGTTTTCGAAAATTCGATTTAGATTGATAATTCGTGTGTGATTTTTATTGATAAAATTAGTTTTTACTGGTTTACTTTTATAAACTGAAAATATTTTTGATATACTCAAACTGAAAATACTTGAAACTAAACTAGGACACCTGACTTATTCTACATAATTCCATATATTTCTGACTAAACTAGTTAAAATTGTTGAATATTTGTGTTGTAGTACTGGTACTTAGTAATTTCAGGTTGTCACTCAATTGTTCTAAACTAGTTTTCTCTAAAACTGAAAACGAATTAGTTCCAGACACAAAGAACCAAAGAAACTCAATTAATCTGGTTCACACTATTTTTCGTTATTGTTTATTGGTGAGTTTGTTGGAAATTCTGTCAAATTGAGTGTTTAGGTTTGTTCTGAAATGAATTGACAAACCTTCTAAAAGTTTCGATTTGTGTTTAATGTTGGTACTTTGACTAATGTCTGTAGTATAATAGTGAATAATCCTGATTAATTCGTAATTTGTTGTTGGTAATGTTGTAATTTGATTCTTGACTACTACTACGTTAAAATTGACAATTTTGATTTAAAAATATTTGATGTTGAAATTTTCTTGTTGGTTGACTAAAATTACCAATCTATGTGAATTGATATAGATTACTTGTATTTCTTTGTCTTTAAGTTCGATTACTTGTTGATGTTGTCATTTTAAGGT
>BPTQ01000005.1:346143924-346155981 GCA_019973895.1 Chrysanthemum seticuspe | reverse complement strand
AGGACGTTCTGCTCCTTCAGCCGTGACTGAGGAACGTCTACCACCACCACCACCTGTCGTAATGGCAGAAGATAAGCCCATGAATGAGCTTCTCCAAGCACCCATCGAGGGTTACGGAGATGCTATTGTTGTTCCAGCCATTGTGGCTGATACTTTTGAGCTCAAAACCGGGTTGCTTAATCTGGTAACCCAAAGCCAATTCTATGGTTTTGAGCGGGATGATCCTCATGCACACATTCGATGGTTTAAAAAGATTGCATCTACCATCAAGTACAAGAATGTCCCACATGAAGCTATCAAGCTTCTTCTGTTCCCATTTTCTCTAGAGGGACAAGCCCGGAATTGGCTTGAGAAACAACCCCCTCGTTCTATTGAGACATGGGAAGATCTTGTCACCAAGTTTGTTAACGAGTTCTATCCTCCATCCCGAACCACAAGTCTTAAGAATGAGATAATGAAATTTTCTCAGAGATTTGATGAATCATTCGGGGAGGCATGGGATCGTTACAAAGAGTTGCTTCGCAAGTGTCCGCATCATGGTTTTACCGAGTTAATGCAAATGGATACTTTCTATAATGGTCTCAACCAGACCAATCAAGATTCTTTGAATGCCTCCGCGGGAGGTAATTTCCTGAGCAAGACTACCAAAGAAGCCTTGCAAATCATTGAGAACAAATCTCAGGTCCGCCCTTTCCGAGCAAAGACATATCAGTCTCATGCTGGACCTTCTTCTTCTTCATCTCCGGTGAGTACATCTAGCACCGATGCTAAGATTGACAAACTCACAGATATTGTTCAGGCTTTGGTTCTTGCTAACCAAAAGAAAGTGACCTTCACTCAGACCCCAACACATGGTGAAGTGAAGAAAGTCGAGAGTTGTGTTACTTGTGGAGGTCCTCATGCATACTACAACTGTACTGCCACCGATGGTAGTCCATTTGAAGCCAATGCTCTAGCCGGTAGTTCACATCAGGGAGGTAATCAATATCGTCCTCAAAATGAACCACACTACCGTGCTAACACTAATCAGGAACCACCCGGTTTTAACCAGAATCATAACATGCAAAACCGGAATCAGAACCAACCTAGAATGAACCAAGGTTATCAAAACCAAGGTAATTTCTATCCTGCACCAAATCAAGGTTTCCAACATCAAGGAAACCTTAATCAAAACAATTTCAATCGAGGGAATCAATTTCATGGGAATATGAATCCTAATCAAGGAAATTTTCAAAACCAAGGCCCTAATCCTAATATTAGAGGCCAGAATTTTCCTAATCCACCTCCCGCCATAGTTCCAACTGGACCATCATCTGATGAGTTGTTGAAGCAATTCATGAAATCCCAAGATGAAATGAACATGTTGTTGGTCAGTTAGATTGCTGATCTTAAGAAGTCTTTAAATGATCAACCCTCGGGCTCAGGAAAACTTCCGAGCAACACGATCGCTAACCCGAGGGGCGATGCAAAGGCGATCACGACCAGAAGTGGTGTTTCATATGATGGACCTGCTATTCCTACTACCTCTTCTTCTTCTCTCCCAAAGGTAGTGGAAAGTGAACCTAGGACACACAATGGACCTTTGACTCCAATGCCTCCTCCACTAGGAGAAATGAGTCAAGTTACCAAGGATACAACGGACAAGGTGCATTATTCAAACCCACGAAGTACCGCACACGTCCCACCTTCGGTAGTCCAACCTCAAGTTGTCCAGAAACCCAAGTCAAATCCAGGAGTTGTTTTTGAACCTCCAGTAGCTCCCGTTGAAAACCAGAAATCCAAATCTTCCATTCCTTACCCATCACGTTTGAATGAGCAAAAGCTCCGCGAGAAAGCCAGTCATCAAATGGACAAATTTTTCCAAATTTTCCAAGAGTTACATTTTGACATAAGCTTTGCGGATGCTATCATGCTGATGCCCAAGTTTGCATCAACTCTCAAACACATGTTAAGCAATAAGGAAAAGCTGTTTGAAATGGCTAAAACTCCTCTTAACGAGAACTGCTCAGCAGTTATCTTGAAGAAGCTTCCTGAGAAACTTGGAGATCCTGGAAAATTTCTCTTACCTTGTGTATTTCCAGGAATGGTTGAATGCTTTGCCCTAGCAGATCTTGGTGCAAGCATCAATCTTATGCCTTATTCAGTGTGGAAGAAACTTTCTCTTCCGGAACTCACTCCTACATGCATGACTCTCGAGCTTGCAGATCGTTCCATATCCCATCCTCTTGGCATTGCCGAGGATGTATTTGTGAAAGTAGGAAAGTTCCATTTTCCAGCTGACTTCGTGGTTGTTGATTTTGATGTCGATCATCGGGTTCCTGTCATTGTTGGTCGAGGATTCCTGAGAACGGGTCGTGCTCTCATTGATGTATTTGAGCAAGAAATCACATTACGTGTTGGTAATGAAGTTGTCACCTTTAACCTTGATCAAACTTCAAGGTACTCCGCAAACTATGATTCTGAGTCGGTTAACCGAGTAGATATCATTGATGTTGCTACTGAAGAGTACTCTCAAGAAGTTCTTGGTTACTCTCATAATTCTGTGAGTGGTGATCCCACCACATCTTCTCAACCTATCATAGCCAATTCTACCCCTTCTATCACTCCTTTTGAGGGAAGAGACTTCATCTTGGAAGAGATTGAAGCATACTTGGCTAGTGATTCTGTTTCGTGGGAAATTGATCATGCTCCAATTGACATTGAAGGGGACATACTTCTCATTGAGAAGTTGCTTAATGATGATCCATCATCAACCCCTCACACTAGTGATTCAATCCCAGATGAGATTAATCAAAAAGAGATTAATTTGGAGGGAGATATTCTTCTAAAGAAGTTGTTAAATCAGGACACTTCCCCTCCTCTCCCTCCCTTCAAGCTTCATAACAAGGAAGTCAAATCAGTTGAGAAAACTAAAGAATTTCCTGAGGTTGAGCTTAAGGACTTACCTCCTCATCTCGAGTATGCATTTCTAGAAGGTGATGATAAATTACCCGTCATTATTGCTAGAGATTTGAGTAAAGATGAAAAAGCTGCTCTCATAAAAGTTTTGAAGTCACACAAGCAAGCAATTGCTTGGAAACTCTCCGACATTAAGGGTATCAACCCTGAGTTCTGTACTCATAAAATCTTAATGGATGATGATTTCAAACCAGCAGTTCAACATCAGAGAAGGGTGAATCCAAAAATCCATGATGTTATCAAACAGGAGGTTATCAAACTTCTTGATGCAGGATTGATTTACCCGATCTCAGATAGTCCTTGGGTTAGCCCAATTCATTGTGTTCCGAAAAAGGGTGGCATTACTGTTGTCACAAATGAAGATAACGAGTTAATTCCAACTCGATTGGTAACGGGATGGCGTGTGTGTATTGACTATCGTAAGTTGAATGACGCCACCCGTAAAGACCATTTTCCTCTACCCTTTATGGACCAAATGCTTGAGAGATTAGCAGGGAACGAATACTATTGTTTCCTTGATGGTTTCTCGGGTTATTTTCAGATTCCCATTGATCCAAAGGATCAAGATAAAACTACATTCACCTGCCCACACGGAACTTTTGCCTACAGACGTATGCCTTTTGGCCTATGTAATGCTCCTGGCACGTTCCAACGATGTATGATGGCTATTTTCCACGACATGATCGGGGAAACAATGGAGGTGTTTATGGATGACTTCTCGGTCATTGGGGATTCTTTTCAAACATGTCTCTCCCATTTAGAAAAAATGCTTCAAAGGTGTAAAGACACCAATCTTTGTCTAAATTGGGAAAAGAGTCACTTTATGGTCAAAGAAGGCATAGTCCTTGGCCATAAGATTTCCAAAAACGGGATTGAGGTTGATAGAGAAAAAGTCGATGTTATTGCTAAATTGCCTCATCCTACTACCGTCAAAGGTATTTGGAGTTTTTTAGGTCATGCCGGTTTCTATCGTAGATTCATACAAGATTTTTCTAAAATCGCCCGGCCTATGACCCATCTTCTTGAAAAGGATGCTCCTTTTATCTTCTCACCCGAGTGCATAGAAGCTTTTGAAACATTGAAGAAAAAGCTTACTGAAGCACCCATTCTCGTTGCTCCCGACTGGGACTTGCCTTTTGAGCTCATGTGCGATGCAAGTGATTTTGCTATCGGTGCAGTCCTAGGGCAACGTAGAAACAAGCATTTTCAGCCTATCCACTACGCAAGTAAAACTATGACTGAAGCTCAAAGTCATTACACCACCACAGAAAAAGAGCTATTAGCCGTGGTGTATGCGTTTGAGAAGTTTCGGCCATACTTAATCTTGACCAAATGTGTAGTGTATACGGATCACTCGGCTCTCAAATATCTCTTTGTAAAACAAGATGCAAAGCCGAGATTGCTCCGTTGGATTCTCCTCCTGCAAGAATTTGATATCATCATACGTGATAAAAAAGGAGCTGAGAATCTAGCTGCTGATCATCTGTCCAGATTAGAAAACCCTCACCAAGATGTTTTCGAGAAAAAGGAAATAAATGAAACATTTCCTCTCGAGACACTCAATGCGGTTTCTTTTCGTGGAAATTCTACTACCCCATTGTTTGCTGACTTCGCAAATTACCATGCGGGTAACTTCATTGTGAAAGGGATGTCGACCCAACAGAAGAACAAATTCTTCAAGGATGTTAAACATTCTTTCTGGGACGACCCCTTCTTATTCAAAATCTTTGCGGATCAAGTCATCCGAAGGTGTGTTTATGGACAGGAAGCTATTGACATTCTCACAGCTTGCCATGCTGGACCCACCGGGGGCCATCATAGTCCAAACTACACCACCAAAAAGGTGTTTGATTCCGGGTTTTATTGGCCCACAATCTATAAGGATGCCCACGAATTTGTCAAAGCCTGTGACGCTTGTCAACGTCACGGAAATATATCTCAAAGAAATGAAATGCCACAAAATGCCATTCAAGTTTGTGGGGTATTGACTTTATGGGGCCATTTCCATCTTCTCGAGGTAACAAATACATACTCGTGGCTGTTGACTATTTGTCAAAATGGGTCGAAGCAAAAGCTTTACCTACCAATGATGCCCGAGTTGTTGTGAAGTTTTTAAAATCCTTGTTTGCCAGGTTTGGAACTCCGAGACCTATAATCAGTGATCGCGGTACACATTTTTGCAATGACCAATTTGATCGTGTCATGCAAAAGTATGGTGTTACCCACCGTCTCTCTACTGCATACCACCCCCAAACAAGTGGGCAGGTGGAAGTTTCCAACCGTGGTATTAAAAGAATTCTTGAAAGGACAGTAGGCGAAAACCGTGCATCCTGGTCGGATAAACTGGATGACGCACTCTGGGCCTTCCGTACAGCTTATAAAACACCCATCGGATGTACTCCATACAAGCTAGTGTACGGAAAGGCATGTCATCTTCCGATTGAGTTAGAGCACAAGGCATACTGGGCCTTAAAACATGCAAATTTCGATATTCAGACAGCTGGTGATCACCGGAAAGTTCAAATGAATGAATTAAATGAACTCCGTGATCAAGCATACGAGAACTCTTTGATCTATAAGCAAAAGACAAAGAAGATTCATGACTCTAAAATCAAGAACCGCGTTTTCAACGTTGGTGATCGAGTCCTTCTTTTCAATTCAAGATTGAAGATTTTCTCGGGAAAGCTCAAGTCCCGTTGGTCTGGTCCATTTACCATTTCTAAGGTTTATCCTTATGGTACCATTGAGTTATCTCAACCCGATGGTCCAAATTTTAAAGTAAATGGTCATCGATTAAAGCATTATTTTGGAGAGGACATTCCTCCTGTGGTTGTCCCGGATTTACAAACTTTCCCCATGAACCAATGAATGCGGGGATCGAGTCAAGCTAGTGACTCGGTAATCAAAAACATTAGCACACACCATATGGGTTTTCACCCATATTTCTGTCTTCTTTCTCTATTCTACCACCCTAGTGTGGGGGGGTTGCCCCACACTGTTGTATATAAAATCTTTTGTAAAAAAAAAAAAAAAAAAAAAAAAATCTCTTTCAAATAATGGCCATAGTATTTCCCTTTTACGTTCTATGTTTCGGCATAACTGCTGGTACTTTGAATATTGGAGGCAATATTCATTTCTAAGTGTGGGGGGGAATTCTCACGAATTTTATCATATATTATCCACCCAATTCCCCCGTTTTTGGCCAAAAATTTTTTTTTGAGTAAGTGTTTTTCACTTACTCAGCATATGGTAATCAGTCCGCCATGTCTAAAAAACAAAAGGATTGGCTAATCCAGGAGCAAACGGCTCTTGGTAAAGATTTCTCAAATCTGTTTATGGCTTGCAATTTGCCCAAACTTGTATGGTATTCAACTCACCATATCCTAAAAGTGAAGAGTTGGCTAGCCCGCAAGTTTATAGCTTGTGGTAAAGGCAGTGGAAAAACCATAATTGGTAATCAGCTCACCAAAGATAATTCTGATAATTTATCTAAGAGTTGGCTAGTCCAGAGCAAACGGCTTCTGGTAAAGACAAATCAAATCCGTTTACAGCTTATGATTTGCTCAAAATCATTTGGTTATCAGTGTACCAAGGTTCTTAGTTGAACTGAAACATTTGGCTACTCCAGAAGTGATGGCTTTTGGTAAAGAGTTTTTAAAATCCATTAAAGTTCTAAAACATTGCTAGGGACTAGCAATATCTTAGTGTGGGGGATTGATGAATGTCTAAATACTCATCATTTTTGTACAAATCTAAACTGCAAAATCATCTGAAAACACTCAAAAATACATCAAAATGATGAAAATATCACAAATCAGTGTTTTATGTATTTTAAATGCAAAAATATCAAAATCAGATGAAAAATGATTCAAGTTTACAAATTTGGTAGTTTTAGTCCCCCAAAGTTTTAAAAGTTGTCAAATCTAGTCCCTGAAATTTAAAAATGTGGAATTTTATCATTCAAGGTCCCTGAAATATTCTAAGTTGTTAAAAATGGTCCTTGAATGATTATTTGGTCAAATGGCAGAAACGGTCCCTAAGCTTTGAAAAATGTCAAAATTGGTCCTTGGATATTTTAAAATGGGATTTTATGCAAAAAGGGTCCTTGTACTATCAAAGTTTGTCAAGTTTGGTCCTTTTGATATCTTTGGAAAAGTGTCAGTTTCAGTCCTTGAAGTTTGGATAAATTGCAAAACTAGTCCTTGTATACTATCAAACCAAGCCGGACCCTTATCAATATCAAAGCCCAAATCCATATCACTTATCCAGCTGGCCCAAACCTTAAGCCCCAGTTCACAATACCTCTTGACCCCTGTCATAACCATTTTGGACCCCCCGTTAATAATATCAAACGGTCAAATTGGGTCAAACGCGCCAAAAAAACCAGACACTGTTCACTATCCTCTCCCATGCCTGATATCCAAAAACCGGAGCTGGTTTTCCACTTTTTCAACATCCCTCACCTTACCTTGTCCCCCTCCACCTTCACTAACACCCAAACTCCATTTATTGATTCAAACCAACCCATTAATATCAAAAACCTGCTAGAGACTTTTTGGCGCCAAAACTGCCATGTGTCGAATATGATGAGTTGGATGATTTCAATGGTCAAGATGAAGTGGGATTCCTTCAGAGGTCAACAAAGAGTCATAAAAGTTTATAAAAGAAGGGAGAGATGCATTGTATCAAGATATCTAGTGTAAAAATTAGTTTTCTTATGTCGTTTTAAGTACTTTTCAATTTTCAGTGTATTTTAAAGCTTTCAAACATTTTGTTTAAGTGTTTCAGTGTATTGTGAATCTCTCTTAATAAGCAATTTCAAGTTTTAAAGTCCAATTCAGTTTATGCAATTTTTCCTTAAAAAATCTCATATGCTTCAAATATTGTTTTTAGTTGTTTGTATGGACTGAAATAGATCACATAAGCTCCTAGAAAGCTTCTTCAAGCTTTTAGAAACATTAAAAACCAGTTTAGAATCAAAAACAGAAAAATCACAAAAATACCAAATAATTAGTGAAAAATCAAAAATCTCATGGAAATGGTGTTCACAGCTGGAGCAGGGTGAATTTTGGATGGCCTTGGGTTAGTGGCTTAGTGGTAAGCCTATAGGAGTGTTCTTGGTTCCTAGTTCTTGGTTTTCAGTTGAATAGCCATTTGTAAGCACTTTTGATCATTTTGGAATTTTACTGTTGTAGTTGTTCATTAGCTTGAATTTCTATTTTTTTATGTTCATTAGATATAGTTAAGTGTATCTAACCATTAAAATCAGTTGGTTGTTCTTTTAAAGTTGTAGTTTATAAAAAATTAGTTTTAACAGTTAAAATTGCATCATCATCAGTTCATAGTTTAATGTTGTAATGGTTGTTGTTTAATGCTTAATTAGTCCTAATAAGTGATAATATGATGTCTGTAATCAGTTTCATGGTTGTAATTTGTGTTTAGCTTTGAAAATCTTCCAAACAGTTAAGTAAAGTCTTGTTTGGATTTGTGAGTTAAACTGTCTTAAAGGTTGTTTGAGTGGTTGTTTGTTATTTCTTTGTATCACACTTGGTCTAATTAACTCAAAGAAACCAAGAAACACAGACCTTGATTAAGCAAAAGTCAAAATCTCTTTTGATCAAATCTTGTTAACTCACTGTTGGACTTTAATGATTCATGGTCATGATGTTGTGTTTATAAGTTGTTAAAATTGATCAAATCAGTCTTTATATACCTTAATACATCTTATTCAGTCCACAGGATCAAATCAAAGTTCATAAAAGTCAAACACATATAGTTTTTATAAAAGTCAAATATTTTCATTTGGTCGTTTTTGATTAAAACAGTTATTTTTAGTGTGTGCTTAATAGTTAGATTTAGCTTAAAAGCTTTTGGTTTATCAAAGTTTAGTTGCTAAACTAAATTAGAAAAATACTAGTTCTCTGTTAATCAGCTTATAAAGTGCTTTTTAACTAGCTTATTTTGAGTACTTGTTTGAAAACGGTGCCCTGTGCACAGTTGGGTAGTCCAACTTGATAAGCTCACAAATAGCTTATTAGTTGGCCAAATCTTGTGATTTTTGGTTCTTTGGGTAGCTGACCTAGTCATCTTAAGAACCCAAGCTTAAGTTTTTATTTTCTAGCTTGTTAGATAGGGCTGCTAGTGGCTTTTGTTCTTGGCCAACAATCAGTTGATACTGACTCAGCTTAAGCTGAGCAGTGATTTGGTGCATTCTTCATAAGCTCACCAAAAGCTCTATATTTGTCCATAGCTTATCATCTTTAGTTTTTTGGAAAGCCAACCTGCTCATCTTGACACCTCAAGGCTTGTTTTGAGCTTTTGAGCTTATTTGCTTAGCTTAATTTTCCCTTAAACATGGCTGCAGGCCTGTTTGGTTGAGTAGTTCAGTCTTAAATGCTTATTTGTTTGTTATTAGCTTATCAGTGTGCTTATCTTTGTCTTTTAACTTCATTTGAGTAGCTTGTAGCATCTTGCATCTATTTTGAGCTTTTGTTTCAGTTTACAAGCTTGTTTGAGCATTATTTCACCAAAATAAGTTCTTAAAGCTACTGTAGGCTCATAAGCTCACTCAAACTGCTTATTTTTTATTTGTAAAATTTTTGTCTTTGTAAAAGTTTCATATTTTAAGTAGTATAGTATTTTTCAAAAAGAAAAACCACAAAAACATCATTTTAATTATTGTGATAGCGTTTATTTAATAGGTTTTAACTTTTTAGATTTTTCTTTTTAGCTTATTATTAAGCAAATCTTGTTTTAATAGTTTTCTTAGTTTATTATCATCATATAGTATTTTTAGAAAAAGTTTCATAATTTTCTCTGTTTATTTAGTATTTATTATAATTTTTAATAATTAAAAGTATTAAATAATTAGTAATAAATAATTAAAAAGCATAAAAAATATCTTTTCAGTTTTAAAATTAGTTTTATCATATTTTAGATTTTTCCAAGTTAAAATTTCATTTTTCCAGGTTTATTTTATATTTTCTAGAATTTAAGTGTATTTTAAATAGTAATTGATTAGTAATAAATATATAAAAAGTGTAAAAAATATATTTTTAGTTTTAAAATTAGTTTTATAATATTTTAGATTTTTCTCAATCATGATTTTATTTTTCTAGCCTTATTTTGTATTTTCTTCTATTTTAGGTTATTTTTAAATAGTTAAAATAGTTTTTAATTAATAATAATTAAATAAATAGTTGTAAAAATAATTTTCTTTTTCTAATAATTTTCTTTTATTTTTAGGATTTCAAAAATGTCATTTTCATATTTTTAGGTTTTTTATTTCTTAGATTTCACTTTTTATTTTGTACGTTTACGTAGTTTTTAAAACGTACGTGTTTTAGTTTCTTTTATCTGATTGTTGTGCTTTTCAATTCTGTATTCCAAATACATTCCAATCAATCAGTAGTGTAATTTCCAATCCAAATCTTTACTGATCACTATCCTTAGTGATCATTCTATCATCTGATCAAGTGTTTACACACCATTGAGTCTCCGTGGGACTTAACGACCCGGGAATTCATTATATTCTCTGATCTTCATTGTATTGGTTTCTGAGCAGTTTTAAGTTTATTACGGTTAGCCATTCACAAGTGGCTAGCTTGTGTGATTAAGCTTGACGGTTTAGAACCAATCAAATTTTGGCGCCGCTGCCGGGGAGGCTTTAGCGTGTGTTAAACCGTTTTCAGACCCATTCTTGCACATATTCCATCATTTGTAAAAAGTTTTTTTGTAAAGTTATAAGAAAATCAAAAAGTTCATTAGCACTTTTCCTAAAGTGTTAAAAACACCAAAAAAATTATAAAACAACAAAACAATCGGAACGTTTTCTATCTTGTATTTTCTTTGAGGTGATTCTTAAAGAAATACGATTTGGTTAAATGAGACGATCCAAAAATATTGTCCAAAAGTTTTTAAACCCATCAGCACAAATCTATACCTACGTCTTTTCAGTGGTACTTAATATATACATAAAAATCAACCACCGCAAATCAAGGCAGTACACCTACTAACTGGGGGTGTGACCATAATAAGTTCCCGAACATCAGATTTAAAACTTGCCTTTGTGTCCTTGTGATTTGGTGTACCTTTTTCAAAGAAGCCATTTCATTTGTGATTATTGGTTAAGTTCACTTGTCGTTTTGCCTCGCTTTTGTTTTGAAAACTGATTTTTATACTTAGTGCATGCGCACTCGTTCTTCCAGTTCTACAAGTCCACTTTCTGAGCTTGGAAACATTCCTCGTAGACGTAGAGGACGTTCTGCTCCTTCAGCCGTGACTGAGGAACGTCTACCACCACCACCACCTGTCGTAATGGCAGAAGATAAGCCCATGAATGAGCTTCTCCAAGCACCCATCGAGGGTTACGGAGATGCTATTGTTGTTCCAGCCATTGTGGCTGATACTTTTGAGCTCAAAACCGGGTTGCTTAATCTGGTAACCCAAAGCCAATTCTATGGTTTTGAGCGGGATGATCCTCATGCACACATTCGATGGTTTAAAAAGATTGCATCTACCATCAAGTACAAGAATGTCCCACATGAAGCTATCAAGCTTCTTCTGTTCCCATTTTCTCTAGAGGGACAAGCCCGGAATTGGCTTGAGAAACAACCCCCTCGTTCTATTGAGACATGGGAAGATCTTGTCACCAAGTTTGTTAACGAGTTCTATCCTCCATCCCGAACCACAAGTCTTAAGAATGAGATAAACAAGAGTTACTAAACGTTCCGAAGAAACCATCAGAACGAGTCCTTTAATGGAGGGCGCCTCCGTAAGTTTCTTAGAACTAACCAGACCAACTCTGGTAATATCTTTCATAGGTAAACGTAATTGAGCCATTTTGGTACTACGCCTGTGAACGCTTCGTTGAGAAACATTGCTAGGGTACGGAGGGGCTTACTAAGTAGTTTAGAGACTCTTTTAAAGTAATAGAGTAAGAATTCTGAACACCAAGCCCTACCTCCTATCTTGAGCAATTGTTTGAACCACTGTTCTAGAAGGGTACAGAGTTATCTTGCTCCCCCAACAAAGAGTTCGGTTAAGGCCCGAACAGGGAGATCTCTTTTACCCTTGTCTTCTTCGAACTATCGAAGTACA